>JACEFZ010007135.1:0-294047 GCA_014155875.1 Cepaea nemoralis
TTTTATTTACTTTTTTATCAGTGAATGTTAACTGTTGCAGTACGTGTAATTGATGATCAATAAATGTGTCATTTGTGTCTATGAAATGATGGCACATAAGAAAAATAAAAAACTGTATATAAAGCTATTGTTAAAGAAGAAATATAAACAGCGTCAACAAAGATCAACACTCCTTTTGTATTTACAATTTAAAAAAAAAAGTTAGTTACACATCCTTTTACAGGACGTAGCAATCAATGCCAGCATGTTTTGGCTGTTTGTAATTTCTTGGCAAGTTTACGTTCAGTAGTTTGCCATTGCTTTCTGAACGACCAGCACTCATACCATTGAGTGGAAATCGACGCAAAACGGCCTGCCGCAAAATCTCTTAAGAAACTTTGGCGCTACACGTGTAATTTATGAGCAGTATTCAATAACACAATGTGTTGTGTGATGTTGTGTCCCTTTGCTAATAAGTATAAATTCGATGTTTGAAAAAGGAGAGTCTGGCATATGAGACTACGACCTCCAGCATGAGAATGGAGGTGGAGGCAGTAACAGCGGCATTCCGGTGGCTAGAGGAGACTACTGCAACACACGTTGTATTCATTACGGATTCAATGAGTATGCGAAGAAAGGAATGTTTCGTGTGGAATGGCTCTCGTCGCTTCAGAGGTCACAGATCGTGAGAATTGTATGGATATTTTGCCCTGGCCATGCGGGTGTACGAGGGAATGAATAGGCTGATAGGCTAGCAGGGAGGGCACCTCTTGGTGGTATTTTGCCTATGGACAAGGGGGAGGTGGTCGTGCGCTTGTGGGACCAGGTGGAGAAGGCGGAGGAACAGATTGAGAACCCATATGTGGAAAGAATGAGATTGCGGGGGATCGGCAGGGGTTCTGGAAGAATATCAAAACTGAGAGGGAAGACCAGGAGAACTTTTAATCAGATAGCGGTGGGATACGATTAGTAGTATGACTCTTCGCTGGCTGTTGAACGAGGGGACGGAGCACGTATGGGAATGTCTTGAGTGCAGTGATGTCGGTTCTTAACTCAACTCAACGCTGTGTGGGTGTGTGTGTGTGTGTGTGTGCGTGCGCGCGCGTGTGTATGTGTGTATACGTGGTATAAGTAGATATTTTGTATATTCTCTTATTCTTCTTTCCATCGTCCATTCAGAGTGGCATTGGTGATAATGTCTGTCCATTGCCTTCTATCTCATGTACTGCCGATCACTTCTGGTACTGATGTTCCTCCGTTCCTTGATGTCAGACTGAGCAGCACCTTCTCTGTCTGTCTCCCCTGCCTGTTCCCACCTCTAACTGTTCCGTTGTGACGACATACTTCAGCTTCCCTCTTCTTATGACTTGACCAAAGAATGTGGACTGTCTTCTTCCGAAGATAGTAAACAGTTCTCTTTGTGAGTTAACTTCTATCAAGATATTTTAATTGCTCTGTCTATACATCAAGGGTGCGCTCATCTTATAGAGCTTCCATATTGACGTGGATAGGCCTTAGGTTCATACCAGAATGCGATCGGCGTTGCCAGTAGTGGGTTGTGCTCAATATTTAAATTTCAAATCCCGAAACAACCACATAATCATCTTTCTTATATAAAACCACATCTTCCACATAATTTCTCACTTTTCTAATTCTCCATGATTACCTTATTCTTCTTAGCCCACATTATGAGAAGACAAAAACTGGAACATGTTGCCACAATCGGAAAAATTTGTGGAAGAGATAAAGACAGCGGGAGACAAATCTTGACTGTCTTGTGTCCTGACATGGAAGGGAGTCAACACACGAATTGATCCATGCCGTCGGAGATCGCAATTTGTGGAGAAGCATGATCACCCACGCCAGTTGGCGAGGCACTTGATGATGATGTATTTTAAACAGTGTGACAACCCACAGTTCAGAGTCTGTGACTTAGGGGTTTGTGAACGCAGTTTCACAATTCCACGACATACCGGGTCGAGGGTTCGAAATCAGCTGCAGGTGACTCGGGGTCAATTTTTGTTGATGTGGTTGACATGAGCGTCGGCCGTTCTGAAAGTAGTTATACAAGCTACCGAACGTATAATGACCTAATAAACTACAAAAAGTCAATAAATGTTGGGCTCGATTGCAACATCCTGTAAAGGTCATGCACATATTATAACTTCTGATCGCCCTAACACAGGTGCCTAGACAATTAAATAAACATTAAAAAAATATATATTTAATTCATTTCATTCAGCAACTAATTTATATCTGCTAAATATACTGATTCTATTGCTTAAGGGATACAGTTTATAATGTGTTAATCAAAGATGCAATCAACGGCATGCTTTTTAACAATATAACTTATATAGTTGGGACACCCTTCTAATCAAGACAAGCAATATTTGTTTTCCAAATGGATTTATGAGATAATTGGAATTTGGTTCCGTTACTTGCCAGCTAACAGGTACACGTCGTATATTTAGTCTAGATTAATTTAAAAAACAAATTTTCGGCTAGATTGTCTATGTTGTTAAAAGTTGAATGCTATAAACAAATTGTCGATGGCTAAAAGCTTTCATTATATGCAAATTAAAATGAATTTTCCCTAGAAGAATAAATACATAAAACGTAACGCGATAAAAGCAGAATGGAATCAATTGAAACGTATTTAGGATTTAAATATCTTACCAGGCAATGGGCGACCCAGACAGTCGAGCTCTGATCGAGGGTGTGTGATATAGTTCTCAAGTAGTGACCACGGTTTGATCTGTCTTGGTCGGCTTCATAACGGTTTAGGAAAGTGTCGACTGTTCTGCGATTTTGCAAATACTCATTGGATACAGGTCGCCATGCCTGACGTAGAACAACTGCATCTAGAGGATGCTCTGGAGGATAGTCCTCAAGTAACTAATAAAATTAGTAATTAAATTATTAAATAAACTATTTTATAAATAAACGACAACTGAAATTAATTTTTCAGAAAAATAACATTGTCATTATTTATATTACTACTATTTATATACTACTACTATTTTCAGAAACGAAAAATAATAATAATAATGCAGCAAAGTCCAGCGTTGATTCAGTCTAATAAATAATACAATTATTGTTTTGTTGTTGATGTTGTCAATGTGATTGGCACTATTTATATAATAATTATTAATAATAATTATAATATTTATACTTATAATTAATACTTATATTCTTATCCTTTCTGAACTTTCTGTGTTATTTTACGTGTTTGACTGTAAGGAATGTGAACAGAATAACAACACGCTAACTTACTGCCAGTGCAATACAATATATAAAATATTTTTTGTTTGCATATCCTTTACAGGACATTGCTGTCAAACATCAGCATCTTTCAGCTGATTGTTGATTTCTTGGCAAGATTACGCTCAGTAGTTTGCCATTGCTTTCTGAGCGGCTGGCTCACATACCCCGTAAGTTACCGATGCTATTCGAACCATTGCTGATTCGAACCGTCGTCATGTTACTTACGAGAATATACAAGATTATGGAGAAAAGTCGCTAACCTCTAGGCCAGGGAGCCGGCTATATTAAATATATTGATATATTTTCCCCTGTCTTTCATCTCTGAATGGAGCATAGACCCTCAGCCAACTCAACGCCAAACCCTTTATAATAGACTTTATGATTGGGCGGATTTTGCAGCTAAAACTTTCTGCAGGATGAGGTAGCCAGTGTCTCGTCAAACCCCCTAAGTTCCCTCTTAGATATGCATGGTGGATCACCTCAGTGTTACAGTTCTTTGCTTCCCTTATGGGCTCCGGTAACATGGGCATATATATGATTATGTTGTATTTATTTTTAACTCTTTCAATTCCAGAAGGTTGTAGTGGTAGTATTACTTTCATAGGAATCAAACATACACAATCTAGTCTTTTTAAAAATATGTTGTCAGATTACTTCAGTATGCTCTGACTGAATGTAAGAAGTACAGTGGCAGAAGACACTGATTAGTGCATATGAAAAATATGCAATCACACATGGTCCAACTGTTGGGGCAGATAGAGATTAGTCTAAATGGTTCTAGAATTTTGGTAAAATGCTAGATTCACATAATATTAAGGTAATCCCATGGCAGATCTGAGATACTACTGTAGTGGTGTGAAGTTTCTGAACATATCACGGTTCACTCCAAATTTGTGACATGCTGATACTCTGTGGCGGTTTTCCCTTGACTTATACATACACATTTGTAATTTGTGACCTACTCCTTTGACAGAGAATGCCAGTGATTTATTACATAAGCTACTTTTCATTTTTACTAAAATGCAACTTTTGAGTTGAGTTGAGCTAAGAACCAACGTCATTGCACTCAGCACATTCCCATATGCGCTATGTTCCCTTGTTCAATAGCCAGCAAAGAGTCATACTACTAATCCTTCCCACCGTTATCTGATTGAAAGTTCTCCTTATCTTCCCTCTTAGTTTTGAGATTCTTCCAGAACCCCTGCCGATCCCCAGAAATATCATTTTATCCACATACAGGTCCTCAATCTTTCTCCACCTGGTCCCACAGGCACTCGACCACTTCTCCATTGTCCATAGGTAATCTACCACTAAGAGATGCATTCCCTGCCATCCTATCAGCCTGTTCATTCCCCGCACTCCTGCATTGCCAGGGCGAAAAATCCACACAATTCTCACAATCTTGACCTCTGAAGCAAAAATAGCCATTCCACACAAAATGTTCCTTTCTCCACCTTACTTGGCATACTCTTTGAGTCCGTAATGAATGCAGTGTGTGTTGCAGTTGTCTCCTCTAACCAGTGGAATGCTGCTGTTACTGCTTCCACCTCCATTCTCATGCTGGAGGTTGTAGTCTCATATGCCAGGACTCTCCTTTTTCAAACATCGTCCATTAGCCTTCTCTATGAAACCCCAACCACTCTGTTTCTCACCACTGACCCATCAGTATAGATCACTATGTTACCTTGATGTGTGTTACTCTAGATCAGCCTCTGTGTGGCCTACTGCACACCTGGCATATAGATATTTCTGCCTGTGCCATCCAGGTCCCACCTCGTCTCAGATTTTGCATTTGTTACACAGATCTGTCTTTCTTTGAAGGAAAAGAGGTGAGGGTTAAAGCTAACATAATACACCCACCTGATATTTTCTGTCATGGGATTACCCTCAAATTTTAGTTCTAAAAGATATCCAAGACAAATGTTGGGGCAATAAGTATATGTGGCTTGAATATATGTTTTGAGAGCAGTTGGTCTCATGTTTTTACTCAAGGTTCAGTTGGAACATTCAGATGCCTTGGACTGGATAAATCTTTTTATACACATTCAAATGCTGAACATGTCCTACATAGAGTTCTCATATATGACTTTAATAATTCAATCATTTTTGGGCTTTTATTTATGGACCTTTCTTTGGGAATTCCATATATAGGACTAGAAATATAAATTATAATTTGTCATTTATAATGTTATGTTTATTTAATTGACAATATAAATATGTAAAGAAATTTTTATGGTAACCTATGGAACTTGTGAACTTCAAAGTTTACCTATATGTTTGTTATGATATAAATCATGGTCTTTTATTTATGCATTTCTGTGCCAAATACATATCAAGTTCTGTTGATTTAAAGAGCTTTATGGCTTTTCCATTACATTTATACAGGAGAGATTTTGATCTGTTTAGTCACAGTCAGTAAACTGAATGTTAGCAATGCTTTGAGGACATTACCTAAAAAGTTTAGTGACATTTAGTTTTATTCATATTTTCGAGGTTCTGTTCAAAGAAAACTTTATGAACATTGGTAGGTGACATGGCTTGTCTTTATTAGAAAATGTTGAATATTTATGTCACATCATCATCATGTAGTAGGTCTTTTGCATATATATGGGAGTTGAGTGGTCTCGAGGTATGGTGTTTGCCTCATGTGCTGGAGGTCCTGGGTTCAAGCTCCGGTGAGGGCCAGGATTTTTTCACGTGGACTTCTGGTAATAAAATTTCCCCTGGTCTCTGGGTAGTGAAATCGGATACCCGTGTGTATTATTGCGCATGTG
Organism: Cepaea nemoralis; assembly: GCA_014155875.1. NCBI lineage: Eukaryota > Metazoa > Mollusca > Gastropoda > Stylommatophora > Helicidae > Cepaea > Cepaea nemoralis. Next base: position 6,018 of record JACEFZ010007135.1, read on the forward strand.
AAAAATTCCTTGGCAGTTGGAAATCGAAAAAGAGTAGCCTAATGGCGCTGCCCGTGCAAAATTTCGAGGTTAAAAATCTACCCACAGTATTTCAGGATCCTCGCCGGTGCTACGGAGTTCGTGCACTGAGCTGAGTTTCTCCGGAATCAGGCTTGAATTTGGAGGAGAACGGAGCACTTATGGGTTACACCCATAAGTGATGTTGATCTTTCGACTAAGCTAATCTATCTATCTTTATATATATATATATATATATATATATATATATATATATATATATATATATATATATATATATATATATACTAGCTGACCCGGCCCGGCTTCGCCCAGTCCTTGGTGGGGAGCATCTCATTTAATTCATATAAGTAGTCATATAAGTTCCCGTTACCGACTGTCTGTCTGTCTGTCTGTCTGTCTGTCTGTCTGTCTGACCCGGCCCGGCATTGCCCAGCTCCTGGTGTGGAGCATCTCATTTAATTCATATAAGTAGTCATATAAGCTCACGTTCCCGTTCCCGACTATCTGTCTGTCTGTCTGTCTGTCTGTCTGTCTGTCTATCTGTCTGTCTGTCTGTCTGTCTGTCTGTCTAATCATTTATTGTTTGCAGTTAGAACAACCTTAGATAAACGAAGACCAACTTGGTAATATATTAACTTGGGTAAATGGAGCAGCGGCAGCATCAGCAGAAGAAGAAGAAAAAGGAGGAGTAGGAGCTGGGAGGAGGAAGAGGGAGGAGGAGGGAGGAGGAGGAGAAAGAGAGAAGAGGAGGATGGAGGAGGGAGAGGGAGGAGGGGGAGGAGAAGAGGAAGAGGGTAGGAGGTGGAGGAGGGGAGAGGAGGAGGAGGAGGAGGAATATAACGCATATGCCTGTAGATTTAATAATGGCTGAGGTTGTTCCATGTCTTCTTAGAGTTGGCGACAGTGTAAAGAAATATAAAATCTTCAAACTTTCATGCTAAAAAAATATGACAGTGGGCTGCGCTGGAATGAAAGGAAGACATGTAAAAAATTTCATCTCAATGGGATGGGCCGTTCGCGAGCGCATTAGGGACATATAGACAGACAGACAGACGGACGGAGATCGCCTTTTATATATAAGATATACCCATCCATGTTGGGTTTTCCTCTTGTCCGCTTACTCGTTAGGCCTCCCTCCATATACATCTTTTCCAGACTCTACACGCCCAAAGTATTTCATTTCCCTCACTTTCGTTTGTCTTAATAACCACATTTCTTTGACAATGAATCCCTGTTGAACGGTTCAGTGTGTTCTCTATTTCGCCCATGCAGGAGGAGGAGAGGGAGGAGGAGGGAGGAGGAGGAGAGAGTAGGAGGAGGGAGGAGGTGGAGGGAGAAGGAAGAGGGAGGAGGAAGAGGGAGAAGGAGGGGGAGGAGGAGGGAAGAGGAGGGGAGGAGGAGGAATGTGAAGGGAGGAGGAGGGAGGAGGTAGAGGGAGGAGGAGGAGGAGGGAGGCGGAGAGAGGAGGAGGGAGGAGGAGGAATGTGAAGGGAGGAGGGGGGAGGAGGTAGAGGGAGGAGGAGGGATTAGGAGGAGGAGGGAGGAGTAGGGTGGAGGAGGAGGGAGGAGGAAGAGGGAGGAGGAGGGAGAAGGAGGGAGGAGGAGAACGCAGGAGGAGAAGGGAGCAGGAGGAGGATAGGGAGGAGGAGGGAGAGGGAGGAGGAGGGAGGAGGAGGAGAGAGTAGGAGGAGGGAGGAGGCGGAGGGAGAAGGAAGAGGGAGGAGGTGGAGGGAGGAGGAGGAGGAGGAGGAGGAGGGAAGAGGAGGAGGGGAGGAGGAGGAGGAATGTGAAGGGAGGAGGAGGGAGGAGGTAGAGGGAAGAGGAGGAGGAGGGAGGCGGAGAGAGGAGGAGGAAGAGGGAGGAGGAGGAATGTGAAGGGAGGAGGGGGAAGGAGGTAGAGGGAGGAAGAGGGAGGAGGAGGAGGGAGGAGGCGGGAGGAGGAGGAGAGGGAGGAGGAGGAAGGAGGAGGGGGAGGAGGAGGGAGGAAGAAGGAGGAGGAGGGAGGAGGAGTGATGAGGAGGAGGGAGGAGGAGGAAGAGGGAGGAGGAGGAATGTGAAGGGAGGAGGAGGGAGGAGGTAGAATGAGGAGGAGGGAGGAGGAGGAGTGAGGAGGAGGAGAGGGAGGAGGAGGAAGGAGGAGAGGAGGAGGGAGGAAGAAGGAGGAGGAGGGAGGAGGTAGGAGGAGGAAGAGGGAAGAAGGGAGAAGGAGGAGGGAGGATGATGAGGGAGAAGGAGGCAGGAGGAGGAGGAGGGAGGCAGGAGGAGGAGGGATGAGGAGGGAGAGGGAGGAGGAGGGAAGATGAGGGAGGAGGCAGAGGGAGTTGGAGGGAGGAGGATGGAGGAGAAGGGGAGAGGAAGAGGGAGAAGGAGGAGGGAGCGGGATGAGAGGGAGGAGGAAGAGGAGAAGGGTGGAGGGAGGAGGTAGAGGGAGGGGGAGAGAGTTCGCCATTCCGAATTCATACTCGTCTAGTTCTTCCCTTCTACACGACTGTAGATAACTTCCTTACACATAAAAAGATGAATTGTTTTTTATATTGCCGTGGCATGGAGGAATATCAGCAGCAGAGTTGATTAAAAAAAACAAAGACTGAGATCTACAGAGAGCCATGAACGCCTACGCCAGCCGGCACGGTACTTGATGATGATGATTGCCGTGTGACGATTCTGTGTAGTCGCGTCATTTTCTTCCCTTTCCCTAGCGTTTTGGTTCGGGGATTCTTTCATCATCATCATCATATATTTACGTACGTATTTTGGTAGGGGGAGGAGGGAGGAGAAGGAAGAAGAAAAAAAAACTATGACAGTTGACAGCTCTGGAATGAAAGGAAGGCGTGTAGAAAATTTCATCTCAATCGGATGGGCCGTTCGCGAACAAATAAAGGACATACATATTTACATACATACATATATACATACACACATATTTACATACATACACTTTGTTTTATAAATATATATATATATATATATATATATATATATATATATATATATATATATATATATATATATATATATATATATATATATATCTGCCAGAGTAAATAACAACGATTGAATGAAAGAGGCTATTGAATCTAGAACACTATATACAACAATAAGAAAGAGACAAACAGCTTGTTTTGGTCATGTTATGAGAAGAGAGACATAGGAGAACATCATGACAACTGGGAAGATTGAGGGGAAGAGAAGCAGAGGCAGACCAAGAGAAATTATGCTGGATGGATTGAGACAGGGGCACGGACGAATATCATCAGCAGAGTTGATCCAGAACACCAAAGACCGAGATCTGTGGAAAGCCATGAACACCTACGCCAGCTGGCAGAGCACTTGATGACGATGATGATATATATGACATCACCCCAAAAATAAGCTCTAGTGCAGTGGTTCTCAACCTTTTTTGGCACGTGCCCCCCTTCACCATATTTTCAGAACGTCATTCCCCCCTTTCGTATTTCCTACCTAAAAATTTGGCCCGTGTCCCCCTTCACCATATTTTCACAACGTCATTCCCCCCCCCTCCCTTTCGTATTTCCTACCTAAAATCCCCCCCCCTCCCGCCCTACCCCTACACAGTATACGTAATAATGGAAGCACATACCAAAACAAGTCTAGACGTCCACATAAAACGTGATTTGTGGGTCTACTTACTTTATAAAATGAATTTTAGAAGGGGTGAGACGTACAGAACCGTAAAGTATGAAGGGAAAAACAATATCAAGTAATCGGTTCTTGTATTAACACGATCTTGAAATAATCTTCATTCCCCTCCCCCCTGGAAACCCTAAAATCCCCCCCCCCCCCGGGAAATTCCCCACCGGTTGAGAACCACTGCTCTAGTGCATTTTTTCAAGCTAACATCAATATGAGACCCGGTCTTATTTTGGGGGAAACACAGTATTTATGCCTAACGAAAGAAACAAGTTCTCAAATTGTTTACTTGTTGGTTTTTTTATTTTTGCCATAACCTCTAAATGCTGTTTACCATTTCTTTGCTATGATCATTCACTTTCTGGCTTTTTTTGACCAGTCTCCTTTGTTGCTAATTATGTAGCCAGTGTATTTTAAGTTTGTGAAATGTTCAAGTTCTTCATTTTATATGACAGGAAGTTAAAATGTCATCGTTCTGCTACTCCATGTTAAACTCAATGTTTAGTCATTATTATTCTGATAGAGAACATCATGGCCATGGGGCTTGATGCTTTTGCACATAAACATCCTGTGCACCGATGACTGGATGGTGGGTTATTCCCAACACATAAACATCCTGTGCACCGATGACTGGATGGTGGGTTATTCCCAACACATAAACATCCTGTGCACCGATGACTGGATAGTGGGTTATTCCCAACACATAAACATCCTGTGCACCGATGACTGGATAGTGGGTTATTCCCAACACATAAACATCCTGTGCACCGATGACTGGATAGTGGGTTATTCCCAACACATAAACATCCTGTGCACCGATGACTGGATAGTGGGTTATTCCCAACACGTAAACATCCTGTGCACCGATGACTGGATAGTGGGTTATTCCCAACACATAAACATCCTGTGCACCGATGACTGGATGGTGGGTTATTCCCAACACATAAACATCCTGTGCATCGATGACTGGATATTGGGTTATTCCCAACACATAAACATCCTGTGCACCGATGACTGGATAGTGGGTTATTCCCAACACATAAACATCCCGTGCACCGATGACTGGATAGTGGGTTATTCCCAACACATAAACATCCTGTGCACCGATGACTGGAGAGTGGGTTATTCCCAACACATAAACATCCTGTGCACTGATGACTGGATAGTGGGTTATTCCCAACACATAAAACATCCTGTGCACTGATGACTGGATAGTGGGTTATTCCCAACACATAAACATCCTGTGCACCGATGACTGGATGGTGGGTTATTCCCAACACATAAACATCCTGTGCACCGATGACTGGATAGTGGGTTATTCCCAACACATAAACATCCTGTGCACCGATGACTGGATAGTGGGTTATTCCCAACACGTAAACATCCTGTGCACCGATGACTGGATAGTGGGTTATTCCCAACACGTAAACATCCTGTGCACCGATGACTGGGGAGTGGGTTATTCCCAACACAGTCAGCTGGACTTGAACGTTGACTTCTTATTCAGAAATCAATGGCAAACTACTGAGCGTAAAATTTGCTTAGTAAATCAGTCTGGAGTTAGGGTTGATTGCAAAGGACATACGTTTTATTATTCTGATAATGTATAATTATGTATAATGTTATATGCATATGTCTAGTACAAGTTCATGTATGTCTGTGATAATCTTTTCAGACTCGCCATCTTCTTTCGGTGTTTGAGAAAGACACATTGTTGCTAAAGAAGTTCACTCAAAACATGCATAACTGTTGTCAAAGAATAATGTCAGCTCAGGTAATAGTGTTTTGAGTTACTATAAACATATTTATTCCAGTACCTGTTCTTAATCTTATTTTACTTATTAAGTTTACATTTGCCAACTCAGTGTTGTGTTTTTGGATTAAAATATGGTTGCTAAGAACTCAAGTGTGTATGAATTATGTTTGCAAAATTACATGTGGCAGGAAGGTTCATCATAAATACAAACATGGTCACTGAAATTATCACTGTAGGACTATTTAAGTTGTTGGTACAGTTTGAATTTGATTTGTTAAGAAAACTGATGTAATTACACATAGACCAGGCCCACAGGTGGTCCATCTCATCTCATCCAGCAGATGTCTAAGAATATGACAAAAATGAACTGTCACACTCATAAAGAAATTCAAAGAAGAGTTTGTCACAAATGATAATAACCTAAAAGAATCTTCTAGCATTTGTTGTTGGAAACCATGAAAAACAAATAAACATGAAGTTTTACATTTTAAATTAATAAGTAAAGGAAAAGAACCTGTTTCCACATCTTGGATTGATTGATTGATTGATTTAGGAATCAACATCACAGCATTCCGGGCATTCCCATAAGTGCTCCGTCCCCATCCTCAGCAGCCAGCGAAGAGTTCCAACACTAATAGTACCAGTAGCAATCTGATTATAAGTCCGTCTCGCCTTTCCTCTGAGCGTTGAGCGTCGGCCAGATCCCCTCGTCACTCCTCGCTGTCTCATTCTTGCCAGACCATGGTAATCCATTTGCTCCTCCGAGGTGTGCACGTGCTCCCACAAGGCCGCAACCACGTCTGCCTTGTCATGTATCAATACTCCACCAAGTTCTGCAGAGCCAGCCAATCTGTCCGCCTGTTCATTTCCCAGCACACCGGCATGCCCCGGAGAAAAGATCCAGGCGATGCTTGTCACCCGTGACCTCCGAAGCGAAGCAAGCCACTCCGCACGAAGCCTGCCCATCCTCACCCTCGTCAGCATGCTTTCTGAGTCAGTTACAATCACGATGTGTGTGTGTGTCGTATTCTCCATCCAGCGGAGAGCCGCAGTGACTGCCTCCACTTCCATTCTTAAGCTGGATGTTGTGGTATCATATGCCAGGCTCTCCTGCCCCAAACATCGACCATTAGCTTTGGCTATGAACCCCCAGCCACTTCTCTCACCTCTTGACACCGAACCATCTGTGTAGATAATCACATCATCCGAGTGAGCATTGTCCTGAATTAGTTGCTGGATTTCCACTTCCGTGGCCCCTGCTGGCCACTCCCTGCACTCCCGGCTTAATGTGATTATAACTCTGCACAAGTCTGACTGCTCCGCTGGCACTCTGACCCACTCCTCTCCATGCCTAATGTTCTCCAAGGGGCACACCTGTCTGATCGTATCCTCCGTCCTGAGCCATCCATGATTTCCCTCTTATCAGTCGCTGACCCTTAACTGCGTCCAGCGCCTCATGCAGTGGGTGGTCTGTGTCTGCAGCTACTCTGAGGTATGCCTTCGCCTGCATCACCTTGAGCCTACCAGCAACAGTCGGCAGACCAAGGATGTAACGCATACACACTACTGGGGTGTCTCTAGTGCATCCCAGAATGACCCGCATAGCTTCGTTCTGTATGCGCTCTAACTTCACCAGCTGACTCTCTGAGACAGTGAGCAGACCTAATCCATAATCAGTTACTGAGAGGATCAAGTGCTGGTATAGTGTGAAAAGCATTCTCTGCTCTGTGTCCATTGCAGCCATAGTTTTAAGTGCACTGAGTCCCTTTTGAGATCTTGTCACAACCGTCTCCACATGGTCCTTGAAGGATAGGCTCCTGTCAAATGTGATCCCCAGATACTTCAGTTTGTTCTCTCTGCTGACATTTCTACCATCTATCGCGAGGCTTGGGACATCAGCTCTTACAATCCTGTTGTCCAGAGAGCACCACAAAACAGCCGCCTTTTCCGGGTGGATGACAGCACTCATTTCTGTGCACCAGTCAATCACTTTATCTACTGTCGCCTGTAACTCCTGGGCTGTTTGCTCCCTATCTCTCCCCTGCCTATATGCAAGAATATCATCTGCAAATGTTAGTATTCTTCCAACCCCTGGTGCTTCTAGGTTTGCAATCTTGCTCGTATACACATTAAAGAGCACCGGTGAGACTGCAGATCCCTGTGGCAGTCCCGGGGTTAACATATGTGGCTCTGAGGTCCATGCACCCAGACGGAGAGCAACCCGACGAGAGTGCAGGACGGCTGCTATCCAGTTCACCAACCAGGGATTGACACCCTTCTCCATCAGTGCGGTCATCAAAATATCATATCGAACTCTATTGTACGCATCCTCGAGATCAAGCGCTACCGCCATCGTTTCCTGTCTACTCTTGAACCCCTAATAAACATCAAAGGCAAAAGTGGCTGCATTTGACCAGGTATCTTTTCCTGGCCTGTAGCTCCCCAGGCCTCTTGGAAGAACTTCCCCCTTTCCAAAAACTCCTGCAGCTTAACAGCGACTATCTTCTCTAAAACCTTCCCAAATGTATTTTGAAGGGTGATGATCCTAAAGCCGCTAAGCTTTGACTGATCCTTGAATGGTTTTGGGAGAGGGATGAGATAGCTGTGCACCCAGTCCTGCGGTGCTGATGCTGTCCTAATGCTCTGGTTAAAGCAGTCGGTCATCTCCTCCAGGTCTGCATCGCTCAAACCCTTCATGTGGCCATACCTGACCCCATCGGGCCCTGGTGCCGTGTCTTTTGCCTTTTTCAAAATGTGTTTAACATCTTCCACCCGTATGATGTCTTCATACTGCATATTCTTCGTGGTGCCAGATAACTCCTCTCTAACTGCATCCCTGGTGTCCGCATCATTATGATTGGTCTGCTCTAAAAATCTCTGGAGAAACGCCTCCCCTTTCTCTTTGTCTGTTGTCACGCGCACACCATCATCTCTATAAATTGTTCCCACTGTCATAGGCCGATCTTTTCTCTGCATTTGCCTGTGCAGTTTCCAGAATTTTCTCAGTGTTTTATCACCTCCAATCTCCTTCATGAAACATTCCCATTTTGCCTTTTTGGCCTCTGCAGCACAGCGCTTGAAAACCTCCACCTTGTCTTTCTTGACATTTTCCGCTGTGTCCACTTCCTCTCGTGAGCTTCGAAGTGTCTGTCGCACTTTCTTTAGCTGCTTCACTGCAGCTCTCTTTGCTTTCCAAGCATGGTCTACTTCTGGGGTCCACCATGGGGGCTGCAAAAAGGGAGTTTTAACAGTCCTGTTGCATGCCCCTTGTCTGAGGCGTCCAAGAAGGCAATCGGTCCACTCATACCGGAAGGTCTTGCGCGCTCTCCCAGCTTTAACTTTCCTGGGTTTAGAGATCAGGACTGAGCATGGCATGTGATCACTCCCATGGTCATTCAAAACAGTCCACTTTACATCAAGGACTGATGACTGGGAGACAAGTGCCAAGTCAATAGCTGTGTCTGCATCGCCAGGCCTCATTGCCATTCCTGTCGGCCTACCATCATTTATGCAGACCACATCGGAGTCCACCATGGCATCCGCAATGGGCAATTCCCTGTCGGTTTTCTCCACTACTGTCCCAATCTCTGTTCCTTGCATTGAAGTCTCCACATATGAGTAGCCTATCACCTGGTAATTCCTCCAGTTCCTTAAGCCAGTCCCAGTGTTCCTTTCTGACAAAACAGTCCACTGTGGCATATACATTTATGATGTTCCAACTTAAGCCACCAATCTCCATTTGTATACCCTGGACCTCTCTTGCACTGTGATTCCACTGGCTCAAGTCAAGTACCACATGCTTCACTCCTTCCTTCACCAGCAGACCTTGTCCATGTCTCTTCTGCCCAGTAGGGTTTATATAACTGGCGTACCCAGGGCAATGGTATTTGTCTGTATTTAGCTCCTGGAGCATGAGGACATCAAAATCATATATTAGTCTCTCCAATACAGGACCTCTCTGCCTGGCACTACGACAATTCCAGTATCCCACTCTTACATGGTTGAAACCTAGTCTCTCCACTTTTCGTCTTGTTCTCCTGGCGCCTGCCCTCCTATTTCTATGCCGTCTTCTCACACCATTTCCTCGTCTTCTCCTCCTCACTCTCTCTTCGCTAGCCTCTGAAGGATGTGTCAAGCGCAGAGCACGTGCTCCGTAGCTCCGGCGACGATTCCCGTGTTTAATTAAATCCATAGGCAAAGTTTGGATATTGCAGGAAATAAACGGTCACCCTAGCATTGCCTGCTTGCTAGGGAAGAGGCAGGGGATGTCCCGCAGGAGTCCATACGCCTGGTGCCGCCCCGCACGCCTGCCAGACGTCCAACGTTCACGACCAGTTAACCCATGGCCATCCAGTTCCTCAGCACGCTGGTCCACCTTGAACTTGGGGGTTTATATTTGGAGTTTTCCGTCTCCTAGATGGACTGCTGTCCAAAGCTAACGGGTTCCACCTACCCGGGAGAGGGGTTAGAGCACCCCTACTCGCTTGGCAGGCACGTCTCCGAGCATATGAGGTATTTTCTAAGGAACTCAGATCCCACCCTGAGATTCCGCCTCGCCCTCTGTGCCCACCGCCAGTTGGTCCGCAGCTGCTTGTTGGGTATTCGCAGCTAACCTCTATATCTAGAGGCCGTTCCACGATCCGCCACCTGTGGACGTGCTGGGTCGGGGATTGTCGCCCCAGCTTTACCCACATCTTGTGACATATTGAGTATATGGTGTTAGACACATATTTTTATATACCAGTCAGCACTCTAAGGGTTATGCGGTAAATATCATATCATACCTTTACCTACCATGTCAATTTGTATTTTAGGCTTAGTTGAACTAGGAGCCCAGGTATTTTTTTAAAAATCCCCAATTCAAGAAGGGTTCGAACACATGACCACCGGACCAGAAGATGAGCAATATTTTACATTAACTCTTAACATACCACTTTCAACTTCATTGTTCACTCATAGATTATTTTTATTGTAAATTCTAAGCCACTTTTCCTAAAATACTATATGAGAACATGGCTTTTGACAGTCACTGCTGTTATAGACTGTAAATACAGTAATACATTAAAGTGTAAAATGTAATTGACCTAGTTTAAATTCACTCTGTCATTTTGGGGATATGGTGTAAGGCCTATATTTGTCTTGATTAAACAGTACTCTAGTATGATATGACTATCCTGATGGCTTGGCCAAGAACATATTTGGTCCCCAGTTTATGAAGCTGGATTAACCATGGATCTGTGTGATTGTGAAAAAATCCCACCCTGAGGGATATTTGAATCTAGGACCACCAGACTGACAGACAAGGGCACTATGCTCTAATTTACTATGAAGTATTTTAGTGTAGGCAGTTGTATCTGCTATTCTCAAGTTATCTAGATTTTATCACGGTCTTACATGTTAAAAGACTCATGGGTTATGACACAATGTATGTTAGAAAAGTCTATGCTACTTAGAAATCAGATTGTTGAAAACCTTCACAAAATGAATGACTCTGACTGCTCAGCTGCCACTTAATGTAAAATAAATAGCTGAATTTTGTGTGACAAAGAGGTGGGAATATGAGACTAGCTGTCTGTTCAATGTAATGAAGCAGTCAAAGATAGACAATGTATTTACCTGCTAGATAGCTTCTTGTTTTATATTTTAAGTTTATATTGATACTAGCTGACCCGGCCCGGCTTCGCCCAGCCCTTGGCGGGAATCTATCTATCTATCTATCTATCTATCTATCTATCTATCTATCTATCTATCTATCTATCTATCTATCTATCTATCTATCTATCTATCTATCTATCTATCTATCTATCTATCTACCTACCTACCTACCTATCTATGTCTGTCTGTCTGACGACCCGGCCCGCCTATCTATCCCTCTGTCTGTCTATCTATCCATCCATCCATCCATTGATCCATCCACCCATCCATAGGACCCCGCCCGGCTTTTCCCAGCCCCTGGTGGGGATCTATCTGTCTGTCCATCTGTCTGTCAGTCTGTCTCTCTGTCTGTCTCTCTGTCTATCTGTCTGTCTCTCTGTCTGTCTCTCTGTCTATCTGTTTTTGGCCCGTTCCCGCTAAAAATATAGATAGAATATGAATAACGAAGACACAAACGATAGATTGCACGATTTATTGCCTGGCATATTTTGCTGCATTGTCAGGTATACACTGCAGAAATCACACAACTTACGTGAATTAACTAGATAAATCCTTCAAGTTGAAATATACACATATTCGCACAGTAATGTCAATTATCTACCATGGTAATTTTAAGCTGACTAACATGTCTTTCTGTTTGCACAATTCTGGCTTGCGTTGATTGATCATAATTGCTTCTGCAAACTTTAACAAGCGAGCATTTTGTGTGTTAAACAACACGCGAAAGGCAGTGTCTCTATCCACCACATGGCCACTTTCGACAATGTGCCTACCTATTGAAGACGCCGGGAGCTTCCGGTGTGTCGGCCCCACGAGGCTAGCATTTCCTGTGTGTTGTATCTTGTTGACCCATTGAGGTATGTGTTCTGACACTCATTTGTTAAGCTGTCTCTCTGTTATACCAATGTAGAAGGCCTGGCATCTACATGTGAATTGGTAAATACAATTGTTTGTGGCATACAGAGGAACAGGCTCTTTGACTGCTGGTGTAGGAATCTGTACGGTTTTATATCTAATGACTAGAGTTGCAGCACAGAATGTTCGGCCTACTGCTGTAGTAAGCCGGTCTTGTAGATGTTGCATTATGTCATCCCCTCGAAAGGTTAGCTGGATGAATACCTTGAGTTTGGGAACTGTAGTTACGTCTGGTTTTGGTTTGGGCTGTTGGCAGTGGCGCTTTATAAATCCTGTGGAATACCCATTCAGGTTTAAGACATTCTTCAGAGTTTCAAATTCCTCTGTCAGTGTGTGCATATCTTTCTAGCATGGTCAAACAGGGTCCGTACTAAGCCCCGTTTATACTGGACAGGTGTGAAGCTCTGAAAATTCAGGTATTGGCCAGTCCATGTTCCTTTGCGATACACCGATCTTTGAATTGTGCTGTCTTCTCTACGTCTCAGTAGAATAGATAGAATAGAAGAATAGATAGACAAATATTTAAAAAATATGATTGGAAGAGATCTATCTAAAGATAACTTACCAAGATATCATGAACAGCCAATAAATGGTGGGCGGTGGGTTGACTGCAGAGTACTGCAAATGATATGCAACTAACTTTCTCTCACAAAACATTTTTGTTTTACTTTTTACTTTTTTTGTTTTAACGAACGAAATTCTTTATTTTCAAAGGGTTAAGAATTGGGCACGCAGGCCCGTCCTACATTCTGCCCTTCTTCTCTATTTCCTCTCATACATTCTTTCATTCAACATCTCTTATGAAGCAATTCTTTGACAACAAAAGAACAATAAGCATTAAAACGCATGAAAAGTAACTTGTTGAGGCAATGTTTAACATGGGCATCACAAATACCTAACGTGGGTGTAACGCGCCAAACATATGAGAATGTTTAAAATAATATTAAATGTGCTGTTGAAGAAAAATAAAAAGATGAGTTAGAAAATTTTCACTATTTAAATAGATGCATTATTTTTTATGAAAACTTTGAAAGTGCCTTAAAGATTATATCATTATTTATTATAACGCATATGCCTGTAAATAACTGTAGACAAAGAGTTTATAAACCTTTGAAAACAATGCAACAATCTATATATAAAATATATAGCAATGCTATTAAAAGTTATGCCCCTTGAAATAAATTTTCTTAAGTTAAATCCCCTCGCTATATATAAATGATAATATACATTAAAATATTAAATTTTCGTAAGTAAATAGCTGATTGTACACTAACAAACTATGACAGTTGGCTGCACGGGAATGAAAAGAAAGCATGTAGAAAATTTCATCTCAATCGGATGGACTGTTCGTTAACGCATCAAATACATCCGGATACACATTGCCTTTTATAGATATAGATATGTGAAAATGCTTGAGGCAGGAAACTGGCAGAAAGATGGGAATCTTTTCAGTCGATCAGGCTGAGATCATTGTTCTGTAAAGTATCCAGTGTTACATGATAATGATGACTGATATGTGAATAATAATTTTCAAAACTTTGATTTGATGCTATGATCTCTAAGCTTTAAATGTCTATTCTGGAACAGTTGCTATTTGTTGGGGGTAGAAGTGTCTTAACATCCACCAGCGATCATGCCTCTCCACAAATTGTGAGCTCCGATGGAGTGGATCAGTTCGTGTGTTGACTCCTTTCCATGCCATGATACAAGACTGTCAAGAATTTTCTCACGCTGTCTTCCTCTATCTCTCCTTCTGCAAATCTTTCTGATTGTCACAGCACGTTCATATTTTTGTCTTCTCATAACGTGGCCAATAAATGATGACTGCTTTCTGATGTTTGTGATATGTTGTCTTTGCGACTTAGCTTCCCTCAGTACGTCCAGATTGCTGATTTTGGCTGTCCAATTAATTTTCAGCATTCTTCTATAAAACCATATCTCCAAGGCTTCCAGGGATTTTTTTCCTGTTTACTAATTGTCCATGATTCACAGCCATATGTTAAAATTGGTTGTATGTAACATGCAAGAACTCTTTTCCTAACATTCAAGGACTTATTCAAATAACGTTCTTAATTTGATAGAATGTAGTTTTTGCTTGTCCTATTCTGTTCTTTTTCTCTGTGTTGTGATTCCATCACATAAGACCTAAATGTGCGATTAAAGTAAATGACGTCATTTTAGGGCAAGTGCAGAAATTCAGATATCTAGGCACATGGATAACATCATATCCATGTGCCTAGATATCTGAATTTCTGCACTTGCCCTAAAATGTCATTTACTTTAATTGCACATATAGGCACAATCTGTTTCTTTGATATCACAGTGACCTCTGTCTTTTTATTATTCAAGCTAAGGTCCATATTTTAACTTTCTCCAACCACTGTATATGTTAGTTAGTTAGTTAGTCAACAGATCATCCTCATTGCACATCGAACCATTCAGTCCATAAGTGCTCGGATCCCCTCCTCAGCAAATCCCGCAGCGTGTAGTGGCTAACAACACCAGTTCTGTGTTGGTTTATCAATCTTCTTTGGCTTCCTGCGTAGTGTTCTTGTTTGGTCACACCTCTTTTAATTTGCTGTTCTCGCAGTCTGACCATGGTTGTAGATTCGCAGTCAACACTTGGTTCTCACAAAAGTGTTACTTCTCGTAGAGCATTCAGAATGTCAGCCTGGTTCATGGCATGTCTGCCCTCCACATTAGCCTTACCTGCGAGCTTGTCAGCCCGCTCATTTCCTTGTACTCCCACATGCCCTGGCAAACTAATCTTTGTCAGCCGAGACCGCTCCAGAAACAGCAACCACTCTCTTCAGAACCACCCCATCTCTATCCTCTTGACCTTGCTCATTGAGTCACTAAGGAAACATGCCCTATTGAATGTCTGTGCCTCGAGCCATGTTATTGCTTTACTTACTGCCATGACTTCCATAGTCAGGCTACTGAGCTTCTCACATGTTGGACGACCGATCCATCTGTATAAATGACAGCATCACCGTCTAACGAATTCTCGAAAATCGATGCTTGTACTTCCGCCTCCACAGCAGCCGAATTTTCTTGTCTACATTTTCTGTCTAGTTGGATGCAAACTGAAAAGGACGTACAGAAATCTGTTGGCACTTGCACCCACTCCTTGCCAGGTTCCAAGTCCTCCAGTGAACACACCTGTTGAAGGATGTCTTCAGCTTGACCCATCCATGACCATCCTCTGTTTAACTTGTGCCCTTCACATTCCTAATTTCACTATGCAGTGGATGTTTTGTGTTTGCGTTAACTTTGAGGTAGGCACATGCTCTGCAAATTTGTAGTCTGTCTTCAATGGTTGGAAAATCAAGAAGGTAGTGCATCACCCCGCATGCTGTATCTCTTGTACATCCAAGAATAATGCGCATATCTTCATTTTGTATCCTTTCCATTCTTTCTATCTGCTTACGGCAGAGAGTCAAGATCGCCATCGTATACTCAAAAACAGACATGACCAGCCCCTCAAATAGGAGGCATAGATGGCGCTGCTCACAGTTTGCTGCCGACATCACCCGCATCAAACCCCGTTTGGCCTTCGTTATCACCTGGTCTATGTGCTCATTATAAGCAAGGCTTTGATCAAAACATTTCCCCAGGTAATTCATTGCCTGCATTCTTTCCAGAGTCTCTGAACACAGATTAACAGTTGGTGTTGGAGTGTTGACAATATGATTATTCAAAGAGAACCATGTCACTGTTGCTTTTATTGGGTTGACCATTGCCCCAGCTTCAGCACACCAAGTACTTATGCGACTGAGTTCGGTTTGCATTTCCACAGCAATCTGATCTCTATCCTTACCCTGACAATACACTAAAACATCGTCGGCATATGACAATGTCCTACCAGGTTCAGTAATCTGCTCACTGGTGATTCTCACTGTGTAGTTGTTGAACAGCACCGGAGATAATGGTGGTCCCTGTGGTAGGCCAGGATATATTGTTTATATTTTCCAAAGTCCAACTGCCACATCTAAAAACTACTTTCCGTTGGAAGAGGGCTGCAGTGATCCAACTAAGGAAGAACGGGCTTACCTTGAGTTCAAGAAGCTGAAGCATTAGAAAATCTAATGCTACTCTGTTTTACGCGTCTTCAAGATCAATCGCTGCAGCAAAGGTTTCATTGCCTAAGTGGAAACCTTCATAAACATCATGGGGAAAAACTGTTGCATTGGTCCAGGTTTCTCTTTTGGGACGGTACTCTCCCAGGGTAGGTGGGAAAACACCTTGCTTCTCTTGCTGGCTTGATATTTTTCTGGCAGTTAACTTCTCCAGCAGCTTGCCTATTGTATTCTGCATGGTTATTACTCGATATCCCTGAATTTTTGTGTGGTCTTTCAGTAATAGCAAAATCAGAAGCTGAATTACAAGACCACATGAATAGTCTAAACGAAATGTGTAGGGAACATAACATGAAAATTAGCACAAGTAAAACAGAGGTGCTGACTAACTAAAGAAGAAAAAGCAACAACGATTTACCTAAATGAACATCCCTTGAAACAAGTAAAGAATTTCAAGTACCTAGGAAGTATAATATCAAATGGCAAATCAGAAGACGAGATCGAAAATAGATGCAACAAGGCAAACCAACTCATTGGAAAAATGGCACTAATACTACAGAACAAACATGTATCAATAACTACTAAGAAAGCACTTTACAACACAATCTTCCTACCAACTCTATGTTACCAATGCCAAACCTGGACAATGACAGAAAAAGAGAAAAGAAAAATCACAACAACAGAAATCAGATTCCTGAGAAGAATACTCAATGTATCAAGAAGAGATAAGATCAGAAATGAAGAAATCAGGACTAAAGTGAGGGTTATAGCTGCACTAGATTTTATTAGAAAGCAGCAAGTCAAATGGTTTGGCCATGCAAGTAGGTTACCAACTAACAGTATACCACAACAAGCAATGATGTACAGACCAGAGGGAAATCAGAGGAAGAGGCCGACCATGTAAACGATGGACGCAGGGAATAAGGAGTCCAGTGGGAATATCGATACATGAAGCCCATAAGCAGGCACTCTCCCCCTGTTTATACTTCACCTCGACACCGCAAGGTACAAGAGGAACATGATGAGATGAGATGAGACTTTCTGACAGCTCATCAAGGCTACGGATGGTAAAGGTAAGCCTACCATTAAGGGATTCTGGTGAGATTACAACATCCTCAAGGCTATTGACAACATTGTAGATTCATGGAGTGAGGTAACGTCAGCATGCATGAATGCTGTGTGGCGATAAATGTGGCCAGAATATGTGCACGACTTTTGTGAATGTGATGACATTCATGCTATTTGGCGACAGACCACTAACTTAGTCACTAAAGCAGGCTTTGATGGGATGGAAGAAACTGACATTGATGAGTTTCTTGCATCACATGGAGAAGAGCTGTCTAATGACAACCTAATGCAACTCGATATGCAGAGAACGTTTGTCACAATTCTTTCAATGTGACAATGGACATAATAAATGAGGATGACCCGAACAGAAAATGGAGCTCCAAAGTGTCGAGGGCAGTAACAAGCACCATCAACTGTTACAAGGAGCTTTACTTAGAGAAAAGGAAAAAGGCTGTGCAGCAGACATTAGACACACATTTTTTTTATTCAAGCAGAGAAGAGCCAGGAAAAGAGGCAGGAATAAGTTACAGTTTCATCCTCAGATGAGGAGGCAGAATTTAATGCCTCTACGTCCCAATAACTCTACCACTCGCCCTCCAACCCACCTCTATTTAGCCAATAAATATCATCAACCATCAAAATAAACATTATATAATACACTGTATTTCATTTCATTCTGTGGGAAATAGTGTGTGCTTTTTTTTTTTTTTTTGGCATTCGCTCACTTTGAACTCAAGCATAGTCCATACACACTATTTATAGTAGCGATGGACTGAATTTTGTGTGTGGATTAGCTTTCCCTATTAACAGTGTCCCTCACCAACAAGCGAACCCACTCTGACTTCAGAGGTACTTGTAATTTACGTCCCCAAGTCAAGGACGACAGGTCAACATTTTAGTTAGGCTGTCTGGTGTAGGGGTTGAACTGCTTACCTCGGCATCAGCAAAATGGATGTTTAAGAACACGCGTTCTCACCCATTTGGCCATGCGAACCTGCTGGGAAGTAGTGTTTCGCTATGCACCGTTTCACTTAAAGTCGCGTTTTCCAAAATTGTAAACCTGACCTCCCTGTAGTTTGCCCCAATCTCCATGCACTGTTGATTCAGTCAGACTTCTTTAGCCACTTTGCATTTGTTTACTATTTCTTGCTTTTTTTTTTTCTTCTTTCATCAATCTACAAAATTTCATCTATCATCCATTTCTTTTTTGCAATTCTTTGTTTAGGTGAAATGATTTATTTTGATGTCTATTGTTCATCTCATCTTCTCATCTCATCTTGTTCCTCTTGTACCTTGCGGTGTCGAAGTGAAGCATAAACAGCATGAGAGTGCCCATTTATGGGCTTCATGTACCGAAATCCCATGGACTCGTCTATTCCCTCTGTCCATTATTTACGTGGCCGGCCTCTTCTTGTTCATCAGTAGTATGTATTATCTCCATGGCATTATATCTGTTCTTTACAGTAACATTGTACCTTTCTCTAAGTTCTTTGTCTGTTTTAATGTAATACTAGACCTACCTTGAGGTTCTTTGGGGTTTTCTTTATAATTTTAAGTCTTAACCTCATCTTTCCTATACTGGCACATGGTCACTAGGTCCATCTGCTCCTGGTCTAGTTTTTGATCCTACTAAACTGCTTCTGAATCTCGTCTTAACATAGCTGTAAATCCTGGAAAATTAGTTAAGAAACAAAACTTTGAGTGGCTAGCATTGCTCAACAGAATGGACATTGCAAACATAATATGGATTTTCTGTCCTGTACATCCAGGTGTGCAGGGTTATGAAGAGGCTGGTAGATTAGCTGCTGTTGCTCTGGGAAGAGAACTGCTTATGATAAAGATGATGTGATGGGGTCTCTCTGGGATCAGGTGGAGTTTCTCTGGGTTCAGGTGGGGTCTTTCTAGGACCAGGTGGAGTCTCTCTGGGATCAGGTGGAGAGTGCAACTGAACAGACAGAGTATCCACATCTAGAAAAACTGGAGGCTCGGTAGGTAGTGAGTAGAGGGTCTGAATGATACTCAAAGCTTGGAGGAAAAGCCACATGGACTTTTAATTAAATTGTTGCTGGAATAATCAGCATGCAAACTCTTCAGTGGCATTTGAAGAGGGGACGGACCATGTGTGCATCCTGAGTGCAGTGATATAGAATCTTAAATTAAATATTGAGTGTTCAAAATCTCTTGCAGCCTTAGAAATGTGGTTTTACAGAATAATAACAATTTCTTGGACAACCACAATAAGTAATCTAAATATTTTGAAATTGGCTAAGACACAAAGACAACATATCATAAACATCAGAAAGAGGCAGTCATGTTCTGGCCACAAGAGAAGAGAAAAACTAGAACATACTGTGACATCTGGAAATATTTGTGGATATTGATATAGTGGAAGACAACGAGAACAGATTCTTGGCAGCCTTTTATCATGATAAGAGAAGATGTTAGCAAATGAACTGATACATGCTGATAGAGATTGTAAGCTGTCGAGAAGCTAGATCGCCCACGCCACTTGATAGGGCATCTGATGATGATTATTAGGTGTCTTAGAAGTAGACATCTGATTCTAACTCCAGAAGTGCAGAGTTTGATCTCCATTGAAGACAGTGTTATCAACTCAGTTTTATTCACAAACCCTATGATGTAAAACTACCAATATCTATTTTATGGGGCTGGATCAACCCAGAGCTTTACTGCCATGAAATCAATTAATCCACTACTGTGGGATGTAAGCTCAGAATGTTGTGTTGGTGAGCCAGTGCTCTAATCACTACACTGCTATAGCTCGGTAATTAAGACCAGATGTTAACATTCTCCCATGGGTGTTTGTTCTCAACAGAATGAACTTTGTGCAGCCACCCAAGCTTTGGCACATCATTTGAGAGCTTATGAAGCACAGGTAATTAACTAGCATTCTTTTGCTTGTAAATTTTATTGAAATTGTGTGTGTTTTTTTTTTTTATGTTGTTGCATTGTCATTTTATCCTCTCACACTGTTTGCTATTGATTGTGCAAATGTAGTTAAATGAACCTTGGTTCATTGAGAAAAAGTCATTCATAGCTTCAGGGAAGCTCGGTTAAATACAAGGGTAAGTTAATAAGTAAATCACAAATGGCTGTAGAAAAATAACTAACTATGGTACAACTTGAAACCAGTTTATTTTTATACATACATTGACCCTTTATTTCTCAACATAATTTCCACCAACATTGATGCATTCATCCCATCGTTTTACCAGTCCTCCCAAACTGGCTGCATAGAACTGCGTGCTATGTTTTCATTTACCCGTCATTCCACAGAACTGTGTGACTTACTTATTGACTTGTCCTCATAGCTTTTTCTACCCAGCTATGCACCGCTTTACGGGAAGTCGCTAGGGGCTAAGTCCACTGAAAACCCACCTTGGCGGGAGACATTTCACGAGTGACGCCAAAGTTGAATGTGAAGTGAAAACAGCACGCAGTTCTATGCAGCCGGTTTGGGAGGACTGATAAAACAATGAGATAAGTGCATCAATGTTGGTGGAAATTATGTTGAGAAATAAAGGGATAATGTATGTATAAAAATAAACTAGTTTCAAGTTGTTATCATAGTTAGTTATTTTTCTACAGCCATTTGTGACTTACTTATTAACTTACCCTCTAATATCCATAAATATGGAAATAATAATAGAAGATAAGAAATTAGCATAAAGATAATGAAAGTGTGGGTGGGTGTGAGCAGATTGGGATAAAGGAAGAGAGAGAGAGAGAGAGAGAGCAATAAATGTGGAAATTTTACAGTACTTTGTAAGGTAGAAAAATGACATTGAGGTGAGAGGTTTTACCCCATCTGGCTCAGTCTCTCTCAGCAGGAGGCAAGCCACTTGCTGAAGGCAGCACACAAAGCATAAACTCCATATCCCTGAGATAATGCAGCCATGGTCTGAACACTGCAGTCAGATAGTGAACCAACGTTCTTCACTGAGCAGGACAGGTGGCATGACCACTTTGCCATGTAGACTCCACCAACGAGGATCCAAATGTGTATACCAAAATCCCACATGCTATACATAATCTTTTTTGTGGGTAGATTTTCTGATGTTCACATTTAACCTGGTCAGCAACCTATTCGGCCTGCTCTTTTTAATTTGTAATGTGTACAATATACACAGCAATTTTTTTTTTTTTGGGGGGGGGGGGGCGTTCACTTGCCATGAACTCAAGCGTAGTTCATTCATGTGCTACTACTTCTAGTGCACTGGACTGAGTCTTGCGTGTGGATTAGTTTTCTCTATTAGCAGTGTCCCTCGCCATCAGGTGAACCCACTCTTGACTTCTGAGGTACTTGTAATTTATGTCCCCAAGTCAAGGATGAAAAGTCAACATTTTAGTCCAGCTGCCCTTTGTAGGGGTTGAACCCACTAACTCAGCATCAGCACACCGGAAACTTAAGAGCAATTGCTCTTATCCCTTCAGTCATGCTTACCTCCATACATTGTGATGGAAGGAATGGTTCCTGGAAGAGGTGGCGGGGGGTCAGTCGGCACAAAGATGGACACAAACAAACAAACTTTATTTTAAAAGGGTTAAGAAGTGGGCATGCATGCCCATCTGACATTCTACCCTCCTTCCCTATTTCTTCTCATAAGTTATTTCATTCAACATCACTTATCTCATCTCATCTCATCTCATCATGTTCCTCTTGTACCTTGCGGTGTCGAGGTGAAGTATAAACTTCGTGAGAGTGCCCGGTTATGGGCTTCATATATCGACATTCCCATGGATTCTGTTATTCCCTCAGTCCAACGTTTACGTGGTCGGCCTCTTCCTCTGTTTCCATCTGGTCTGTACATCATTGCTTGTTGTGGCATGCTGTTGACTGGTAGCCTACTTGCATGGCCAAACCATTTGACTTGCTGCTTTCTAATAAAATCTAGAGCAGCTTTAACCCCTACTTTAGTCCTGATTTCTTCATTTCTGATCTTATCTCTTCTTGATACGTTGAGTATTCTTCTCAGAAACCTCATTTCTGTTGTTGTGATTTTTCTTTTCTCTTTTTACTTCTTGGTTTTTCTACGAGCAGTATGAAGATCCCCTGCCGGCTTGCTAGGCCAGTCGCAGGTTTAGGACACTAATCTGACCACAGGGAGTCCATCCCCTATGGACATCACTTATGACACATGATATTGCAGACGCCTTGAGCATGAGGATGCAAAAGGCAGGAGAGAAGAAGAAATAATAACAAAATAATACCAAAATATCCTTTTGTAAGCTATTCCAAATCCATCCATCCATTGGCACCTTGCCGTCTTGACAGACGATAGTTTGTGCTCTAAAAAGGCATAATAACTTTTAACTATGGCGGTAGCGAGTGTGACTGATAAGGCCAATTTGCGCTGTAAATGTCCGTTCACAGTGGGTGCATGTGAACACGTGGTCATTTCCACCATCATGCACCATCTTACGTCTCAAACGCTTGGTGTGTGACTTTTCTGCAATAATTTTCTCCTTTGACTTTATTCCATTTCTGATATTTGCCCTCCATGCAACACGTTCAGCGGCGACTTGCTCCCAATGTGCATTATCAATGCCTGTATCAATCATGTCCCGCTTACACACATCTTTGTATCGTAGTAGAGGCCGACCCTGAGATCTCTTACCCATCTGTAATTCACCAAAAAAGATATCCTTAGGTATTCTACCATCATCCATCCTCCTAAGATGTCCTATCCATCTAAGTCTACGAAGACTGAGCATGGAATAAACTGTCACACAACCTGATCTTTCCAATACTTCAGTATTTGTGATTTTGTCTTGCCACTTAATACCAAGAATTCTTCGCAGACACCGCATATGAAAGCTGTTTAAATTGTTCTCTTGGTGTGAGTAAGTTGTCCAGGTTTCACTGCCATAGAGAAGAGTACTAAGGACACAGGCTTGATAGACAAGGACTTTTGTTTTGGCAGTAAGCTTCCTGCTCTCCCAGACTCTTTTTCTTAACCTGTTCATTGTTGTTGCTGCCTTACCAATCCGGATGTTGATTTCCTGATCTAGGGATAATTTGCTATTTACCACTGATCCTAGATATGTAAAATGGTCTACTATCTCTAGTTCGGCGTCGTCAAGTCAGTGGAAAATCCTGGACACATGGTTCTCACGTTCCAGGTTGCAAGCCGTAGCTTGAGGTTTCTATTTTTATTTTTGTTTGTACCTGGTGCATTGGTTTTACAGCCTGCGATTCAGATTTTGTCCTAGCCCCAAGCACCCATTGAAGCAGGCAGGCTGTGGCGGATCAGCACCCAATTGGCTGGGGGCTGCCCAGCTTGAGGCGGGCGGTAGCTGATCAGTGACACCTATAGGTGTCTCCCACCGTCAGAGGCAACGCGTGGCGCCCCATGTCTACGCCAACTGACAAGGACTTATAACCCGTAACAGTTGCCTCTCGCTTTGATTCCGAGACCAGTTAAGACCAGGGATGGAGTTATTGCCTCTCCATAGCACAGAGCCTGGGCTAAAATATAGAGGTCATGTGTTGCCCATGCAGCATGATCCCTCTCTCGGCCTGCCTAGTTCACTCCAGAGGAAAGGTAACACCCCTACATCTGGAACAAGACAAGCTGCAGAAGCTGCCGGATCAGCAAAGCAATGCTCTAACTGTCCGCCTGTCGGAGCTTCGATCCTAGACCAGTCGCCAACCAAGGCTTAGGGCCTGGTCTGCCCTGTATTCCAAATACAGTTTACTTAAATAGTCAACACTTGCAAAACACTATATAAA
The DNA here is from genome assembly GCA_014155875.1 of Cepaea nemoralis. NCBI lineage: Eukaryota > Metazoa > Mollusca > Gastropoda > Stylommatophora > Helicidae > Cepaea > Cepaea nemoralis. The sequence goes on from JACEFZ010007135.1 coordinate 29,917, forward strand.
CGGATGTTTTTTAAGTACCAGAATGAAGGTAATTAATTGGTACATTCTATTAAAAAGCATGAACTGTGAACCATGATCACCTGGACACTTGACAAGGCACTTGATGATAATGATTATTGTTATGATAAAGATCAGATATATAGTCTGAGGTGTTTGGTGAATCAGTCATGTGCACATGTGGATTGGCGTCGCAGACTGCAGAGCACATACTCCAAGACTGCCCAAAATATAACATATCTAGACAAACCTTCTGGCCTAGAGAGACGACAGTGGAAGATAACTCTATGGACCGCTGAGTGAACTAAAAAAGACAGTTAAATTCATACAAGAGACAGCATTGCAGTTATAGACATATTTCAAGTGAACGAAAGAAGAAGAAGAAGAAGTCTGAGGTGTAATGAACAAATAATGAAAGCACATAATGCTGCCACTTATCATGGCACTTGATGATGATGATGATGATGATAAGGACTACATAATTAGAAACATACATAAAAGCACACATAGAAACAGAAACAGTTGAAAATGAGTAATGCATTCAACAATAGCACATCAGTTGAACTTATGAAAATAATAGAACAGTCAGTAATATATTGTAAAAGAAAACAAAATGTAAATAAGCTATTTTCACCCCTTCAGCAGTATTTGGTATATGGTGCTAGCCCCAATTTTAGGTTGGATTGACCTGAGACCCAGGTTCAAACACATGACCACCAGGCCAAGAGTCAAGCATGCTGCCAATTTACTAACAATATATTCTTAGAAAGTAAATAATCCCAAGGGTTACCAGAACTCTGAAGAGGGAGCAAAGAATAATAACTCTAACCTACCACGCATGTCATAAAAGGTGACTCAGGAGGGTTCTGCCTGTGTGTTACCGGAACTCGCAGGGAAAACAAAGAATATTTTATATATTAAATCCAATATAGACACTTCAGCTGAACTGCTACACAAATTATTTGGTAGAGTCTGGGAGACCAAAGAAATACCAGTAAACAAGAGAGAAGGATATCTGACGAAGTTGCTTAAGAAAGGGAACCTGCAGAAGTGAAAATTATAGAGGAATAATGGTATTGTCAGTGCCTGGAAAATATTAAACAGGATCATTGTGAAAAGATTAATATATGCCATTGACAAACAGCTGAGTGATGAACAGGCAGGCTTCCAACCTAACAGATGCTGCAAGGACCAAATTGTCACATTATGCATAATTATAGAGCAAAGTTTTGAATTCCATTCGTCACTTGATATTGAATTTGTGGATTATGAAAAGGCCTTCAGTGGCACTATGGGATCCCACACAAAAATCATTAACTTAATAAGGACAACATATGACGATATGAAATGTAGAGTTCTTCATGAGGAAAACTGATACATGCATTTGAAATAAAAATAGGAGTATGACAGGGATGTTTGTCACCATTATTGTTTTTACTGACCATATACTGGATTATGAAGACAACATTTACTGCCAGAAATGGAATTCAACGGACTCTAACAAAACAACTTGATAATTTAGACTTCACTGATGACATTGCACTTCTGTCACACATAAGTAATCAAATGCAGAATAAACTAATCATGCTTGAAGCGATGTCATAACAATTAAATCTAAACATTCATCTAGGTAAGACAAGGATAATGAGATTAAACTAAACAAAAAACAACCCAATCTCCCTCTGTGAAACCCCACTTTAAGATGCAGAATCATACACTTGGGATGCATTGTGGTCAAAACTGAGGGAACAGTTAGAGATACTAAGATAAGAATTCACAAGGTAAGAGGAGCTTTCATAGCACTAGGACATTTGTGAAAGTCAAAGGAAGTTAAACTTAATACCAAACATTTTCAACTCCAGTGTTAAATCAATACTACTGTATGGGTCAGAAACATGGAGAACAACTAAAAGAATTACAAATAAATTACAAACATTCACTAACTGGTGCCTGCACGGAATAGTGAGAATAAAATATGACAGAATCATCAACATAGAGCTCACAGGGAGAACTCAACAAATCCCAGTGAATCCAGAGGTGAAGAAAAGGCGCTGGATAGAAACTCACTGAGAAAACCTGAGGACTGTATAACTAGGCACTGTCTTGTCTGAAATCCACAAGGCAAACAAAATAGCAAGAGACCTAAAAACACTTGGAGATGAGAATTACAGACAGAAGAGAATAATATTTGGAGGACATGGAGAGAGCTGCAGGAGATAACAAAAGATAGAATGGCTGGCATGGTTTGGTTGAGGACCTAAGCCTTAATGGGAGATAAAGGGTCAAAGAAGAAGTAAATAATGACCCAGGATGAATCAGCATAGACACCTCAAACTATTTAATTATTATGACTTTCTGACTATGATCTGCCAATCTCCCTGGTGAAGGAGTTAACAACTTTCTCCATAATCCAGTATATCCATTTAAGGAACACAGCTGCGCGAGATTCGGCAGCGGATCACGTCACATTGGTTAATTACAGGATATGTGGGCCAGTCGCTCTGAAAGCAATGGCAAACTATTGAGCATAATCTTACCAAAAACATTGACAGCAACTGAAAAATGCTGGTGTTGACTGCATCATCCTGTAAGGGATATGCAACTTTAAAAAAACCCACAAAAAACCATGATCTAGTCTCATCCGTGAATAGCACAGATTATGTGCAAGCAATTAAGAAAAATAAATAGAAGGTCTATAAATGTGGATTTACAGAAGAATAGGTCGTATTTGATGAGGGAAGCATAATCAATAATCACATTATGTTTATACCTTGGGCAATCTGTATGATGTAAAAGATAAACAAAAAGTAAACAACACAAAAGAATCCTATTACAGTGTTGAGGATTATTGGGTATATGGTGCTAGCCCCATATATAGACCAATTGAGACTCAATGGGGGATGTGGTCAGTATCTCGCTACCTGCTTTTACTTTCCTGGTACCAATTTTAAGTTGGGTTGACCTTGGACCCATATGATAGTTTTTTAAAACATATGCTTTAATTTGGATTCAAACACATGACCACTGAGCTGACAGGTAAGCATGATAGCCACTGCTCTATGGCCACTCATGTAAAAGATAGGACTGTTTATCATTGTGGACAGCTTTCATTATTAATGTATTAGCTAGCTGCTAACTGAACTGAGTATAAAGGTAGAGATCAAAACCTTAGTAATCAAGGAGAAATATAATGACATATACTGCTGAAGGAGTGTGCAGTGTTAAACCTTCACTTATACTAATCACAGTATGATGAGGTAGGTTGGTCAACTCCTTGCCAACTTTCCATCCCAGAAAGAAACCTCTGGTGGTCATTTTACACCAACAAATACGCGAGTAAAATGTTTGAGAACAAACATCTTTCCTGGGGCAACATACAAATGTGAGTCATGAACTATTTTGCAATAACCAAAGAAGAAAATGGTGGCTTTTGAACTTAAATGTTGCAGAAAAGTTCTTAGAATACCATGGACCAAGAAGAAGAAAAACACTAACTTTCTACAAGATCTGAACATCTATGACAACTGTCTCATAAACAGCATCATGTCTCAAACATAGAAGTATTTGATCGTATTAAACATGGAACGTGTTTTGTTAAGAACAATGAATGATAGAAGGCATGGTTCATGGAAGAAGAAGCAGGGATCAGCCACCACAAAGGTAGACCCAGACATTGCAGACACCTTGAGCATGAGGGTATATGAAGTGGGAGAAATGGCAGGAGATGGAGAAACTTTCTACTCTAGCGAGCTGTGATTAAAGGGACATTCTGTAAAGGGCCTGCTGCTACGTGATGATGACCCAGTTCACATGCCATGATGGGCAGAAAAAACAATGCAGTTCTGTCAGTTATGGGAATCGAATCCTGGACCGCTGTGTTAGTAAACTAGAATACTAACCAGCGTATGCTGCCACGGCTGAGTCAACACGTAAAGACGTTAGCATAACGTGTGTTCTGAACGACATCTGTGATACTGGAATGTGTTATTCCACAAGTATGCTTGTTACCAGCTTTGTGTGTATTGATTATCTATAGCCTGCTGACATATTTGTGTCAGCAACAGATGTTAAAATATTTATCTTAAGCCGAGTACAGATACACCCATATATCAATACGGCACTGGCATTTTCTTTTACTTACTTTCCACAGTCTACAGTCAGTGTAAAGTAGTCTTCATGATTAAATTTAAAAAAAAGAGAATACACAAAAATTAATAACAGATTGATCAACTACTAGTGGTCACAGTAGTAGTAGTAACTACATGAGTAAACAGTGTAATGTGCATTTTATTTCTGCATAAAAAGTTACAGATAGCCAGATTTTCGTGAGACCTTTCTGAAAAACCTGACGGCAGATGGGAGGATCAATATGTGTAATGCTTCATAAGCACACACTGCATACTTTTGTTGTCCTTGTGTTATTGCTGAAAGCTATTTTTGTCAACCAGAAATGGGAAAGTTAATGGAGATTAGTGAAGTATAAGTGGCTGGATGGGCATGTATTTTTAGGATGTACTTATTTGTTTTGTTTTATTTCTATTGTCCTGTCCCTTTAGCTTTCTCTATCAGCAGATCATGTCTTTTTGTTTTAAAAATCTTAAATGCTAAGGATCAATTAAAAATCTATCCCAACACCATAACCTATTATTCAGTTATCATCATCATCATATGCCCTGCCTACTGGCATAGGTGTTCATGTCTCACCACAGATCTTGGTCCTTGGTGTTCAGTTATGTTGATGATATATTCCCCCATGCCAAGAACCTAGTTCATCCAGCATCATTTCTCTGTCTGACTCTGCCTTTTCTACCACTATCTTTTCAGTCATCATGATGTTTTCCAAAACCTTTCTTCTCATAACATGATCAAAAGAAACTGTCGCATTCTTATATAATGTTCTATTTTCATAACCCTTTTTCAGGCAGTCATTGTTAATCACTCTGGTAATCCAAGGTATTCGCAACATTTGTCTCAGGAGGAACCAGATCTCTTTTGCGTCTAAGCTCTTCCTAATTTGTTTATTCCCGTTCTATGATTCACTGTTATACAACAAAACATATATATATATATATATATATATATATATATATATATATATATATATATATATATATATGTATGTATATATGTATGTATGTATATATATATGTAATAAAGGTCTGAAGACATTATGCATCTCTGTCACACATTTGTCCAGCTTACAACAGTGAATATAAACAATATGACATCAGCCAATTTCATTCCGCTAACAGCTGTACTGAGAATGTCTTAAACCCGAAACTACTGCTTGTATTAGAGACATTAACATTGAGGTGCAAACAAGGAGGAACAAAAATACAAGAATTCAAAACCTTTGCAAGATTTGTGTGTGTGCTTTTGCTTGCTTTGAATTCAAGCATAGTTCATACATGTGCTTCTACGAGCACTAGACTGATTTTTTGCGTATGGATTAGCTTTCCCTATTACCAGTGTCCCTTGCTATGAGGTGAACCCACTCTGACTTCTGAGATACTTGTAATTTACATCCCCAAGTCAAGGACGAGAAGTCAACATTTTAGTCCAGCTGACAATTGTAAGGGTTGAACTCGCTGCCTCGGCATTGGCACACCAGATGTTTAAAAATGAGTGCTCTTGTCCATTCAGCCATGCTGACCTTCGCTTTGTAAGATGTCGGTTTCTGTAACTGTAATAGTAATAGAGGTGAGCTGGTTTTAAATTGTTGTACCTTTAAAAAAAAACGGTTAGTTATGTATCCTTTACAGGACATTGCAGTCAACGGCAGAATTTTTTTTGCTGTTGTGATCTCTTGGCAGTTCAGTAGTTTGCCATTGCTTTCTGAACGACTGGCACTCATACCATCTTGTAAAAAACGAACACAATGCAGTCTGCTGCCAAATTGCGCGCAGCTGTGTTTCGAATGCAGGTATGCGGGATCACGAACCATGTCTGTAACCCATCGCCACGAAGCCGACTGTACCTTTAAAGAGGTATGTTTTCTTCACATAGATCTGGCCATTCATTGTTGGCTGTGTTATTTTGATAAATGTATATCTTGCTTCCTTTGCAGAAATTTCCCTTAGAATCTGAAGACAGTGTACTATCATCAACACTGAAACAGTTTTCCACCCACCTGGATGATGTAGGTAGATATGTGTGTGTTACATTGGTAGTTGATAGTTTTGATTTCATTCAGTCTTTCGTGATATGTGCCAGTCTTTTATTCAGAAAATTACAAAAATATGTTTTTAATATTTTGCCATCAAGTAGAGAGAACACATGCAGCTAAAACTAAATGAAGTATAATTGGTTTCCTCTTGAATAAGGCTTATGTACGAAGCTTTTATTGCCCTTAAGTGGTGTAATTTTATAACATTGTAAAATTAAACAGTTGTAATTGTTCTTCTTCTTTGTAAATAAGCCGCATATGATAAAGTTGAATGTTGATTAATGAAATTTTCTTCTCCTTATGTTTATTCTTTTGTAGCATATAGAATAATCTATAATATACCCTGTATTCTACTAATATTGTTATTTATTTCACAGATCAGTTCCATTCAGCAAGTTTTAGCACAGCAGTTCTCGGAAACAATGATGTACCCACTCAGCAAGTTTCTGCAAGCTGATATTGAAGGTAGACATTCTTTTCTTCTTCTTTGTCAGCTTCCTAAACTTGTAAAGTGCTGCATCCCACTCTGTTTCCATCATTCCCATACCTAACAGTTTTGTTAGTCTGTGACATCTGGTTACTTTACTATACTATATTGCTATACTCTATCCCTTCAATTTCTTTCATGATCTTTGCTTTTGAGCCTTGATTTGCACTGTCTCGATTCTTTTGTTCATGATGGCTAAACTATATTGATCTCATGGATTTGGTGAATGTTTATATCATTGTATTAGTTGTCTCTTTGCGTTTTCCCCTCCTTACATTAGTATTACTGACTTCAATAGGTTCAAGTATTCTTCTAAGAAATCTGTTCTCGAAGCATTCTTAACTTCTGGTAAAATAAAATGTAACGGATGTGTTTACATTATGCTAAACCATGAATGTTATTCTTGCCCTGTTTACATGACACTAAACTGTGAATGTTATTCTGGCCCTCTTTACTTTCTCCCTTACAACTTTTGTAACCTTGTTATAAGGATGGTTTGATCCAAGAGCTGCACCAGTGTGGACAAATCTGATAATTTTTACAACTAACATTATTTTGCAAGACATAATAACTTTGGTGAGAATTTAACAACCTAAACCCAAAACATTGTAAAACTCTATTAAATTTTCAATGTTAGTTGTAAAATAATGCTGAAGAATTTGTTTAACACAATATGTAGGCATAAATTATTAACATTTATGTTTGTTCTACCAATATCTACAGTTACAAACTGCCTTGTAGATGACTGAAGTTTTATTTGAAATTACTTTCTGCTAGAGGAGTTGACTGACATAGCTATGTGACTGGCTAGCAAATAGAAAACCATGTAACAGAATCATTTACATTCAAAATATTACAAAATGTCTTAATCTGTCTCTTTTGTCTACTATTTTTCAACATGAGGCTAATTTCTCCATTCCATCCCTTCTGTTAAGTTCAAAAGTATAGAACTCTTCTCCATGTCTTGAGGTTATTGGCATATAAATATATATCCCCATATGAGTGATGTGATCAGCCACATCGGCTGCCTTTGCTTGCCAGATCATTTCCTGGTACAAATTTTATTCAGGGTTAAGCTGAGAGCTCAGGTCAAATTTTACAAAGTCCAGTCTTGGTGCGGACTCAAACACACAACCACTGGGCCAGCTAGCATTATCTAGTCATTACATTACCATAGCTTCCCTTCTGTTGATATGCCCATAAATTTCATTTGTATTTTCCCTATACTTTTGATGAATGATCTTGTAAGACCCACAGCTGTTACTACCTCAGTGTTTGTTTCTTCTCTGCGGTATTGTCAACATTCTTCTCTAAAACCACACTCCACATTCAGCAGCTCTCTCACCATTTCATTGCTCTATTCTACTAACATTTCAATATTAATTATCACAATATATATTGTTAAATGAATTGATATGTACAGATGTAGCAGAATTCATTGTGATTGAATACATCTTTGCATATTAGTTAGTCAACAGATCATCATCATTGCACATTGAACTATTAATCCATAAGAGCTCAGATCCCCTCCTCAGTATCTCCCTTAGTTAATAATAACTGATGATACCAGTTACGTGTTACGTGTCTTCTTTGGCTTCCCACATGATACTTGATGTTCTTGCAGTCTGGTCAAAGTTGCAGTCGCATCCATTTCTTGACTCATTTTGTCATTCTTGTCTCCCTGATGCATTCAGGATGTCAGCCTGGCCCATTGCTTGTTTGCTCCCCACAGCAGGCAAGCCTGCAAGCCTATATCTGCTCCTTCATTTATTCAAACATCTGCACACCCAGGAACAAAAAGTGACAGATAGTAGTTAGTCTTGACTTCCTCAGAGATTCCAGCCTTCTGGCCCAGCCAGAGTACTTCATGGAGTTGCTGAAGAAACATGCATGAGTGAACGTTTGTTGTCTTCAGCCATGCTTTTGCCTTCGTTACTGCCATTACATTTGCAATGAACAATCACAGAGTTTAGTTAAACAAAATGATTTGATTTAATAATATTTGCTAACAGCAAAGTGCACAAATATAAGATAACAGCTTAAAAAATGTAGGGATTTAGCACTGTTCTATATTGAGAGAGGTCTCCACATTGCAAACCATATTGGTATAAATAATTAAAGAATCTTAATGCCCAATCTAAAATACAACACTTTTATGATGAAGTAGAAATAGTGATGTCTCAAATTAATTCACAAGAAATAAAAATAATACTAGGAGATTTTAATGCAAAAGTAGGAAAGGGAAAAATGGAGGATGTACTGCAGAATTATGTTTTAGGTACAAGAAATGGAGAGAAACTAATAGAATGGGCACATGTCAATGGTATGATAATTATTGGAAACACCTGGTTTAAACACCCATAAAAGACAACTTTTACACATGGAAAAGCCTTGATAAGAAAATACCTAACTAAATTGACTACATACTTATGCCTGCTACTGACTGTAATAGTGATCATGTACCACTATGTGGACAAATAAAAGAAAGATTGAAGAGAGGAAAACAAGTGGTTAAGAACATGAGACTTAATCATGATGTTCTGAAAGCAGATACAGAAATTCAAGAACAATACAGTATGACTGAAAAATAGGTACAATGCATTAGCTAAAATTCATTCATTCATTCAGTAGCATGTCCTTTGCAGAACCTCGCTCCCATAACAACTTTCCGGAAAACCTCTCGATCATAAGCAAGATGTCCCGCTTCAGATACACCCATCTGGAGATCATCCACCACATCCTGCACCCATCTTCTCTTTGGCCTTCCTCTTCCTCTCTTCCCAGGCATATACCCCTCCATTATTGTTCTCTCCAAACTTCATGACGTTTCAAGTGACCAAAATATTTCAATTTTCTTTCTTTTATCATCTTTAATAGCCAACCTTCTTCAGTATTCAGCTCTTTAAGTATGGATGCATTTGTTCTTTACTTTACCCAAGATATTCTTAGAACATTTATATTCAAAGGCATTTATGCGCTGTTCATCTTGTTTAATAAGTGTCCAGGTCTCACAGGCGTATGTTGCAATGGGAAAGATGCATGCTCTTAAACATCTAATTTTTGTAGTTCTGTCTGTCCCATTCCATAATTTATTCAGTTGTTTTAGTCTTTGAAGAGCAATTGATAGTCGTCGTTTAATTTCTTTCATTGTGTCACAGTTGTTGGTAATCAATGACCCAAGATATTCAAAATTTTCCACCACCTCCAATTTTTCCTCATTAACATATATTTCTTTCTCCATAGTGGTTTTATCTGTATGCATTATCTTTGTTTTTGCTATGTTAAGATATAAGTTGTGATTTTCACTATTCAATTGGGTTGAGGCTATTAGGTTTTCTATACCCAGAAGTAGACAATGCGTGGAAAGCAAAGAGAGCTGCAGTGAAGCAGCTAAGGAAATTGCGACAGACACCCCTAAGCTCACGAGAGGAAGTGGACATAGCGGAAAATGACAAGAAAGACAAGGTGGAGGCTTTCAAGCGATGTGCTGCAGAGGCCAAGAAAGTAAAATGGGAAGGTTTTATGAAGGAGATTGGAGGTGATAAAACACTGCATAAATTCTGGAAACTGTACAGACAAATGCAAAGAAAAGATCGGCCTATGACAGTGGGAACAATTTATAAAGAGGATGGGGTAAGCGTGACAACAGACAAGGAGAAAGGGGAGGCGTTTCTCCAGAGATATTTAGAGCAGACCAATCATAGTGATGCGGATATCAGGGATGCAGGTGGAATTATCTGGCACAATAGAGAATATGCCTTACGAAGACATCATACTGTGTGAAGATGTTAAACATATTTTGCAAAAGGCAAAAGACACGGCACCAGGGCCTGATGGTGTCAGGTATGGCCACATGAAGGTTTTGAGCGATGTGGACCTGAAGGAGATGGCCGGCTGCTTTAATCAGAGCATTAGGACAGCGTCAGTACCCCAGGAATGGCTGCATAGCTATCTCATCCCTCTCCCAAAACCATACAAGGATCATTCAAAGCTTGGCGGCTTTAGGATCATCACCCTTCAAAATACATTTGGGAAGGTTTTAGAGAAGATAGTCGCTGTCGTGTTAAGCTGCAGGATTTTTTGGAAAGGGGGAAGCTTCTTCCAAGAGGCCTGGGGAGCTACAGGCCAGGAAAAGATAACTGGTCAAATGCAGCCACCTTTGCCTTTGACGTTTATGAGGGGTTCCAGAGTAGACAGGAAACTATGGCGGCAGCGCTTGATCTCGAGGATGCATACAATAGAGTTCGCTATGATATTTTGCTGACCGCACTTATGGAGAAGGGGGTCAATCCCTGGTTGGTGAACTGATAGCCTTCCTGCATTCTCGTCAGGTTGCTCTCCGTCTGGGTGCATGGACCTCAGAGCCACATATTTTAACCCCGGGACTGCCACAGGGATCTGCAATCTCACCGGTGCTCTTTAATGTGTATACGAGCAAGATTGCATACCTAGAAGCACCAGGGGTTGGAAGGATTCTAACATTTGCAGATGATATTCTTGCATACAGGCAGGGGAGAAATAGGGATCAAACAGCCCAGGAGCTACAGGTGACAGTAGACAAAGTGATTGACTGGTGCACTGAAATGAGTGCTGTCATCAACCCGGAAAAGGCGGCTGTGTTGTGGTGCTCTCTGGACAACAGGATTTTGAGAGATGATGCCCCAAGCCTCACGATAGATGGTAGAAGTGTCAACAGAGAGAACAAACTGAAGTATCTGGGAATCACATTTGACAGGAGTCTGTCCTTCAAGGACCATGTGGAGACGGTTGTGACAAGATCTCAAAAGGGACTCAATGCACTTAAAACTATGGCTGCAATGGACACAGAGCAGAGAATGCTCTTCACACTATACCAGCACTTGATCCTCTCAGTGATTGATTATGGACTAGGACTGCTCACTGTCTCAAAGAGTCAGCTGGTGAAATTAGAGCGCATACAGAATGAAGCTATGCGGGTCATTCTGGGATGCACCAGAGACACTCCAGTAGTGTGTATGCGTTACATCCTTGGTCTGCCTACTGTTGCTGGTAGGCACAAGGTGATGCAAGCGAAGGCATACCTCAGAGTAGCTGCAGACACAGATCACCCGTTGCATGAGGCGCTGGACGTAGTTAAGGGTCAGAGACTGATAAGAGGGAAATCATGGATGGCTCAGGCGGAGGATACGATCAGACAGGTGTGCCCCTTGGAGAACATCAGGCGAGGAGAGGAGTGGGTCAGAGTGCCAGCCGTGCAGTCAGACTTGTGCAGAGTTATAATCACATTGAGCAGGGAGTGGCCAGCAGGGGCCACGGAAGTGGAAATTCAGCAACTAATTCAGGAAAATTCTCGCCCGGGTGATGTGATTATCTACACGGATGGGTCGGTGTTGAGAGGTAGGAGAAGTGCCTGGGGGTTCTTGGCAAAAACTAATGGTCGGCGTTTGGTGCAGGAGAGCCTGGCGTATGATGACACTACATCTAGCTTAAGAATGGAGGTGGAGGCGGTCAGTGCAGCTTTCCGCTGGATAGAAAACACGATACATACACACATTGTGATTGTAACTGACTCAGAAAGCATGCTGAGAAGGGTGAGAACAGGCAAGCTTCGTGCAGAGTGGCTTGCTTCGCTTCGGAGGTCACGGGTAGCAAGCATCACCTGGATCTTTTCTCCTGGGCATGCCGGTGTGCTGGGGAATGAACAGGCGGACAGATTGGCTGGCTCGGCAGAACTTGGTGGAGTATTGATGCATGACAAGGCAGATGTGGTTGCGGCCTTGTGGGAGCACGTGTACACCTCGGAGGAGCAAATGGATCACCATAGTCTGGTTAGAATGAGGCAGCGAGGAGTGACGAGGGGATCTGGCCGACGCTCGACGCTCAGAGGAAAGGCGAGACGGACATATAATCAGATTGCTACTGGAACTATTAGTGTTGGAACTCTTCGCTGGTTGCTGAGGATGGGGACGGAGCGCTTATGGGAATGTCCCGAATGCTGTGATGTCGGTTCCTAAATCAATCAATCAATCAATCTATACCAGTCTGTGTTGTGGATAGCAATACTGACTCATCAGCATACGGAATCTCTGGTATGTCATGACCACCGATATTTAGGGGATCATATAGCTCCCTGTTTATATCATCTCTTACATTTCTCATTATATTTTTGGCATACTTCTTCTTCTTCAGCGTTCCGAGCCATTGAGGTTCTTTGCTGCAGATACAATCCGTCTCCATTCGTCTCTCTGGTTGACCTTCTCTTGCGAGTCATTGATTCCAAGTGCTTGTAGGTCTGTATATATATATATTATCTCTCCACCGTCTTCTTGGTCTACCTCGGGGTTACAGTCATTTATTTCCTGAGTGTAAGCGAGTTTTGTTTCCCTATTATCTTCCATTCTTTCTATATGCCCCAGTCATTGTAGTCTATTAGCCTTCATGATACCAGTGATTAGTGGGGACTTAAACAGATCATAAATGTCTTTGTTACTTCTTATTTTCCACTCTCCACTTTGTGTTTCCCTAATGGGTCCAAAGATGCGTCTTTAAACTTTGTTCTCAAAGGTTTGTAACAAGGCTTCGTCTTCTTTCGTTGTACTCCAGGTTTCAGAGCCATACAGCACAACTGGTCTGATCAGTGTTTTGTATATTGTGATTTTGGTGTTACGAGATAGCGCATTTGATTTTAGTAGATGTTGTAGTGCATAGTATATCTTATTTCCAGAATTGATTCTAGTTTGTATTTCTTCCCTTATGATGTTGGAGCAGTTGAAGATTGTACCCAGGTATTTGTATGTTTCCGTTCTTTTAATGGTCATATTATCTATTTGTATGTGGCCACAGTTTTTAGCAATTCCTTCTCTTAAAATTACCATACATTCTGTCTTATCCTAGTTGATAACCAGCCCCATCTGTTGGGCTTTTTCCTTTAAGTGAGTCAATATTTCCAATGTCTTTTGTTCATTTATTTTCGGTGTACAGTTTAAACAAATAGGGGGACAACACACATCCCTGATGGACTCCTTGCTTGATGTCAAACCAATCTGATGTCTCACCATCTATTCTAACCACTGCTTATTGGTCTAGATAGAGCATTCTTATGAGTTGTATTTCATGTGGTGGAAAGCCTGTATTCCAAAAATAATACTTGCTAAAATACAGAGTATAAATGAACAATGGGAAATGTTAAGGGACTCCATTCATCAAACAAGCTAAGAAATATTACCGGAGAGAAGCCAAAAAACTCAGATGGAATTACAATAGAAGAATTAGAAGTACTGGGATAATTTGGAGTAAATATATTAACTAAAATGTTGAAAAATATTTACAGCAGTGGGTATTTACGAGTGATATGCTGAAGTCTGTATTTATAGCTATACAAAAAAGACCAGGAGCAATTGAATGCAAAGATTTTCATACAATTAACCCCATAAACCATGTCACTAAGTTTCCACTCAAATTATAATGAGAAGAATAAGAAATAAGATAAAAATTGAAATTTTGAAGAACAATATGGATTTGTGGAAGGAAAGGGTACAAACAGTGCAATATATACATTATAAACACTAATAGAAAGATCAATAAAGACACAGAAAGACATATATTTGTGCTTTTAGATTATACCAAGCCATGTAATAAAGTAAAACACAATGAACTGATTAAAATGTTGGAAGATATCAACAATGATGGGAAAGATCTCAGAATAATAAAGAATATTTACTGGAACCAAGTAGCAGCAATTAAAATTGGAAATAATGAGGACATTTATGAACAAATAAAGCTAGGAGTATGACTGGGATGTGTTTTGTCACCGGATCTCTTCTCCCTCTGTTGCGAAGTAATAATGAGAGAGATCAAAGAGAAACTAGGAATACTAATCTGAGGTTATAATATAAACAATATATTCTATGCAGATGAAACAGTATTGGTGGCGGATAGTGCAAAAGATCTACAATTGTTGGACATTGAAGTAACAAAGAGTGCAAAGAAAGGACTCCTTGAAAATTAAGAAAACAGTAACAATGGTGATATCAAAGAAAAAAGGTGACATCAAAATGTGAAATGGAAATAGAAAGGAAAATTCTTAACCAAGTGGATAATTTTAAATACCTGGGGGAATTTATAACATCAGATGGAAGATGCACAGCAATTTTGGTGGAAATTATGTTGAGACATAAAGGGACAATGTATGTATACAAATAAACTGGTTTCAAGTTGTTATCATAGTTAGTTATTTTTTTACAGCCATTTGTGACTTACTTGTTACCTTACCCTCATAACTGCTCTTACAAACACATTCTTATAATTGTTCAAACATTCCGGGATGGGGGATGCCTTGGGGCTGATCCTCTTATTTTGTTAGAGTCTATTTGATCAAACTCCAAGCCAATGTGGGCTCAACTGAATACAACTCATAACTTGAATGAATTTTAAACGATGAATAAATGATGTGGCCGACAATTCCCGATAGAATGAAACACATTGCTGTTTATTACTCAGCTATTAACGAGATAAATTGTACTCACAGAATTAGTAAATAGTCCTCTACCTGGCCTGTGACACCAGGCCGGCGGCAGAATAAATATAACATTTAACTATCCGTGCGTGTACACCACCCGTTGTTTCTTTCTCTGGGTTTTGTCACCGGCATTCCTCCTTCTCGTCTACCCATCAGTCATGATGTCGTAAGAATCAGTGTGTCTAGGTGACCTCTGTTCAAAGTGGTGTCAGTTGACGTTAATTCATTGTTTGCTCTGCCAATGGTGTTTATCCACTATCCTTCCATGAATATCGTTCTCCACTTTCTCCAGTTATGCCAGTGTCTATCCGTCTCTTCAAAGAGTCTACTGTCCCCTTCTATCTCTTCAGAAGTCGCCTTAGTCCTCCCCGAATTTAGGAACACACCCGTTCTGCTTGATTTAATCACTGCGTATCCAATCCTTACGTTTCGTCGTCAGGTTGTCATTCCCGTGACGTATTCCTGCATCCTTTGGATTTAGTGCATAGTCGGGAATTCTCAATCTAGCGTGTACCAGGCACCTGCCTTGTGGCAGGGGACTTCTTCTGACGATAAGAAGCCTCCTGTTGTGCTTGCTCCATGGCTGAGTTCTTATCTCTGTTTTAGAATCACTTTGTCATTATTATACTTGCATTGTTAGAATGTTCTAACAGTCGCCATGTTGCAGTTGTTATTACTATTGCTTGGTTCTAATTGTTCTTACTGTAACTTTGTTATAATTGTTCATGCAATCACTTTGTTATAAGTGTTCTCACAGTAACTATGCTATAGTTGTTCTTTAATCAATTGGTTATAATTGTTATTATAATTGCTGTTATAATTATTCTAACATTTGCATGAACTTCCACATTGCTTTTCTTATTTTTTCTTCAGAAATCAGCACAATGTATGAAATGTTTCAGCAGGCTACACATGGTAATTATAAATATACTCATTTCAGTTTTAGTTATTATTGTCTGGTTATGTTAACACAGAACAGTGTTAGTAGGGTAGTTGTGTTTTTCAATATATAGTGTTGGCAGAAGCTGTGTTTGTTATGTTGATAATGGTTGTATTTTTCAATGGACTGTGTTAGTAGTAGTTGCTTTTCAGTGGATGATATTAGTAGTAGTGTTTTTCACAGGAAAACGTTAACACGAGGGAAAGTCATTAAGTAACAGGAATATTATTACAAAGTGTGTGGAAAATTATGGACAACTGAAAATCTTATTTCAAGACACAAACTAACTCTTATTGCAATACCCCATATAAGGGTTGTGAGGATCATGCAGTTTGCGAATGTGCAATAACGATTACAAAATGGCTACCAAACCATCAATTTACATGTGGAAGAACAACAAGGTGTTATTGGTTTTGTTTGTTGTTGGGGTCAGAGGGTGTGAACATTTTTGGTTTGCACTATTGTAAAAAGGTTATTCATAAAATTTCTGTTACTTAATAGCTTCTCCTCATATTAGTATTTTTCGATGACCTCAAAAGAAGTAGTAAAGATAGCCTAACTATACTTTTATGCCTTCTGTAATATTTCAGTAAAGTGTTTGTTGATATCCACTATTTGGAGACAACATAACAATTAATTATAATTTAATTGTGACAAAGTGACATTTCAGAAAATCAAAAATCAAAACGTTTTCCCGTAGTGAATTTGAATAACGAAGACACAAACCATAGATTGTATGATTTATTGCCTGGCACATTTCACTGCATCTCGTCAGGTTCATACTGCAGAAGTCGCACAACATAGAGTAAAATAATTAGATACATCGTCCAAGCTGAAATATACACATGTTCGCACTGTAATATCAATTGTTTACCATGGTAAAAATAGTCGTTTGTTAAAGTTTGCAGAAGCGATAATGATCCATCTGCATAAGCCAATTTTGTGAAAACAGAAAGACATTATAGTCAATTTTAAATTACCTTGGTAAACAATTGATATTACTGTGCGAACATGTGTATATTTCAGCTTCGATGATGTGTCTAATTATTTTACTCTATGTTGTGTGACTTCTGCAGTATGTACCTGACGAGATGCAGCGAAATGTGCCAGGCAATAAATCGTACAATCTATTGTTTGTGTTTTCGTTATTCAAAGTGACATTTATTTAATGAAATATATATATGAAGGTTAATATAATATCATATCCTTAGGACAGTGTAAAAGGGGTTCGCAGATTTTAGTTTAAGTCCATTTGTATCTCTGTCCTCCGCCACATTATATTTTCCATTAAAATATGTAACTGGGGAATATTCACCACTCTGGAAGTTAGGAGAATATTCACCACTCTGGAAGTTAGGAGAATGAGATACTGATGAAAACCATAATACCGAAAGTCGCACATTGCTTACAAACTTTCTGTCATTTTTCCACCATCAATCACAGAGAGCAGACCTTACTTGTTAGTGTCCTAGTCAGTCAAGTCTTATACCTAACTGTTGATATACTTTGATTGTGGTATTCACACAAGCTATGTAGGGAGCCCTGTGAGTGTTGGTGAACACTGATGATTTGTGTAGAGAGTGAGCTACGACACTGATAAATTAATTCAGTCAGGTACCAAAATCCTGCAGTACTTCAAAGCTGCTATCAAATTTAAGGTGACAGTCTCATTGTCAACCAGTAAGCCCAGTAATTGCTCAACATTGTCTGTCCCGATGATGACCTTAATCTGTCATGGATCTTCTTTTTGTAAAATATCTGGACCATTATCTACATAAGACTAAGTCATCAATGATCATCATTTACATAGAGGTGCAGTGTAGTATAAAACTTGTACTTTTCCAGGTGTCTTGCAGGACACCGTGTATTCTTCATTTTATTTTTCATACAGTGAAAGTATAACTTCACATTTTTCTTCAATTTATCATACAGATACTAGTCAGTATCTGAAGAAAATAAATCTTTTTAATATTTTATCAAAGATTATACATTTGTTGTTGGTTACTCAATCAGCTTACTCCACTTCTATTTTGAATGCAAAGCGTATGTGTGAGTGAGTGTCAGTATTTAAGTAAATACATGCATAAACAGTAACAAGAACGGGGGATTTATTTCTGACAAAAGAACTGGTCAGATAACCTAATCACTCATTTAGGTCTTCCTACACGTTGGGATGTTCTTCACCTTCTGTCTTTTCTCTCCATAGTGAATCCATGTGCAGGTCAGCATGGCCAAATGGATAAGAACACGTGTTCTTAAACATCCAGTGTGCTGATACCGAGATTAGGGGTTCAACCCCTACACTGGACAATTGGACTAAAATGTTGACCTGTCGTCCTTGACTTGGGGACGTAAATTACAAGTACCTATGAAGACGGAGTGGGTTTCACCTGATGGCGAGGGACATTGTTAATAGGGAAAGCTAATCCACACGCAAAATTCAGTCCAGTCATATTGGAAATAGTGTGTATGGACTACCAAGGGAAAAAAAATCCCTGTCATTTCTATCATGACCATTCCTTTAGACATTCTTCTTTAATGAGCCAAGATTCATAAAGACTGTCAGCTAACTCTTGGGTAGGAATTTTCTGCCTATTATAGTGGCCAGTGACACTGCTTAAGAAAAAAATTATGTTGAACAGTTAAATAATGGTGATTACAACTAATAAAGCTAATTTAAATACAGTATGAGCTCATTCACTGCTGTATTATAAACACACAATTTGGTAAAATTGTATGAGCTCATTCACTGCTGTATTATAAACACACAATTGACTAACATTTTCCAATTTCATTTGTCTATAATTTCAGCTGCCTTTTAACAGTTTGTTTCAGTGCAATTTTCCTCTTTTTTGTGTGTTTGTTTGTTTGAAATTGTTGGATACAGCTTTTTTTTTTCAAATCTGTGCATGAACTTCAACATTGTCAGTGGTCCATGGTAGTTAATCAATAAAATTATGTTATTTGTTGAAACTTTATCATGAACAGTCACAGTGAGATCTGTTAAATATACCAAATGAAGTAAATCAATCATAACTGATCATCATAATCTCGTTTTCTAAACCCGGGTATGTGTCCTAGGGAAGTCATGATGGAAGCATCAGCAATTAGAGTCCACCACTGCTGTCTGTCCTCAACAATGCACAAGCGTGTAAATACTGTATCTTGTCCATTCTTTAAAGTTTTCAGTCCAGGATTTTCTCTGCCTTCCTCTTCTCTATTTTTGGATAACTCTTACCTGGATGATTACTTATGAGAAGGTGTCATGATGTGTGACATGCCAAAATCAGGCAAACTTTCAACTTTTTGCCACTAGCAAAAGTGATTCTTGATGGTCTACATGTGTTTTTTTCACTTGGTCTCTCATAGCCAATTGTTTTGACATAACATATGCACATAATTTTCCTAATGCATTTGCATTCAAAAGCTTGGATCCTCAATTTTATTTCTACAATGAGAGTCTTACTCTCAGTAAAACAATAGATACAACAAGTGGCTTGTAGTTTGATCTTGACTGAAAAGCTATGCTACTTTTCCTTATAAGATTCAATAGGCTCGATACCTTTGACAGCAAGCCAACAGGAAAGGCTGGAGAGCATACAGAATGTGGCCATGTGGGTGATCCTGGGGTGTACAAAGGACACACCAATTATATGCATGAGGTATATCTTAGCGCTACCAACAATGGCGGATAGGCATAGGGTCCTTCAAGCCAAATGGTACCTGAGAGTTGCTGCAGAAAGGGATCACCCCCTGCATGCAGCCATGGATATGGTCAAGGGTCATAGACACGAGGCAGGTCCTGGATGGCACAGGCTGAAATAGCTATACACGAGGTGTGTGATCTAGAGACCATCAGTCGTGAAAAAGATTGGGTTGAAGTACCGGAAGGCATGACAGACTGGCACAATGTAATTTGTAAGACCAGGTCGTGAGTGCAGAGAATGGGCAGCGGGCCGCACTGAGTTTGAAGTGCAACAGCTGATCCAGAGTAACACACACCAAGGTGACATAGTAATCTGTACTGATGGGTCAGTGGTGAGAAACAGACACAGTGGTTGGGGTTTCATTGCAAAGGCTAATGGAAGATTCTTAAAAAAGGAGAGTCTAGCATATGAGGCTAACGACCTCCCGCATGAGAATGGAGGTGGAAGCAGTCACAGCGACATTCCGTTAGTTAGAAGAGACCACTGCAACACACATTGTTTTCATCACGGACTCAAGGAGTATGCTTAGTAAGGTGGAGAAAGGAATGTTTTGTGTGGAATGCTCACCTCGCTTCAGAAGTCACATATTGTGAGAATAGTATGGATTTTTTGCCCTGACCATGCGGGAGTGCGTGGGAATGAAGAGGCTGATAGGCTGGCAAGGAATGCACCTCTTAGTGGTAGATTATGGATAAGGGGGAGGCAGACGTGTGCCTGTGGGACCAGGTGGAGAAGGTGGGGGAATAGTTTGAGCACCTGTATGTGGAAAGGATGGGTTTGCAGGGGATTGGCAGAGGTTCTGGTAGAATCTCAAAACTGAGAGGGAAGACCAGGAGAACTTTCAATCAGATAGCGGTGGGAACGATTAGTAGTGTGACTCTTAGCTGGCTGTTGAACGAGGGGACGGAGCGTGTATGGGAATTCCCTGAGTGCAGTGATGTCAGTTCTTAACTCAACTCAACTCAAATCCGTAAGATTCAGTCTTATCATGGCAGATGATTCCATCTTGAATCTTGTTTTAATCAGTTTATAACTTAAATAAACTTGGTCTTATTTGAAAAGAAAAGTCCTTGAGGGCATTTTTTTTCCCCATGGGCATGAGAGGATGTGTTCATTCTCTTTCATGCATTTCTTATATGTTATTCACCATCATTAGTTTTAATAGTGATATGTCAGAATTAGTGCAGCTGATTATAGTTTTATATCTTATATTTTTAATGTTGGTGGGTTTTTATTCTTAAATGTGTTTAGCTAGGTGGTGTTAACAAATTAATGTAAACATATTTGGAAGTTGGTATAATTTCAAGGTAATTTAATATTGTGTTTTTTTTTAAAAGTTGCCTATCCCTTACAGGACGTTGCAATCAAGACCAGCATTTTATTGCCGTTGTTGATGTATTGGCAAGTTTTTAACGTTCAGAGTTTGCCATTGCTTTCTGAACGACTGACTCCCATACCAGCATGTTCAAACCAGCGCGGCGCGGTCTGCTGCCAAATCGGTCGCTGCTGTGTTTAAAACGTGCGTAAGCAGCATTATGAATCACGTTCACAATGCCATCGCCACGGAGACCGGCGTGTTCTTAGATGAAACTATAAAAGGAAAATATTTTGAATGGCTTTCCAAATTACTGTTAATGTTGTTTTTTTTTTTTTTCCCAGTAGAAAACATGCACTGCATAAAGTTTGAAATTGCTGTTAATATTTATTTCCTGTAGTTTACACAAATATCTTGAATGAATGTTTGAAATTACTGTTGATGTTTGTTTCCTGTAGATTATAAAGATGTCCTGAATGACTCTTGGAAATGATTACGTTTCTTTCATACAGATCATGAGCAGAGTCTAGGGAAGTACATGAAGTATCCCATGAAGAAAGATGACAAGTCCAGGGTTGAGGTGAATGAGGAACTCTATGCAAACAGAAAAAAGTTTCATCAGGTATGACTTAGACAGATGGATTTTATAAAGTAATCATAATACATTCAGAAGAATATCTTACTTTGCTGCAGCTAAGTAAACATGCATGTTTCCTTCCACAAACTAGTAATAGATTTTGAATATCATCATTTTTTAAGACAGTTTGCTAGTGTTCTCAGTGTATATCCCAGAACACACAATCTGTTCTCTCCCTCCCTCCATCCCTCCTCTTTCCCAACTTCAGCTCTGCTGATGTTTATCAATAATGTTTTTAAACAAGTCAGTAAATCACAAAGCCTTGTTATCTAATATGTTTCATATAGTTCTCATATTAGTTGTGGATAACATCTTACTGTAGTTCTTTAGTCACTTTGTTTTTAAGAGATTATTTTGAGATATGCATGTATATTTAGACAGATAAATGTTAAAGTGTTAGTTGCGCCCTTTACAGAAAGTCACATTCAGTCCCGGCATTTTTTGACAGTTTATGATTTTCTAAGCAATTTTACGCTCAGTTTGTTGCCATTGCTGTCTATGTGGTCGATACTTATTCGATGGTGAAAATCAGTGCAAAGTGGTCTGCTTCCAAATCGTATGCAGCCTAGTATGTCATGCTTGTGAAACTCTGTTCACTATCCTGCAGCCACAGACATCGACATACTCATAAATACATGGCGTATAAATACAAGAAGACTAACATGTAATGTGTTTAAGCATAACTTATGAGAACTGTAAACTCAGTGCATATAAAGCATCCCATAATTGAATATAGCCTTCTTTTAATAACTTTAGTAAATTCAAGATCAAGGTAATTCAATGGATGAAGCATTTACACATTCACATATACTAGGTTATAGTCTAATAAAGTGGAATGGCTTGAGGTTGTGACATCCGCCTCAGGCTAATGCAAACTTTGTTTTGTACACTGTGTGGACATGTGGATTTTGACACAATGAGAAAGGGATCTTATCCTGGGGTAGTGAATTGGACATGTTGCTTTCTCAGACAAGGTAGAAAATTTGGGAGGACCCATGTGCGTATTGTGCATGTTAAAAATTTCTGGCAGGTTTTCCCTCATGTTACACTGCCAAATAGTAATAAGTAAATAAAATAGTGGGCCTTTTGTCATATTGGATATATGATGTTAGCCCATATTTTTAGACCAATCAACACTTGGTGGGTGGTGTGGTCAGTGACATATCATCTGCCTTTACTTTTCAGAACATTTCCTGGCACTCATTTTAGGCTAGGTTGACCTGCAAGCCCAGGTCAATGAAACAAATGTGCATCTTGAATAAGTTTTAAATACATGTCTGTCAGGTTCGCATGCAAGCGTGCTAGCCACTGCGCCACTGTGCTCACACCATATAGTGTTTATCTTGAGTAATTGTTTTTATCTGATTTTCCCTTTCAAGGCATCTCTAGTCTGTTATACATGGCTGAATGTTTTTTCAGGCATCTCTACAGTTATTCCTGACTGCATGCCCTTCAGTAAAGGTGTACAGCTTGGCCGAATGGATAAGAGCACTTCTGGTGTGCCAATGCTGAGGTAATGGGTTCAATTCCGACACTAGCCAGTTGGACTAAAATGATGACCTCTTGTCCTTGCTTGACTTGGGGATGTAAATTACAAGCACCTAAGAAGTCGGAATGGGTTCACCTGATGGTGAGGGACACTGGTAATAGGGAAAGCTAGTTCACACGCAAACATCAATCCAGTGGACTAGAAGTATTAACAAGTGTCTGAACTATGCATGAGTTCAAAGTGAGCAAACAAGAACAACAAAAAGTTATGGTGTTATTTGATTTTATTTTTTCCAGGCATCTGGACATTAGCATATAATAATGTCCTTTAGTAATTGTATTATTTGACTTTCTCCTCCCAGGCATCTGTACACTGTTACAATAACTGAATGCCCGTCAGTAATGTTGTTGTATTTCATTTTCTAGACATCTCTACACTATTTCTCATCACTGAATGCCCTTCAGTACAAACGGAAATGTTTCCTACTTGAGCCTGTGATGGGGTATCTGCATGCTCAGCGGGCTTGCTTTCAGATGGGGCAAGATATCGTACTGAGGCCCGACCTGGAAGACTTTCTGGGAAACATTGGCAGCAGTGTACAGTTGTAAGTCATCTGCATTCCATCTGCATTCACTCTTAAGTCATGTACAGGAAAGTCAACTAGCAAGAAAATGAATGGATAATGTGTAATTAAATATGAAAAGCATTGAAGATTGACATGAATATCACAAATGTTCAAGAAAACAGATGGTTACAGTAGAAAGCCTTGAATTTTGTTGAAATGAGGATGTAGATGATAAATTTACATGCAGTCATTGGCATATTTTAGATGTGAGATAGAGATGTGTGATTTCTTTAGAACATTTTTGTCCTTATAGAGTTATATTTTGAGAAAAATTAAAAATATGAGAGGAATTGCCATTTGTGGACATAAAGTTCTAGTTTGTGAGCTGCTAGCATTAAAGTTGTGGCAATAGTACTAATTCGAGAGCTATTAGTAGTAAAATTCTGAGCAAAGCTTCTAGTTTCTGAGCTGCTAGCTTTAAAGTTGTGGCAATAGTACTAGTTGGAGAGCTATTAACTTTAAAATTCTGAGCAAAGCTTCTAGTTTGTGAGCTGCTAGCATTAAAGTTGTGGCAATAGTACTAATTCGAGAGCTATTAGTAGTAAAATTCTGAGCAAAGCTTCTAGTTTGTGAGCTGCTAGTATTATAGTTACAAGCAAACGTTATAGTTTGTGAGCTGCTAGTATTATAGTTACAAGCAAACGTTAAAGTTTGTGAGCTGCTAGTATTATAGTTACAAGCAAACGTTAAAGTTTGTGAGCTGCTAGTATTATAGTTACAAGCAAACGTTATAGTTTGTGAGCTGCTTGTATTATAGTTACAAGCAAACGTTATAGTTTGTGAGCTGCTAGTATTATAGTTACAAGCAAACGTTATAGTTTGTGAGCTGCTAGTATTATAGTTACAAGCAAACGTTATAGTTTGTGAGCTGCTAGTATTATAGTTACAAGCAAACGTTATAGTTTGTGAGCTGCTAGTATTATAGTTACAAGCAAACGTTATAGTTTGTGAGCTGCTAGTATTATAGTTACAAGCAAACGTTATAGTTTGTGAGCTGCTAGTATTATAGTTACAAGCAAACGTTATAGTTTGTGAGCTGCTAGTATTATAGTTACAAGCAAACGTTATAGTTTGTGAGCTGCTAGTATTATAGTTACAAGCAAACGTTATAGTTTGTGAGCTGCTAGTATTATAGTTACAAGCAAACGTTATAGTTTGTGAGCTGCTAGTATTATAGTTACAAGCAAACGTTATAGTTTGTGAGCTGCTAGTATTATAGTTACAAGCAAACGTTATAGTTTGTGAGCTGCTAGTATTATAGTTACAAGCAAACGTTATAGTTTGTGAGCTGCTAGTATTATAGTTACAAGCAAACGTTATAGTTTGTGAGCTGCTAGTATTATAGTTACAAGCAAACGTTATAGTTTGTGAGCTGCTAGTATTATAGTTACAAGCAAACGTTATAGTTTGTGAGCTGCTAGTATTATAGTTACAAGCAAACGTTAGAGTTTGTGAGCTGCTAGTATGATAGTTACAAGCAAACGTTATAGTTTGTGAGCTGCTAGTATTATAGTTACAAGCAAACGTTATAGTTTGTGAGCTGCTAGTATTATAGTTACAAGCAAACGTTATAGTTTGTGAGCTGCTAGTATTATAGTTACAAGCAAACGTTATAGTTTGTGAGCTGCTAGTATTATAGTTACAAGCAAACGTTATAGTTTGTGAGCTGCTAGTATTATAGTTACAAGCAAACGTTATAGTTGTGACTTGCTAGTATTATAGTTACAAGCCACGTTATAGTTTGTGAGCTGCTAGTATTATAGTTACAAGCAAACGTTATAGTTTGTG
The DNA here is from genome assembly GCA_014155875.1 of Cepaea nemoralis. NCBI lineage: Eukaryota > Metazoa > Mollusca > Gastropoda > Stylommatophora > Helicidae > Cepaea > Cepaea nemoralis. Next base: position 55,565 of record JACEFZ010007135.1, read on the forward strand.
AGCTGCTAGTATTATAGTTACAAGCAAAAGTTATAGTTTGTGAGCTTGCTAGTATTATAGTTACAAGCAAACGTTATAGTTTGTGAGCTGTTAGTATTATAGTTACAAGCAAACGTTATAGTTTGTGAGCTGCTAGTATTATAGTTACAAGCAAACGTTATAGTTGTGAGCTGCTAGTATTATAGTTACAAGCAAACGTTACAGTTTGTGAGCTGCTAGTATTATAGTTACAAGCAAACGTTATAGTTTGTGAGCTGCTAGTATTATAGTTACAAGCAAACGTTATAGTTTGTGAGCTGCTAGTATTATAGTTACAAGCAAATGTTATAGTTTGTGAGCTGCTAGTATTATAGTTACAAGCAAATGTTAAAGTTTGTGAGCTACTAATATTGTTTTCTTTCATTCACTGGCTATGAACTCAAGCATAGTCCACACTGATTTTTTGCTTGTGGGCTAGCTTTCCTTATTACCAATGTCTCTCACCATCAGGTGAATCCACCCTGACTTCTGAGGTATTGTACTTGTAATTTATTTCCCAAGGTCAAAGTCAAGAAGTCAACTCTTTAGTCCAACTGACTAGTGTAGGGTTTGAACCGCTACCTCGCCATCAGTACATTGGAAGTTTAAGAGCCAGCTCTCTTATCCATTCAGCCATGCTGACCTTTGGCTACTAATATTGAGAATAGTTCTAGTTTGTGAGCTAGTAGCATCACAGTTGTGAGCAAACATTTTAGTTTATGAGCTACTAGGATTAAAGTTATCAGCAAAACTTCTAGTTTATAAATTACTAGCATTAAAGTTGTGACCAAAAGTTCTAGCTCGTTGACTTAAATTAAAACAATAACAAAATGTATGCCAAAACAAGAATCTGCTATTGTTCTGTGATGTGATAGGGTAATTACATTTTGTAGTTCTGAATGCATGAAGGAATAGGTGAGTTTGTAAGCTACTAGATGTAAAGTTGTGAGCAAAACTTCAAGAGCTGCTAGTTTTAAATTTGTGAGCACCAGTTTAGTTTGTGAGTTACTAGCATTAAAGCTGTGATCAAAAGGTCTAGTTCAGGGGTGGCCAACAGGAGGCCCGCTGGCCGCATGCGGCCCGCCGATAGTCATGTTCCGGCCCGCGGAGTGGGAAACGACGACGTGGTCGAAGCTGTTTAACAAAAAAAATTAGGTGTGTGGCCCGGCAGGAAATATTATTTCTGAAATTTGGCCCGCCTGCTGAAAAGGTTGGCCACCCCTGGTCTAGTTTATGAGCTACTAGAAGTAAAGTTGTGAGGAAAGCTAGTTTGTGAGCTACTAGAAGTAAAGTTGTGAGCTAAAGTTATATTTTATCAGCTGCTGTGTTAAGAGTTACATAACATATCTCAATATTAATACAATTGTTTTTCAGTGTACATGCAGATTTGACCAAGGAGACCCTGAAAACTGTGGAACTAATAGATTCTATAGAGAAACAAAGCCAGCATATGTACCATGCAGAGCCACCAATCGACATGCCTTTTATCCCACCCAATACTAATCTAACACAGAAAGCTGGTTATCTCTATTGTCGTGGGTAGGTGCTAAACAACACTTGTGTGTTTCTACAGTAGAGCCAGATTTTTGCATTATAAAGAGCGAGAGTCTCTGGTTGCTAATGGCACAGTCAATTTTACATCTACTAAGGGAAATCAATAAGTAAGTCACAAACGGCTGTAGAAAAATAACTAAATATGATAACAACTTGAAACCAGTTTATTTGTATACATACATTGTCCCTTTATTTCTCAGCATAATTTCCACCAATATTGATGCATTTATCCCATCGTTTTATCAATACTCCCAAACCGGCTGCATAGAACTGCGTGCTCTGTTTTTGAAACCACGTTTTCACTTCACATTCAACTTCGGCATCATTCGTGAAATGTCTCCCGCCAAGGTGGGTTTTCAGTGTACCAAAAAGGTGGAAATCGCTAGGGGCTAAGTTGGGGCTGTAAGGTGGATGTTCCAGAATTTCCCACCTTAGTTGGTTAATTTTCTCCTGAGTTAATCGAGCTGTATGTGGTCTGGCATTGTCATGAAGAAGCAACACTCCTCTAGTCAGCAGTCCTGGACATTTTCTTGGAATTGCATCATGAAGCATCGATAGAACTTCACAGTATGATTCAGAAGTCACATTGTTATCTTTTTTCTTGAAATTGGTTAAAAGCACTACTTGACAATCCCAGAACACTGTCAGCATAACCTTCCCTGCAGATGGCGTAACCTTGAATTTTTTTACACAAGGCGAAGAAGGATGTTTCCATTGCATTGAAGCATGCGTTGATTCGGGCTGGTGTGATGCACCCATGATTCGTCCCCAGTAACAATCATGTTCAGCATGTCTTCTACTTCATCTTCATATCGACAGAGACGATGCAAGGACAGGCCAAATCGGTTCATTTTGTGTTCCTCCTTCAATTGTCTGGGTACCCACCTTGAGCACACTTTCTTAAATTTCAATCGATCATGCATTATGCTGTGTGCTGAACTATGTGAGCACCCTATTGCAGATGCTACAGAGTCTATCGTTACTCGCCTGTCACCTCTAATCATCTCCTCCACCCGCTGCACGGATGCTTCTGTTGCAATCTCAATAGGACAACCAGATCAGATTTCATCAACAATTTTAGAGCGTCCTTGGGAAAATGTTTCTACCCAGCTATGTACCGCTTTATGGGACAAACATTTGTCAGCATAAACAGGAAGCATTTCCTTATGAATGTTCTTGCAGGCAGTCCTTTTGCCCACACACAAAAAACACACAGCAGCATGTTGCTCTTTGGTTGTACACGCCGTAAGTACAGTCGCCATTTTGTTTATGCGCTGCGCATGCACATGAGACACCTAGCACCACCTGACGAATGGGAATATAAAGTTCAATGTTGCTGTCACCTAATGACACCTGTAGAAAACACCAACTACATTTATCTGCGACCCCACATAACTGTGTGACTTACTTATTGACTTGCCCTAATTAAATGTTCTTTTCCCGGGAAGGTTAACCCGGTCAACAAATGCCCGCAGAAGTCGGATGTGTCGGCCTAACGGCGCAAGAACGCTGCTCTGCTGTAAACAGGCACAACGCAATCACATCCGGAAAAAAAACTCCGGATGAACGAAGAAGAAGGAGAAGAAGAAGAAATGTTCTTTTATTAATTGTTCCAAATGCTGTTTTTGTAGTTCATCTTGAGCACATATTCTGTGTACTGACAAATACATTCACAAAATTCAGCAAATATATACACAAAACACAACATATAGTCACAGAGAAGACCCTCCGGTGACTACATTAAGGCGTAACGATGGGATGAGAAGAATAAAAGGATGAAAAAATTTTGCTCTCATTTTTTCATCTTTTTATTCTTCTCAACCCATCATTACACCTTAATGTAGTCACCGGAGGGTGTTCTCTGTGACTATATATTGTGTTTTGTGTATGTATTTGTCTGCTGATGAAGGCTGCTCGCCACAACGTCCTGTATGTGTCGTAATTCTGTTATGTAAAGCTGCATTACTTTGTGATATTTTATATTGTTTAGAAAAAAAAAAACATGAATTCTTAACTAGAAAACTGAAGTATAATCTGATTAACACAAATACTAGGAACTAAGTCTGGGGGTTGGTTAATTCATAGTGTTTGTGTTCATTGAATTACATTTCAGTTTTCTAGTTAAATATTTGGTTGTTTTTTTTTTTACTTTTTTTTTCTGATAAAGACTTCGCTTAAAACATTTGCCTGTATCATTGTGTGTTTTTGCTTTGAGCTCATTGAGCTTGCTAGTTATACTTTGTGTTTATTCAGATTCCAGTGTCAGTCAGCAGCAGCCAGCCTACTTTTTTGTGTTTTAAACAATGTTGGTCATTATTCAAGAAATTAAGATTGTATTGTGTCTGTCTGCTTGTGTGTGTGAGAAAGGTGTTTGCATGTTTGTGTGTTTTTATGTATGTATTCTAAAACAATATGGATCTGGCTTTCTTCTACATTCTAGAGTATCAGAAGAGTGAGAGAGATAGCAGAAAGAAATGAGAAACTTAACTTTATGCCATTGTTCTGTTTTATAGTATATGATTCAAGAAGCTCAATATGGTCACAAGTTCTGGATTAGTTGATTTACATATAAACCTCAGACCTTTGTGAGCTACAATAAATCTGATGATATGGTCATTCATAATCAGGTCTAAAGATCAGGAAAAAGGAATTCATTCATTCATTCATTGGCACCTTGCCGTCTTGACAGACGATAGTTTGTGCTTTAAAAAGGCATAATAACTTTTAACTATGGCGGTAGCGAGTGTGACTGATAAGGCCAATTTGCGCTGTAAATGTCCGTTCACAGTGGGTGCATGTGAACACATGGTCATTTCCACCATCATGCACCATCTTACGTCTCAAACGCTTGGTGTGTGACTTTTCTGCAATAATTTTCTCCTTTGACTTTATTCCATTTCTGATATTTGCCCTCCATGCAACACGTTCAGCGGCGACTTGCTCCCAATGTGCATTATCAATGCCTGTATCATGAACTCGAGTCCTTGCCCACACGAGCATTGAAATCACCGAGCATATAAATGTAGTCAGATTTTGGAACTGCCTTGATCACGGAGTCTAACTCCTCATAGAACGAATCCTTCACATCATCAGAGGAATCGAGTGTCGGTGCATATGCAGTAATCCAGTTAAGACCAGGGATGGAGTTATTGCCTCTCCATAGCACAAAGCCTGGGCTAAAATATAGAGATCATGTGTTGCCCATGCAGCATGATCCCTCTCTCGGCCTGGCTAGTTTACTCCAGAGGAAAGGTAACACCCCTACATCTGGAACAAGACAAGCTGCAGAAGCTGCCGGATCAGCAAAGCAATGCTCTAACTGTCCGCCTGTCGGAGCTTCGATCCTAGACCAGTCGCCAACCAAGGCTTAGGGCCTGGTCTGCCCTGCCATGACATTTTGTCTTTAGCTTGCATTTCCTCGCACCAGGGTAAGGCTTGTACCCTCCCAATTGCGCTCTTCCGCCCGAAGCCGTTGGCACAATGTGGGGTGTCAGGTTTGGTAAGCGCCGCCCAACGTTCAGCGCTAACAGAAACCAGGTAGTACCGTCTACTGTTATACGGTAGCTCAGTCATATCTGACTAAGACCTGACACCAAAAAAGGAATAACCAAGCAATAAATAGGACAGCTTAGTTGAGGGCCTATTCCGCAATAGCCGAAAACAGGATTCACAGAAATTTGAAGCTGGTTTCTGGCACCAAAAACTCATTATGAGGATATTGGCAATGAGATGATGGCAATAGTTATTGTATTGTGCAGTTTTTTATCTTTTTAGTGAGTTCATTTTTAATATGACTTCGGTGTTGTACACATGAATTCTATAAATGTTTATCTGTAAATTTTCTACGCAGGAAGCAAGTTCTCTTGACTACCAAATGGGATCGCATGTATTTCTTTACTCAGGGAGGTAATCTTATGAGTCAAACCAAGGAGGAGGTAAGCTGTGGACCTCTAATGTTTGAAGATTTATCATTCATATTTATTGATAGGTATTTCGCATGATTTGCCATGATAAATATTTAAATAGATAATATGAATAAAGATTTATGTATTTAAGAAAGAATAGATACTTCCCAGAGAAAGAACAATTTACACACACAGATGTAGAACACTAAAAATATTCAAATTTATATTTGTCATTTCATATGTATTTTGGGAAAGCCTATCTTTTTATTTCCTTTATGTAGCCACTTTAGTAACCGATTACCGAAATTTAACGAAAACATACTTGCGGTTTTGTTTGGCAACTATTTCTTGTGTCTATTCTAAGCGGTTTGTAAACTCGTAAATACCGTTTTATGAGATTTACTACATTGTTATACTATGTATTATTAAATTTAGCATCCATTTTTATGTCTGATTTGTAATTTTGGACCATTTAAGTTGACAGTAAATGTCACACTGAAATTATGAAGATCGCATGCTGTAATGTAGTATTTACTAGTATTTGAACAATGGCGGGAGATGGCAGTTTTTCTTGTCATACTCCAGCTATGAACATTTAATATTCTTATGGAATATTAAGAACGACTACAATGATAATTAATGCATGTTTACATTCAACACCCATTATTGTATATATGTGCAATTTTTCATCACTCTAAACGGACCATATCATTGAACCCTAGTGAATGTGTTTTGGTCACAACTTCTCAAAATAGGAAAAGAGTATTTTCTCTTTGTGGATACTAAGTGATAAATTGACACACAAACATTAATATCTCGGCTTATAATTGGCCTACAGACTTGAATAAGGTACTGTTGGATTTCTTGTTTCAAGAGGTATCCAACTCTGCAGATTGCATAATTAAAAAGCAATTTAGAAAATGTTACTAAAGTGGCTACCTTTATGTATGTTTTGTCTGTTGATAACAATCAGTTTTTCGGAGTTAACTTTACTGCCATCACAAGAATATATGAGCAGTGTTTACTTCTGTAACTGAACCATGTAGTTGCCCAGCTTAAGCAGAAACAAGTGAATGGTATTAATTGTTCACCATGTGGTGTTCGGTAATGTAAATAGAAAATCTTAACACTCTCTTGAGCCAAATTTACTGATGAAGAATGCCAGGAGACACACCTAAACAGGAAATAATTGTTAGCAGTATTTGTTTTCCTGTCTTATTTTTGCTTTAAAGTAGGCATAGTTCTGTAGAAACTAGCAGCCATTTTTGAAATGTAGATGTCAGCAGTTTGACAATATTAACATGGTACATTGTGATTGCTTAACATGAGAAGCAGTATTTGGAATTACAGTACTATTTATGGGTTTAAAAAAAAATATAATTGAGAAGCTTGACGAATGGAACAACAGATACAGGCAAACGTTTTGATCAGTCTTTATCAACGGAACAACCAAAAGAAAACAATAACAAAGAGATAATACAAAGGAATATTTATCTTTTCAGAGTAGTCTCTGTTTGTTATTGTTTTTTTTTGTTGTCCAAATAAAAGCACATAATATGACTAAGAAGCTCAACGAATGGAAACACATACACAGATACAGGCGGACGTTTCATCTGAAGTCTTTATCAACGGGACAACCAAAGCAAAACAATAACAAACAGATAACACAAAAGAATACTTATATTTTCAGAGTAGTCTCTGTTGTTTTGTTTTTGTTGTCTCGTTGATAAAAACAGTTGAAACATTCGCTTATATCTGTGTGTGTGTGTGTGTGTGTTTCCATCCATTGAGTTTCTTAGTTGTACTTTGTGTTTTTATTTGGACTCAGGTAACAACTCAGTAGCAGCAAACTCCATTTTAAAAATATTCATGGGTAACCTTGTGTCTGGGATTTATCATCCCCATCCCGTCCTTATTTTTAATAACAGAAGAGTTTCACAACAGTACATATTTGGTTGTCTTTGGTTTGATAGCAATGTGTGTATGATTACAAATTTGTTTCTTCTTCTGTTACTGCTTTATTATGTCAGTTCATTTGTTTTGTGCAAAGAATGTCAGCAACTGACCCCACCTGATTTGTAGTAGGAAAGCTTTCTATTAATATGCTTCAGATTATTAAGAGAGCAAATGTAAGTAGATTACAGCTGAAGTATCATTTTTACCCTCAGTCCCTGAGCTTAGCTTATTGCTTTATGTTTATTTTGTTTACAGAATAACTTAATAACTGTAGAATCATATTGTTGAGATTTCATAGTAAATGTAAAAAACCTTAGTCGTATTGGGTAAAGTCAGTTAAAGACCTTATTACAGTGCCTTTGGGTGTATGGGGTTAGTCCCATATTTTATAGACCTATCAGCATTTGATGGATGATGTGGTTGGTATCACACTTGCTGCCTTTACTTCCCATAAAATGTGCTTATACTCAATTAGGCTGGGTTGACCTGGGAGCCCAGGTCAATTTTTTTTTAAATCCCCATGCTTTACGAATATGCAAACCAGTTTTTCTGAGTAACTTCCCTCTAAACATGAAATTACCTGTGTGTAACAATCTACTGTTTCCTACCCATCCCAGTATTGTTCCATGCATCTGTTTTTCTTTTAAAATTATTTTATTGTTCTTAATGTGTTGTTTGTGGTTAAAAAATTATAACTAGTAAATTTGTCTCAATTATGTGGGCTTTAACAGTTATGTTGAAGAGATGATCACTAAGATTTGATTTCAACAAATTTGCCACAAGTCGTTACCTCATATGTATTGGCTTAATAAGTTTACCAAAGTGTCAAATGGATGAACAGGATTGGCTGTTTGCCAGCATCCACACAAGTTGCTGAAAATTGTACATAATAGGATCACCCAGCTGCAGACGATTCTTTTAGATGCTGATGTCAAGCTAGTGTAGGGATGTTGACTTTGGATAATAATGCTGACAATGATTACTTGAAACAATGGCTCATATTCACAAGAATCTGGCAGATGCTCAGTTGCATTGTTTTGTTTTTTACAATCAAATAAAAACAGTGATAGATTATAACTTAGATTAACCTTACATGTTTAATTTTTAATTTATGACAGTAATTTATATGCAAGTTTTCCATTTTCTATAGAGGATCTTTGCACATGAAAACACCTTATTCCCATACCTCTAAACTGCTCCAACTTCATATCTCAGGATCAAGACAGACTCGCGATGACAGCTGGTGTTACATTTATTCCCAGATTGTGTGCACTGCATAAGCTCCCACAACAGGCTAAAATACTTTTAGTCACAATAGACAGTTATTCTTATGCACATCCCAGTCATGGGCAGTACACTTGATGGCCTCACTAACTGCAATACAGTCCAACCATAGCAATCTTTATCTCGCTGTACCCTTGCACTATTTGGTACAGCTCATTAGATCAGCTTATTATTCAGTCTTGTGCACAATGGATGAGAACTTACTTTTTCCTTCCTTCTGATTACCATCCATCCATCCATCCATCATGGGCCATGCCGGTAAGCGTGGGCGGTCATGTTTTGCCATCTCACTCGATCACCAGAGTCGTGGATCAGCTCCGTGTTTCTGTCTTGACCATGCCACGAGGCCAAGCTATCTAGGTATTTGCTTCTAGGTCTTCCCCTTGGTCTGTACCCTTCGATCTTGCCAGTTGTCACCAAGTTCTCCAAATCATTTCTTCTCATAACATGCCCAAAAAAATTGTGACTGTCTACGTCTAATGTCTCTAATCAGTTTATGATCTTCATTTGTTTCTTGAAGAACTTGTTCATTGGTCTTTCTGGCTGTCCATGGTATTCTTTGCATTTTCCTCAGAAACCACATTTCTACAGCCATCATATGTTTTTCAGCCTGACTGCTCATTGTCCAAGCTTCACATACATATAAAAGTACAGGTTCTACGTAGCATCTCAACACTCTTTTTCTCGTTTCAATTGACATCTTTTTATTGGTCATTATGTTTTTCATCTTTCTAAAGGCTACTTTTGCCATGGCGATTCTTGTTCTATTCTCTTCAAGGCATCTCCCATCAGATGTTATTACTGTTCCGAGATAATTGTACCTATTCACTTGTTGAAGAATATTCCCATTTACTTGTATATTACGTTGTGGTATGTTGTTCTTCCTGGTGACAACCATAATCTGTGTCTTTTTACAGTTCCTGATTACACTTGACGATTAACACTGCCATCAACCCTGGAACTTTCTTACTTTCTTTCATTCATTCTAGTTTGCAGTTGCACACTTGTATCTTCTGAATTTTAACAGAATGTCTCTTGCAAATCCTCTTAAGATGTAGACATTAGTGGGCAGTGTACCAATGTGAATAGCATGCGAGTAGCTGTCGGAGTATCATAGATCTGGCATTATGTGTCGTCCATCCTATTTGTGTCTATTATATGCCTAGTCTGTTAAGCTTGTATGACATATGTGACGTGTGTGACTTGTATGACTTGTCAGCTAAGCTACCTCATGCCTGTAATGACCAGCTCTTTCTTTCCCTATTCGGAATGACAACTCTGGTCAAGAGCTTTCCTTGTGCTAACCCAAGTTTTTGTCACTAGAGTTCACTGACTACCCGCTTGACTGGCTTTCAGGGCATTTAATTTGCATAGTTATGTTTCGCTATAGTCTGTTTTCAGTTGAGCTGCTGTGTATCTGTCTTTATGTCTCGTCTTTCAGTCATCATTATTCTATCTAGATACCTGACGGCTGCATATCGCTAACATTTACAGAGTATCATAAATGAGCAGCTAAATATAGATTGTGAACCAGACACTGCAAAACTTCAATGCAGGATAAATTGTGGCCAGGTAGAAGAAATGATTAAAATGGAGGAAAGGGAACTGCAGCTTATATATATATAAAGTACAATGCTGGTCTGTGTCGTCACTATAAAACAAGCAAATATAGCTTTGTTTAGAAAGCTTTCCTACTTTATCTTCAGGCTCTAATAAATATATATAAACATAAATCTGAAACATATGACACAAATTTAGGAAAAATGTGTGTCTATATTCTTTTTCAAAATTGCATTTGTGCTACCTAGAAGGGTCAGTTGAATATGAAACCAGCTTCAAACTAGTGTGTCTTTTATGTTGCTGTCCCATCAATAAGCTGCTACTGAGTTTACTTAGCGTGTTGATTTCTGTGTCTTAACATGTGTATCAGAATCATGCATTTATGTATGCAATGTCTAATATACAAGGGAAAGTCATTAACTAACAGGAGTTTTATTAGTAAAGTGTATGGAAGAGCATGTGAATGGGTAGAAAGATCTTCAAAACATCATTGATGAACCACATAATGGAACAATGCCCACATTCATAAGGCTGCACATACAGTGGATACACTACATGTTCAGAAACTCTGAGGTCTTGAAACATGCTGCATATAGTTCAGACTTAGTGCCATCTGACTTTCACTTGTTTGGGCCCTTGAAAGAACAATTGTGGGGTCAGAGGTTTGCAGGTGACAACATAATAATGGAGGCAGTGCAAAATTCATTTAAGGCCACACTCAAAAAAATTTTTCTAGACAGCATCAAAAAGCTGGTGGACCATAAATATATATTAAAAATGTATATTAAAATACCAATAATTTAAGTCACTTATTGAAAAGTTGTAAACATACTGGCAGGATTGAAGATATATATTGAAAGTCATGATTATATAATCTACACACTATGAAATGGCAAAAGTGTAAGTTACAAAAAAGAAACATCAATTATAGAAGATACCAATAGACACTAGATATATCATTTATAACTACGTGGATTGAACATGATATTACTGGTATAAATACAATACAACAACTGACACAATGGCCACAGTTCTACATGTTAGAAATTGTTTACTAAATGGTGGCTAGTGATCATCTATATGTTTAGAAAACCTGAGAATATTAAAATATTATTGATACCTTAATAGTATCTGTTTTATTGTTGAAAGTAAATTTGATTTAGCAATTTTCCTCAAGTCAGAGGAAGGTATGATAACTTGATAGGGAATTTTTCATTGTTAAGTTTGTATATGTGGTCTCTGTGACGTATGCTATGAATACTTTGAACTGCCAGAGTAACTAACAATGGAAAAGGTACATCCCCACATGGAAGTGGAACATTGAATACAAACAAAAGAAGGAGACAGTATACTTTGGTTAATGAGAAGAGAGGCATTGGAAAACATTGTGATGATTAGAAATATTAGAGGTAGACGAGACAGGGGCAGACCGAGACAGATGATAATGGTAAACTGGTATGGTGGAATGAGAAATATGATCAATGGAATTTATATAGAACACCAAGGGTTTGGAACTATTCAGAAACATACATGGATTCACCAGTTGGCAGGGCACTTTTGCTGATGATGTTTATATAGTAATAAAACAAGAAAACTAGCAGCTTCACTTTTAAAATGCCAATTAATGTATTCTGAGCTAGGATATTTATAATTATTTTTAGGTTTATTGATTTATTTTGTTGTTGCTTGAGTAGTGCATCTCTAAGTGAAATGTAATCCATGAAATTGAAGAAAACATCTCAAAGAATTTATCATGCTGAGTGTCACTAACAAATTTCCATCTGTGTAACAAGTAAATGGTTTTGCATTTTGGACTCGCCAAATGTAGTACTCAAATTTCATCACTGTTTAGTGCTGCTTTTGAGCTGTAATATTTGCTTTTGTAGGTTGGTTTAATTTAACAAATCTATCTGATACTTTAATTTGTGATTACAATTATTAACTTTAATTCTACATTTTATTTTTTAATGTAGGAATTAGTTGAAAAAGTTGACTAAGAAATCACTAAGGCTTTGCTAATATGAATATCAAATGGAAATCATGCTTTTCTCTTATTTTTATGTACTGTATTTCCCCCTTTTTATTCATTACTGTACTTTTATGTTTGTTTTAGATTGCAATTTCACTATCATGACAAGTAAAAACGTGCACTTATTGAAACTGTGCGTGACCTGTTCTTCTCTATGGGTGTGAATCCTAGGCGATAATTAATGTAATAATGAAGAAACTGGAAGTAGTGGGAGTGTGGTTTTTTTGAGAAAATATTTAACAGTATGGACAGAGAAGAATATAAACAATGAGCTACTGAAATCTGCAGGTGTTACATGATCACTCTTTTAAAAAAATGCAAGGAAATGATCGATGACATTTGTGGGGTGTAACAATAGATAATTAATTATATGTGAGAAAATACTAGGCAAGAAAGGGAGAGGAAGACAGAGAAAGATGCATTAGAAAACTTAACAGCCGGGTAACAAATAATAGTTTAAACAATGCCAACTTCATTAAAATAGTCAACAAAGAAGATTGGAGAGTTATTATGTCTGCTCCAGACCAGGCACGTGAAGTAGAAGAAGAATTCATTTCCCAAACTTTGTTGCTTTGAGATCGTCATGGATATGAAGAAATTTGAATTGTTCTGTTTTTGTAGTATTTCCGCCTACCTTATTTTATAATCAAACATGTGAGCATTAGTTTTGTTTTAAGAAACTCATATCTTAGTGTCATTGTCCACAGTTTGCTGGTAGTTTGGTTATGGATTTGAATGAAGAAGGTGTGGTTGTGGAGTCTTGTGTTGCAGATGATCGGAGACACACATTCCAGGTGGTCTCCCCTCAGACTAAGAAGTAAGTTACTAGAATTTCTTTGTTATTTGACAGAGATATAAGTAAATGCCTGAATGGCTTAGTCATGTAATATGGCCGAGATAAGAACACAGAGCTGATTCACGACTGGTGATTGGATGGCAAAAAATCATCGCCAACGCTTATCAGCATGGCACATGATGATGATGTTAATTCCCAGCAGACATTTATTGAGTTGGGTTAAATTGAGTCAAGAACCGACATTACAGCACTCAGGAAATTCCTATATGCACTCCGAAATGCACTCAACAACCAGCGAAAGAGTACCGATACTAATGGTACTAATTTCAGCCTGAGTGTGTGTTCATCTGGCCTTTTTGTCAGAGTACTGAGTGTCAGCTAGTTCCTCTAATTACACCTTTTCTGCAGACAGCTATTAACCTGTCTCCTTTCATTGGTTATCTGACTGGGAAATAACTCACAACCATACAACTATTAACTATCCCTTTCATTGTTTGTTTAACAGGGAAATAGCTTAAGGTCTACAAATATTGGTTGGTCCCGTCATTGTTTATGTGACGGGGAAATAATTAACAACCATACAGTTATTGTCTATTCCTTTCATTCTTTGTGTGACAGGGAAATAGCTTAAGGCCTACAAATATTTTGCTATTCTTGTTTTGAACAGGGAAATAGCTTAAGGCCTAAAACTATTGGCTAGTCTTTTAATTGTTTATGTGACAGGGAAGTAACTCACAACCTAAAACTATTTGGTTTGATTTGCTTTGTAAAATTTCATCTTCATTTCACACATATATCCATAAATACTGCTGTCTCTTCCCATAGATAACACATTTTTAACCCTTATAACCCTACGGGGCCGGAATATCGGCCCTGACGTCTCCACACAGTCGTAGTGAAAAACCCGATTTGGCCGATCCCGTTGCAAGAACTGCTTTGATTGGTTTGCTTTTAATAGTACAGACCAATCAAATGCTTCCTTGCAATCGTCAGCCATTTTTGCCGCCACATTGGCGTTTCTAGCATGATTCAGACAAGTGAAGATTATTTTGTGCAGTTTTTTCCGAAGTAACCCATTTTTTCGTGGATTTTTGAGTTCTAAAATGGCCAGCTTTGAACCCAAAGACGTACTAGCATTGACTAGCTCTGATTGTAGCGATTTTGTCAGTTCAGGACTGTCAGATAATGACTTTAGTGATACAGAAAGTGCCCATGAGGATTTCAACCTCGTGTCCCCGTAGTTTTGTGTGTTGGGAATAAAAAAGATCGTTTTATCTATACCCTTTCATGGCAATGGCCGGACCAAAAAACATGTCACCAGTTGATAGCCAACCTATTACAAATGTCAATAGGGACTTCATAGTTGTTGCTTATTTAACCATAAGTGTTTAAAATTATTCTAAAGTGGTGTAGGTATTCAATGAGGAAATTTTAGGTGAGTACCATTTTTAAAAAATATTTAGTACCAATTCATACATAGTGGTATGAAATATTTTATTTTTCACAAAATACAAATGAGGTTATCAAATTTGCGTAAAGATGAACAAAACAACTTCAATCATACAATACACAGAAATAAACTTTACTATATCCTCTTTAAGAATATATATACTTGTATATATCTATATAGGGTTCTAATATTTTTTTTTGAATTTATAAAATTGTCACTTCAGTCATTTCTGTACTCCAAAAAAATGGCTCCGTCTTCTTCAGAGGGAAACCTAAATTTGGCCCAATGTTGTTCCGTCCTAAAAGGGTTAAACACAGTGCCCAAACTCTGTAGCACCAACAAGGATTCAAATATATGCACACCATAACCACACATGATGATATTCTTTGTTGTTGTTGTTGTTGTTGCTTTTTTGTGGATAGGTTTTCTCATTTTTGGAATATAGCTAGGTCTGTGATCTATCCGACCTACGTGCGGTTATTACGACTGCTGGGAATTTTGAAGATCTAAAACATGCAGGCAGAATCTTCTAGTTTTTCCACTCTGATCTCAGAAGACACAGTATCTGATTCACTACCCCATGATGAGGAAGGCCTCATTGTTGGGCTCATATTTTATATAGGCTGGCAACATGATTTATTTCTGATCTGCTTAAGTCACAGACAGATCCTTACTTCTAAGCTGCTATTAGTTAACAGATGTTTATTATCTTCCTTCAAGAGTAATAGAAACATATTTTGCCTTGCCTTTTCTTATAGATTAGTCAGTCAAGATTTTTGGGCACATCATGAGGAGAAATAAACTTGGAAACTTAGTGGCAACTGGCAGACTTGATAGAAAAAGTGCATGGGGAAGCCAAAGAGATAAATACTTACATGAATTGGTCAAATAGTACAGTCATGATAAGAAAATGGGCCTGATCTGAGACTGGTGATTGCATTAGATGGTGAACCATGGTTATCCATACTTATGGCATATTGATGATGTACTTTTATTGTTGATGTTGGGGCCTATCCTCTAAGGGCATTTCTGTTTATTGTATTTATTAATTTGTAATTTCAGGACTGTGATTCTTCAGGCAGAAAACTACAGAGAACGAGATGAAGTAAGTGCCATACCATTCTCATTCTATTATTTAAGGCACACATTGCAAGTCAAGAAAAGAGTTATGTATCAGTGTCAAATTTGTTTGGACTCCTGGGGCATTTTTATAATCTATCCTACTTATGCAGGCTGGCTCTGTGGTGAGGGGGTTATGGACGCAATTTATAATCCGGCATACCACATTCAGAACACATCCTTGTACATGCCATATTGGGCATGTGTTGCCAGGCCCATTTTTCATAGACCAATTGGCACTTGATGGGAGATGTGGTCAATATCATGCTAGTCACAATTACTTCCCAGGACAGTTCCTGGTTCCCAGTTTAGACTGTGTCGACCTGGGAGCTCGGGTCAGTTTTTAAAAGTTTGTATCGATGGGAATTCTAACACATGATCACAGAATCACAGAGATAGAGGAAGACAGCGTGAGAAGATTCTTGACAGTCTTGTGTCATGGCATGGAAGGGAGTCAACACACGAATTGATCTATGATGTCAGAGATAGTAATTTGTGCAGAGGCATGATCGCTAACACCAGCCGGCAAAGTACTGGATGATGATGATCACAGGACAGCAGACAAGCATACGAAGACAGTGTTCTGGATTTAATCCTTGATGGTGACAGAATTTGTTTTCGACCAAATTGTACAGTTCTGGGGTTGACAGCAGCTTCTTAAAATTTGTTCCGGATAATTTTCAGAATTCTGTGGAAATGGTCTGGGAAGGAAAGGCAACAGGGTAAGAAACTGGTAACAACACCTCATAATGATCTAGCTTTGTGTGAAAGCACAAAACATAATGATCTAGTCTGTCGCTTAAAAGTCAACAGGGTCGACTCATTGCACCGTAGTTTTTATCCCATATGGCTCATTCTCTTTCTGCAGCATGGAAAGCATCGCACAAAGCACAAACTCCGTAGCTCCCGTGACGACCCTCAGGAGTCTTTAAAAAATGCACTCGTCAACCGAAGGACGCGGCCTGGAATCAGACCCACAACCTTTGGAGCCCGAGTTAGGCGGCTTGACCTCTTCGCCACAGAGACTCCCATGATCTAGTTTATGTGAAAGCACAACACATAATGATCTAGTTTGTGTGAAAGCACAACACATAACAGTGGCGGTATCTGTCACACGATTACCTTGACCTGTGAATCAGTATAAAGTGAACAGGTAAATAACACTTTTCTTTGGCTTGAGGGATGCGATGGGTGATGTGGTCAATAACTGGCCACTTCCTCTTGCTAGAATACTTCATTGGTACCTATTCCAAGCTGGGATCCCTGGTCGATATTGTTTTAAAATTCCCACCGTGCTTACTGCTGGGCTGACAGACAACATGCAAGCCACTGCACTGTCACAGCTTCATTGAATGTGTGTATTTGTTGTGATTTTAATACTACTTTAGCATGTCATCACAGTCATTGTTGAATTCTTTTTTTTTTTCTCTTAACAGTGGATAGCAACGCTGAATAATATTATTCGTGATGGTGGATATGTGAGAGGGAGACCATCTTCCATAAAAAAGAAGGTATCTTTTCTTGGAAATTTAATAGAGTATATTTAATACGTATAATGAAGTTGTCTCTAGTGATTGTTAGCTTTCAGGGAAAACCCTTAAAGAATTAACACTCTTCCTTCCAGATTTTAAGTTCTGTGAAGGGCTGGAAGAGAGATTTACACATACAATCAATCAATCAATCATGTGCCATGCCGGAAAGCGTGGGCGGTCATGACTTGCCATTTCACTCGATCACCAGAGTCGTGGATCAGCTCAGTGTTCCTGTCTCGTCCATGCCATGTGGCCAAGCCATCCAGGTATTTTCCTCTCATCCTTCCTCTTGGTCTATTCCCTTCGATCTTGCCAGTTGTCACTAAGTTCTCCAATCCATTTCTTCTCATAACATGTCCAAAAAATGTTGACTGTCTACGTCTAATTTCTCTAATCAATTTACGATTTTCATTTGTCTCCTATAGTACTTGGTCATTGGTTTTTCTGTCTGTCCACATACAAACCAGTATTTTAATCGTAAGTGAAGCAATAAAAAGATATATCACTCTATTTTTCCAGTGTAAACAATATAAAATAACACAAAGTAATGCAGCTTTACAGAACAGAATTACAAAAAATACAGGATGTTGCGGTGACTAGCCTTCATCAGAAACACATACACAAAACAGCGTATAATCGCAGAGAAGACCCTCCGGTGACTACATTAAGGCATAAGATCGGGATGAGAAGAATAAAAAGTTGAAAAAATGTCCTGCATTTTTCATAATTCTGTTCTGTAAAGCTGCATTACTTTGTGTTATTTTATATTGTTTACATTTCCACAGCTTTACCGGAGTTCACTAATTTTATTCTTTCCAGTATGTAAAGTTTGAGTAGTGCTATGAAAGAAACAGACAGACAAGATAACATATACACTTATGTATGCCTAGGTGCACATATACACACTGTGTTGCAACAGCAAATTTGCTTCATATTCTAACTTTCATCTCACAGTGGAGCATAGGGCCTCAACCAACTCTCACCAGGCCTTTATTTTAGACTTGTTCATGATTCAGTTAAACAAGGTTGGATTATGCAGCTAAGTTTCTTATGGGATGAGGTAGTCAGCTTTCTTAGTAACCTTTTACCACTTGCATGGTAGGTCACAGTGTTACTATTGTTTGTATCCCTCATGGGCCCCAGTAACAAACCTTGTAACATAAAAATGAATTACTAAGATAAATTTAACATGTACACTTAAGTCACTGCAGGTGAATGATTAACAAATTATTTTATCACAATACAATGCTAAGTAACCATGTGAAGAAGCAAGAAAGGAAGGTTAATAAATATGATATAAATCTTTAAAAAGTTAGTTGCATATCCTTTACAAGACATTGCAGTCAACCCCAGCATTTTTTGTCTGTGCGTAATTTCTTGGCAAGTTTATGTTTAGTAGTTTGTCATTAATTTCTGACTGACCGGCACTCATACCTTTGAATGGGAAACCAATGTAAGGCTGTCTGCTTCCATATCGCCAGCAGCTGTGTTTCGAATTGTATTCGTAACCCTTACGTCACAGAGCCAGGATAATTAAAAGTAAGTAAAACTAAAGCAATTCTGTTAATGGACTAAAAGACTATTTTGTGGATCTGATATCCATTTTGCAAGCTGGCTCAATCACTCAGTTCTACTATCACATAAAAGGAAATCTGTCTAGTCACATCGTGGTTCTAAATCACTTGCACTAATTCAATGCACACAACCACTTGCTACATTGATGAACAGTTAGTTAATTTACTTTTACTGGAGAATTTTTTTAAAGTGAAGACAAAATTAAGATAGCCCTACTGGTCATGGTAACAACTAAGCAGAAATTGCCATCTTGTATGAATCAAACTATTGAATATGCTGAAAGTTGGAGCAGCCTAGTGGTATGACATACGTAGGTGGAGCAGTTTAGAGGTATGTGATATGAAGTTGGAGCAGTTTGGAATTATGAGATAAGAAGTTAGAGCAGTTTCAGAGGTATGAGATAACAAGTTGGAGCAGTTTAGAGGTATGAGATAAGAAGTTGGAGCAGTTTATAGGTATGAGATAAGAAGTTGGAGCAGTTTAGAGGTATGAGATAAGAAGTTGGAGCAGTTTATAGGTATGAGATAAGAAGTTGGAGCAGTTTAGAGGTATGAGATAAGAAGTTGGAGCAGTTTAGAGGTATGAGATAAGAAGTTGGAGCAGTTTAGACGTATGAGATAAGAAGTTGGAGCAGTTTAGAGGTATGAGATAAGAAGTTGGAGCAGTTTAGAGGTATGAGATAAGAAGTTGGAGCAGTTTAGAGATATGAGATAAGAAGTTGGAGCAGTTTAGAGATATGAGATATGAAGTTGGAGCAGTTTAGAGGTATGTGATATGAAGTTGGAGCAGTTTGGAATTATGAGATAAGAAGTTAGAGCATTTTAGAGGTATGAGATAAGAAGTTGGAGCAGTTTATAGGTATGAGATAAGAAGTTGGAGCAGTTTAGAGATATGAGATATGAAGTTGGAGCAGTTTAGAGATATGAGATATGAAGTTGGAACAGTTTAGAGGTATGTGATAAGAAGTTGGAGCAGTTTATAAGTATGAGATAAGAAGTTGGAGCAGTTTAGAGATATGAGATAAGAAGTTGGAGCAGTTTATAGGTATGAGATAAGAAGTTGGAGCAGTTTAGAGATATGAGATATGAAGTTGGAGCAGTTTGGAATTATGTGATATGAAGTTGGAGCAGTTTAGAGGTATGAGATAAGAAGTTGGAGCAGTTTAGAGGTATGAGATAAGAAGTTGGAGCAGTTTAGAGGTATGAGATAAGAAGTTGGAGCAGTTTATAGGTATGAGATAAGAAGTTGGAGCAGTTTAGAGGTATGAGATAAGAAGTTGGAGCAGTTTAGAGGTATGAGATAAGAAGTTGGAGCAGTTTAGACGTATGAGATAAGAAGTTGGAGCAGTTTAGAGGTATGAGATAAGAAGTTGGAGCAGTTTAGAGGTATGAGATAAGAAGTTGGAGCAGTTTAGAGATATGAGATAAGAAGTTGGAGCAGTTTAGAGATATGAGATATGAAGTTGGAGCAGTTTAGAGGTATGTGATATGAAGTTGGAGCAGTTTGGAATTATGAGATAAGAAGTTAGAGCATTTTAGAGGTATGAGATAAGAAGTTGGAGCAGTTTATAGGTATGAGATAAGAAGTTGGAGCAGTTTAGAGATATGAGATAAGAAGTTGGAGCAGTTTAGAGATATGAGATATGAAGTTGGAACAGTTTAGAGGTATGTGATAAGAAGTTGGAGCAGTTTGGAATTATGAGATAAGAAGTTGGATCAGTTTAGAGGTATGAGATAAGAAGTTAGAGCAGTTTAGAGATATGAGATAAGAAGTTGGAGCAGTTTAGAGGTAAGAGATAAGAAGTTAGAGCAGTTTAGAGGTAAGAGATAAGAAGTTGGAGCAGTTTAGAGGTATGAGATAAGAAGTTGGAGCAGTTTAGAGGTATGAGATAAGAAGTTGGAGCAGTTTAGAGGTATGAGATAAGAAGTTGGAGCAGTTTAGAGATATGAGATAAGAAGTTGGAGCAGTTTAGAGGTATGAGATATGAAGTTGGAGTAGTTTAGAGATATGAGATATGAAGTTGGAGTAGTTTAGAGATATGGGAATAAGGTGTTTTCATGTGTAAAGATCCTCTATAGAAAATGGAAAACTTGCATATAAATTACTGTCACAAATTAACAATTAAATATGTAAGGTTAATCTAAGTTATAATCTATCATTGTTTTTATTTGATTGTAAAAAACAAAACAATGCAACACCATTATTGAAGTAGAATAAAGTTATTTAATACAATTTTATAATAAATTCACTGAAGTGATTTAATTTTTTTAAAGGAAGAATTTGAGGCTAAGACTACAAAATGTATCAGGTTACAGACTTTATTTAGTTACATCATTTTGTATTCTTGATTTGCATTTCTTTTCCCAGTTTTTAAATACTTTTAAATGTTTATGTAAGTGATAAATCTGGATTTTTACTATTTCAGTTAATCAGTCAGGTGCTGTCTCCACAACGAAGGTTGGCTGCAATGGATCTCCAACACTGTCTGTCTATCGCCTTGATTGTTCATTCTGTCGGACTGCAGTGCGTCCATCTCTTGATGGATGAACCCACTTGTATCATTGTCTGCCTCTTGCTCATTTGCCTTCAACCTTCCCTTCAGTATGGTTTTTATAAAAGTGTTATGTCTTTTAACGTGGCTAAAATATTTCACTTGCCTATTTTTTATTTCTTTCATCAACTCTTTTTTCATTCTCAGTTTAAATATACACAATTATGACATGTTTTATTATTAGTCTGTATTAGTTGATCCTGAATTGTTTTAAGAAAGTAAATCTATGTGCTATGCCACTGAGAATTGCACTGACATGTTGTCAACCCCTCTTAGGATTCTCCCAGGAGGCTTAGCAACAGCCAGTCTCAAGAGATTGCCTCAGTAGCCAACCTTCAGAGCTCAATGCCGTAAGTTATCCACTAATTTGTTATCATTGACAAATTATTATTTAGAAATGAAATGTATTTTGTTTATTTATTTTACATTAGTTGTTTTTAGCAAACGTGGCACAATTTTGAGTAGCAAAAGGCTTTGAAAAAGATTTCCTATTGTGTGAGCTGCTTTGTATTTATGTTCCACATTTGTATAGAAAATAGTTTTCAGTTTAGCATGTCTGGTGTATTTTAGATGTAGTCTCATCTCATCTCATCATGATCCTCTTGTACCTTGCGGTGTCGAGGTGAAGTATAAACTTCGTGAGAGTGCCCGGTTATGGGCTTCGTATATCGACATTCCCATGGATTCTGTTATTCCCTCAGTCCAACGTTTACGTGGTCGGCCTCTTCCTCTGTTTCCATCTGGTCTGTACATCATTGCTTGTTGTGGCATGCTGTTGACTGGTAGCCTACTTGCATGGCCAAACCATTTGACTTGCTGCTTTCTAATAAAATCTAGAGCAGCTTTAACCCCTACTTTAGTCCTGATTTCTTCATTTCTGATCTTATCTCTTCTTGATACGTTGAGTATTCTTCTCAGAAACCTCATTTCTGTTGTTGTGATTTTTCTTTTCTCTTTTTCTGTACTTCTTGGTTTTTCTACGAGCAGTATGAAGATCCCCTGCCGGCTTGCTAGGCCAGTCGCAGGTTTAGGACACTAATCTGACCACAGGGAGTCCATCCCCTATGAAGTAGTATGATGTAGTATGAATAAAATTAATGGAACTGTGGTAAAGCTGTGGAAATGTAAAAAATAGTTAGTTAGTTAGTCGCTGCTCCAACTTCACAGCAAAAGGTTGCCCCATAATACTCCATTCATGTGCCAGTGAATATCACCCAAAATTCTCCTCACTGCCCCATGTGAAAAGTGGAACAGACAGGAGTCTCGACAAGCCAACAGCCTGCACAGGTATACTATGCCTAATGCTGCTGCCAGAATGCCAACACAAAAGTCTGCCTCGAAAAACACAGTTCATTATCGATGAAAGCTGCAGTCACTAAAAAACCAGCAGCCACACATTACTGCATAAAACAAACCCAGTTTTAGTCAGCAACCAGCGGCTGCCATTTTTCTAAACATGCAGCTCATGACAAAAACAACCATGGACAAATGTAAAAGGATTCCACACAAAATCCACTGCTCACAGTGCCGATCCAATATAAAACAATATAAAATAACACAAAGTAATGCAGCTTTGCCGGTCTCCCTGGCGAAGGGGTTAAAGACTTTCTCCGCAATCCCATATATCCACATAGGGTAACACAGCTGCGCAAGATTCGGTTGCAGATCGCATCGTGTTGGTTACTTACGGGGGTATGTGAGCCGGTCACTCAAAAAGCAGTGGCAAACTACTGAGTTAATCATGCCAAGACATCAACAACAGCGGTAAAATGCTGGTGTTGACAGCGAAGTCCTGTAAATAGGATATGAGGAGGGAATGCAGCTTTACAGAATACACTTTGTTTTCTGTGTAATTGTGTTTTGTAAAGCTGCATTACTTTGTATTGTTTTATATTGTTTAGATGCTGTAACTTACTTACAAGAAATGATAGATATAATTGCAACAGAAAGTCAAAACACAGGACGACTTAGTCTGAATAACAGAATAACAGAAGTAATGGTTATTACAACAACAAGAAAAAAAGGTTTGCACACCCACTGCAACATCATAGTGAATGGAACCAATCTGAAACAAGTCAATGTAGTTAAGTATTTAGGTACTTTAGTTTGGTAAATAGCAAATTATCCCTAGATCAGGAAATCAACATCCGGATTGGTAAGGCAGCAACAACAATGAACAGGTTAAGAAAAAGAGTATTGGGGAACAGGAAGCTTACTGCCAAAACAAAAGTCCTTGTCTATCAAGCCTGTGTCCTTAGTACTCTTCTTTATGGCAGTGAAACCTGGACAACTTACTCACACCAAGAGAAACGTTTAAACAGCTTTCATATGCGATGTCTGTGAAGAATTCTTGATATTAAGTGGCAAGACAAAATCACAAATACTGAAGTATTGGAAAGATCAGGTTGTGTGACGGTTTATTCCATGCTCAGTCTTCGTAGACTTAGATGGATAGGACATGTTAGGAGGATGGATGATGGTAAAATACCAAAGGACATCTTTTTTTTTTTGGTGAATTACAGATGGGTAAGAGATCTCAGGGTCGGCCTCTACTACGATACAAAGATGTGTGTAAGCGGGACATGATTGATACAGGCATTGATGATGCACATTGGGAGCAAGTCGCCGCTGAACGTGTTGCATGGAGGGCAAACATCAGAAATGGAATAAAGACAAAGGAGAAAATTATTGCAGATAAGTCACACACCGAGCGTGTGAGACGTAATATGGTGCATGATGGTGGAAATGACCACGTGATCACATGCACCCACTGTGAATGGACATTTACAGCGCGAATTGGCCTTATCAGTCACATTCACTACCGCCATAGGTAAAAGTTATTATGCCTTTTTAAAGCACAAACTATCGTCTGTCAAGACGGCAAGGTGCCAATGCTTACTTTGGTAACAGCAGATGGAAGATGTATTAAGGAAGTCCTATGTAGAATTTATCTGTTGTCAATCTATTGTTAATTGAAGTGACAAAAAGAATTCTTAGAAGCTATATTGAGCCAATCCTGATGTAAGGAAGTGAATCATGGACAATTAGCTGACAAGTTATAATGTGGAGATGTTATATTTAGGAGAATTATGAGAACACTGGAAGGATGGAAAGAGCAATGAAGGTATCTTGAAAGAATTAGCTCCAAAAAAAAAGAACTGGTTACTCAACATCAGAAGAAGGCAGTCCACATTTTTGGGCATGTCATGAGAAAGGGAAAGCCAGAGTATATAATCACAACTGGAAAGCTGCAGGGGAGGAGAAGCAGGGGTAGACCAAGATAGAAGATGCGGGACATGGCATGAGGGATCCAGTATCAAAAATATTTGGCAGCACAATAGACATAAGCTGTGGTCAGACATGATCACCAACGCCACACAGTATGGGCTATGAAGAAAAGGCTAAGCATTACATTGTTCAGAAAACAAACATGCTTGTCATCGTAGTGATACTTAATTTGTGAATAATGTTGTTGTTATGTTTATTGTTGCTTTGTTGATTAAGAATGAATCCAGAGTGCCAATTAAAGTAATTTATAAAAGTATATGAAAATGAATCCTTAATGCAAATCCCTTTACCAGAATTGAGAAAGAAACATTGCTGGTTTATTTTTGCACAGGGATTTGTTACTAGAAAATTACATTAGTGAGTGAAGGGTTGACTGTAAATTGGGAACTCATTACTTCAGTTCAGTTGTTTGGCATTATTGATGTTGTCAGGCTTTAGAGTTGAGCTTCAAT
This sequence comes from Cepaea nemoralis, assembly GCA_014155875.1. NCBI lineage: Eukaryota > Metazoa > Mollusca > Gastropoda > Stylommatophora > Helicidae > Cepaea > Cepaea nemoralis. Next base: position 80,634 of record JACEFZ010007135.1, read on the forward strand.
ACATTAATTGTGCTCAGTTTCTCACAGATTGAAGACAGCTCACAGTGTTGCTTTATATGTACTTATTTTGCACATACAAGATCTATTAAAAATGTATCAGACATTATGTCGGGGAAAAATGGTTTCTCACCTGGAGGTCTTAAACCCTAATCTCCTTTAAAGTACTCTCCTTGGGACTGTACTCACTTCTCCCAGTGGTCCCACAATTGTTGACAGCATTTTTCAAGAGAGCCTCTTTGGAAATGGAGAGCAGCATGGCTGTCACTTTCTGTACACTTTTTTCTCGTGAAAAAAATCGGCTCCCTTTCAGCAGCATTTTCACCTTGCTTGGGAAACAGCCAAAATAATCACAAGGAGTCATGTTGAGAAAGCGTGATGAACCAGAGTAATATTATGTTTGGCTAAGAAAGACTGAATCAGATGTAAACAATGGACAGGTGTATTGTAATGATGAAGCTGCCAAGTTCACGTTAAAATAGCCAACATAACTTTGATGTTGCACACCTGCCATGCTGCTTCCCCCCCCCCCCCCCCCCCCCCCCCCCCCCGAATGATGATGGTCTCCACTGTGATGACTGCATCTTGATTTCCGAGTCAAACCTATAAAAAATGGGGGGGGGGGGGGGGAAGTATACGGAAGTGAGGCTAAGCAGCCATGTGCAGGACGTGAAGATTCCTTGGGTGAGCCCAGTACCAGAGCACTATGTGTCGGCTCTGCAATTATGGAAGCCTCCTTGGATGGTGGGGAATGCCCATGATCTGCCCTAGCCTTCCCTTGGGGGCTGACTGTTATGTCTTCGGCTGTTCTAAATGGGCCAGCTGGAATGGGGAATGACACCACAACAGTTAGAGTCGAACGTCTTACGAAACCCCCGGGAAGGTTAAACCGGTCAACAAATGCCCACAGAAGTCTGATGTGTCGGCCTAACGGCGCAAGAACGCAGCTCTGCTGTAAACAGGCACAACTCAAATCACGTCCAAAAAAAAAAAAAACTACGGATGAATGCAGAAGAAGAAGAAGACAACTATTCAAGTTGTTCTGTCATGGGCAAATGAAAATCTGACAGGAGTTCACAGCCCTCCCTCACTAAGATACTGACAGCAGCAACTGAATCTCTCCTGCAGGCAAGAAAAAATATTTACATGCACATAAAGATAGATCCCCTGTAGATTCCTGCAGGAGAAATCTTCTGTGATTCATTTGTTTCTGTGGGAAAAGTTTAGGTCCGATATTTTTAACAGATCTCATTGTATCACAAAATATCACAATGCTATATAAACTGCAACAGTGACACTTATATAGATTTTTATGTTGGCACTTATTTCTGTTTTGTTGAATTTTGGTTTTTGCTTGCTTAATATGATTTATTTCCCACATTAACTTATAACAGTTCTGGCCAAGGCAGTGTTTCCAGCATTACTTCCTCCAGTGTTACTGGCCCCTTGAACTTGGACATCCCTATTCAGTTTGATTTGGTAGCTCCCAGTGAGGAAAAGAGAGCAGCAACCTCCCCTCAAACAGGCCCACCAAAGTTAGTAAATGGGAGGCGTAAGTTTTTTAACCAGAGAAGGATAACAATTTGACAAGAGATGGGTCTCAAGCCAGAGACATTTCTTATTCTTAATATATTGTGTATATGCAAATGGTTGTAAGTTTAACATTAAGTACACTTTACACCTAAATTTGTTTTGTGCTTCAAGTTAACATAAATAATTTTAAATATAACTTTAGTTTGTTTTCTTGATTTTTTTTTTTAAAACATGTAAAACGTAATCTTATTTTAAACTAAAATGCGCACAAAATGGTGCTCTTTCTGGAGAGATTATTACATACAAATAAGAGCTCAGTTGGTTAAAAATGTCATGAAATTTACATTTTTATAATTTATCAAAATATTCATCAGCATCTATAACATTCAAAGAGACTTCTATCTAAATCTTTTTTGTTTTCTTATATAAGCAATAAATATATTCTGACTCTAGTATCTAGAACTGTTGTTAACACTTGTTTTAAGGATCAGTCATTGTAAAATATTTGACACTCATATAGGGTGTAGAAAAACTAGAAAATAACCTTGTTTATGTGCTATTACTACATTTTGAGAATATAGTCTTTGGCCCACATTTACAGTGTGATCATTTGGCTCATGTGGAATATACAGCCAATAGTTGCCGGCTTATATTTATGGAAGCCTTCTTGGATTGTCTAGAATTCTAGGGCTGAAAAGCATTCATGTGGCTTCTCTAGATGGTGTTTTTTTTGGGGTGCTCTTCCCATAGCTAGAACAGACACACTGGGACAGTGGAATATCCCACAAACCAACACGGTAAGGCTAGGCTAAACTGGTCAACAAATACCAGGAAGAAGTCAGATGTGTCGGCTAAAAAATGCAAATAAAGCAGTTCTGCTGTAAACAGACATTGCATTGGTACCTTGCCGTCTTGACAGACCATAGTTTGTTATATTGTACTTCAAAAAGGCTTAATAACTACAACCCATGGCAGTGGCGAATGTGGCTGTTAAGGCCAATTCGCGCTGTAAATGTTTGTCCACAGTGGATGCATGTGAACACCTGGTCATTTTCACCATCATGCACCTATATTACGTCTTACACGCTCGGTGTGTGACTTATCTGCAATAATTTTCTCCTTTGTCTTTATTCCATTTCTGATATTTGCCCTCCATGCAACATGTTCAGCGGCGACTTGCTTTCAGTGTGCATTATCAATGCCTGTATCAATCATGTCCCTCTTACACACATCTTTGTATTGTAGTAGAGGCTGACCCTGAGATCTCCTACCCACCTGTAATTCACCAAAAAGATGTCCTTTAGTACTCTACCATCATCCATCCTCCTAACATGTCCTATGCATCTAAGTCTACCAAGACTGAGCATGGAATATACCGTTACACAACCTGATCTTTCCAATACTTCAGTATTTGTGATTTTGTCTTGCCACTTAATACCAAGTATTCTTCGCAGACACCGCATATGAAAGCTGTTTAAACGTTTCTCTTGGTGTGAGTAAGTTGTCCAGGCTTCACTGCCATAAAGAAGAGTACTAAGGACACAGGCTTGATAGACAAGGACTTTTGTTTTGGCAGTAAACTTCCTGTTCTCCCAGACTCTTTTTTTGAACCTGTTCATTGTTGTTGCTGCCTTACCAATCCTGTTGATTTCCTGATCTAGGGATAATTTGCTATTTACCTCTGATCCTAGATATGTAAAATGGTCTACTATCTCTAGTTCGGCGTCGTCAATAAAGATTGATGGTACCCATGTGCACCTTGTGACATAATCTGTGTCTTCTTTTTGCTAATTGTTAAACCAAATTCAGAACAAGCATTGGAGAATGCAGATAGTAGATGTTGTAATTCTTCCTCAGAGTGGGTCGTAATTGCAGCATCATCTGCAAAAAGCAACTCTCTGATCAGTACCCTCCTAATTTTGGTCTTGGCCTTCAATCTCTGAGCATTGTAGAGGCCGCCATCTGAGCGTGAGTGAATGTATATACCACCATCCTGATCACGAAAGGCATATTTCAGTAGAAGTGAAAAGTATATTCCAAAGAGGGTGGGAGCTAGTACACAACCTTGCTTAACTCCACTCTTGATTTCAAACTCTTCTGAAGTTGCACCATCAAACTTGATTATACCCTTCATGCCTGTGTGGAACGATTCCACAATGGACAGAAGAGTTGGTGGGCAGCCAATCTTCTTTAGTGCCTTGAACAGACCCCCACGACTGACCAAATCAAATGCCTTTGTGAGGTCGATGAAGGCAATAAACAGTGGTTGATTCTGTACACAGCATTTTTCTTGCATTTTTCGCAATGAGAATATCATATCAATGGTAGACCGGTTCTGTCGGAAGCCACACTGTGATTCGGGGTAGACTTGATCTCCCAGGACTTGAAGTCTGCGCAGAACAATTCTGGCAAATACTTTCCCAACAATACACAGAAGTGAGATACCCCTATAGTTGTTACAGTCGCTCCGATCGCCCTTGTTCTTGTACAGTGTTATGATGCTTGAGTCTTTGAAATCCTGTGGGACTTGTCCTTCTCGCCAGCATAGCTCTATTAGCTGGTGGATCTGTAGAGTGAGTGTGTCTTGCCCACTCCTGATAACCTCTATTGGAATCCCATCCTTACCTGGAGCCTTGCCAGATGCAAGTTCATTTATAGCACACTTAACTTCTGTTATGGTGGGAAGCGTGTCCAGGTGGTCAAGAGTTGGCAGGGCCTCTATGGCGTTGAGGGCATCATCCGCTAATTTGGTCTCACTTGAGTAAAGCTCCATATAGTGCTCTACCCATCTATCCATCTGTTGTTTCTTATCAGTGATGATTTCTCCAGTCAAGGTTTTCAGTGGTGCACTTCTTTTGATCATTGGACCACAGGCTTTCTTTATCCCTTCATACATGCTTCTGATGTTTCCCTTATCACTTGCATTTTGAATGGACTCACATAACTTGATCCAATAGTCATTTGCACACTGCCTGGCAGCCTTTTGCACATCCTTCCTAGCTTGCTTCAGCTCACTGAGAGTTTTACGCGTTGTTCTTTCCTTGTTTCTTAAGAGAGCTATCTTCTTTTTATCAATCAAGGGCTGCAGTGTCTGGCTGTTTGCCGCAAACCAGTCCTGCCTCTTATGATCCACAGTGCTGTAAACCTCTACCACTGTTTTATCAAGAGTTTCCTTAAGTTTACCCCACTTTTCACTTGCTGTACAAATTTCTGATGTATCAGTGAAAGCGTCTTCAAGTTGCAATTGGAACTCAAAGCACTTATCAGGATCGTGGGTGTTAATAACATTAATCCTGGGGCTAGATTTGTGTTTAGCTGTGTAGATTCTCTTTGGTCTCAGTCTAACTCTTGCAACAACCAAAGAATGATCCGTATCACAGTCAGCACTGTGGTAACTTCGAGTTAATGATGTTTGGTTCAGATGATGCCAATGGCCGGATCTTGGATGTTTCCATGTGACCTTATGCAGCTCTTTTGTTTTAAAGAAGGAGTTTGTAATACATAGGTCATTTCTGGTGCAATGCTCCAACAGCCTTTGCCCATTTTCATTCATGCGACCGATGTTGTATTTTCCAAGGCACACTGGCCATGAACTCGAGTCCTTGCCCACATGAGCATTGAAATCACAGAGCATATAAATGTAGTCGGATTTTGGAACTGCCTTGATCACAGAGTCTAGCTCCTCATAGAACGAATCCTTCACATCATCAGAGGAAGCAAGTGTCGGTGCATATGCAGTGATAATGGTGGCAAAACCACAAGAGGTTGCCAAGCGCAGGGATAATAGTCTTTCATTACCTCCAGCTGGAATTTCAATCATTCCCAGTAATGAATTCTTCACTGCAAAGCCCACACCATATTGCCTTTTTTCTGCCTGCCCTTTACGCTTCTAAAAAAAGGTGTAATTGTTTTCCCTGAGTGACCCTTCCTCAGCGAGGCGAGTCTCCTGCAGGCCAGCAATATCAATGTTAAGACGATTGAGTTCGGCATCAATCACAGCCATTTTTCTCACATCGTCAATATTCGTCAGGTCAGTGGAAAATCCTGGACACATGGTTCTTATGTTCCAGGTTGCAAGCCGTAGCTTGAGGTGTCTATTTTTATTAGTGCCTGGTGCATTGGTTTAACAGCCTGCGATTCAGATTTTGTCCAAGCCCCAAGCACCCATTGAAGCAGGCAGGCTGTGGCGGATCAGCATCCAATTGGCCGGGGGCTGCCCAGCTTGAGGCTGGTGGTAGCTGATCAGTGACACCTGTAGGTATCTCCCACCGTCAGAGGCAACCCGTGGTGCCCCATGTCTATGCCAATTGACAAGGACTTATAACCCGTAATTGCTACCTCTCGCTTTGATTCCGAGACCAGTTAAGACCAGGGATGGAGTTATACTCTCTATAGCACAAAGCCTGGGCTAAAATATAGAGACCGTGTGTTGCCCATGCAGCATGATCCTTCTCTCGGCCTGCCTAGTTCACTCCAGAGGAATGGTAACACCATTACATCTGGGACAAGACAAGCTGCAGAAGCTGCAGGATCAGCAAAGCAATGCTCTAACTGTCCGCCTGTCGGAGCTTCGATCCTAGACCAGCTGCCAACCAAGGCTTAGGGCCTGGTCTGCCCTGCCATGACATTTTGTCTTTAGGTTGCATTTCCTCGCACCAGGATAAGGACTTGTACTCTCCCAATTGCGCTCTTCTGCCCGAAGCCATTGGCACAATGTGGAGTGTCGGGTTTGGTAAGCGCCGCTCAACATTCGGCTTCTGACAGAAAGCAGGTAGTACTGTCTACTTATCATACGGTAGCTCAGTCGTATCTGACTAAGACTGTAAACAGACACAGTATAATAATTTAAAAGTACTTGATAAACGAAGATGATCATCAAAATTATACTGCCTTCCTTTACTTTCCTAGAACTTTCGCACCCATTTTATGAAGCTGGGTCGATCCAAGAGCCACACTATTAAGAAACAAATTCAGTTGCTTCCACTGAAGATCAAATCCACGATTCTGTGTGGTGATAGGCAAGTGCGGGTACAGCTATGTTATCAAAGCCTTCCACAGCATGTATTGAATATGCCATTTAGGCGCATATTTTTCCATGTCCAAACTTCACACAAATAGTGATATAGTTTGCATTTTGCTAGTTTGCATGTGCTATGATTTTGAAGCGAAAGTATCTGAGTGCAGCTAACAGACTTGTCCACTGGCATTGTTTTCTTTGAACACAGTAGCTCGTAGATTTTATGGTATACATCATCATATTGTGCCTGCTAAGTAGCACAGGTGATTATTCTCCTCCACAAACATATGTCCTCTGTGTTCTTGATAAGTTCAACCACTAATTTTCTTCTATGTTTAGATATTATCTCTTGTGTTTCAATTTTGTTTTATTTATCAGCAGATGGTGATCTTAATCTACATCCGCACCTCTAAAAATGTGTACATCACATCTTGTAGAGAAATATGGTTGATTTGGTTCTCCGTGTTGTGGTCTGATGATGCCATCTTTGTTTTATGTATTTTATTTGTAACACATTTCCACCTATGACATATTGATTCACTGCACAGAAATTAATGAATAATTCTCAATTTGTTATCATTACCCAAAGTACATGTTTGCCCTTGATCTGTTCAACACTTATGTTGTCCAATCATATCTTAGCATTTAGGACACCCATCAAAATTTTGACATTACCATTTCTTTGTTTACCTTGAAGTTTCATGTAAATAAAATCCCCCCTTAACTGACTCATCCTTATCATTTATTGCCATGCAAACTGATTACATTCATTTTAATTTCTTTTTTGTGGTTCTAAATGTTGCTGATATTATTTAGAACTCACCGTTTCCCTCTCTATTAATGTTTTCTCAGACTCCTTAGATAGCATCAGGACCACTTCTTCACTGTGAGGAGGCATTTTTCTCTGCATGGCCTGAGAACTGCACCGTTTCACCTGTGTTTAGAAACTTTTTGCCTGCTCCTTTCCATCTTGTTTCAAATATTCACAAAATGCTAACCTTATAATATTTAATTTCCCTTACTACTTAGAAAGAGGGACCCTGTATTGAATTGCTCTTAGTTGGATTTTGCAGCTCATGTTTTTTTATGGGATGAGGTAGTCAGTTTTCAGCCCACCCTCCTTAGTTACCTCTTGCAACATGCATATTAGGTTACTGTGATACTGTACTTTACTTTCTTTATGGGCCCTGGTAATACATGGGTGAATTTAACACACTCCCTTCAAATGAGAAATGAATAAAAAGATATTTTTTTTTTCTTGCCATACTCGGTCAAGGCTCCACCTGAACATATTTTTAACATATGTCATTCAGCTAGTTTTCTCCATCTCTTAAATGACTTCTAAGTTTTTCTCATATGTATTTGTATTTAGGGATCCGTAAACTGTAACTGAATAAACCAGATGCTGCTGTATATTTGCTATTCAGTTCCTAGCAATCAGTCTCATTTTCTGTTTTGTCTGAATGTAACATGTTTTCTCTCCAGGCGAGTGAACCCATTTGATCAGTCCTCAGCCACTGTGTTGAACCCAGCTTTTGATACCGCTGCATTTTCTGAGACATTCACTGCCAGGTTTTTAGGGTCTATGGAGGTTAAGGGTGACAGAGGTAAGTAAATAGGAAATAACAATGTTTAGCAGAAGCTAAAAGATTGTATATTTTCAGAGCTCTCATTTTTGTTATGCTGTGATAAACTACATAACAAATGCAAGTTATAGACAATTGATAAACATGTAATAACATATTTGGAGGCCACATATGTTCCAAATTAGAGTCTTTCTTTCATCTGGTTGCCATAAGGGGTTTTAAAAAAAAATGTAATTAATTAATATCTAAGAGTGTTAAACTACCAAGGACGAGTGCAATAACTGTAAGATGTTCTACAAATGCCCAGGGTATGAAAGAAACTTTCAATAAACACAAGGGCAGGTCTAGCATGGTCACATGGGTAAGAATGCATGTTCTTAAACATTCGTTGTGCTAATGCCGAGGTAAGCGGTTCAACCCCTACACCAGACAGCTGGACTAAAATGTTGACCTGTCGTCCTTGACTTGGGGATCTTAATTACAAGTACTTCTGAAGTCAGTGTGGGTTTCACCTGATGGCAAGGGACACTGCTTATAGGGAAAGTTAATCCACACACAAAATTTAGTATAAAAAGCAAGCGAGCGGAAAAAAAAAAGTAAACACCAGTTTGGGTTGTACAGAATCATTCTCATTTCACAGTTACTTCTATAAATGCTCAAGTCTCCTCACATTGATAGCACAAGGAGAATCAAATCAGAGTGCGTGAACTATATAGCACTGTTGTGTGCATACTAGAATTACACACACCATAAATATTCTTTTGTGAGTAAGTTTTCTCATTTGAAGTTTAGCAGCAGCCTATTTGCTCATCACCATTTCCAACTGCCAAGGAATTTTGAACATGTGCATGATGCACACAGGTCTTGCAATTTTTTTTTTTTGCACTTATCTGAGAAGCCAGACTCCTGATCTACTACCTCCACACCAGAGAGGAGTATGCTACTCTTACTTATTTTGTAAAAATCCATACCATCCACATATTAAATCACACCTGGCCTACTTATGTTTTCTATTTAACACGAAGTAAGGAGACTTAAGTTTACTGTGGTAGCTAGCAATTGTTTTTTATTTTTGTGCTCGGCTGCTCTGAACTCAAGCGTAGTCCATAATGCTACTTCTAGTATCACTGGACTGAATTTTGCATGTGGATTAGCTTTCCTTATTACCAGTGTCCCACGCCAATAGGCGAACCCACTCCGACTTCAAAGGTATTTGTAATTTACGTCTCCAAGTCAAGGATGAAAAGTCAACATTTTAGTCCAACTAATTGGTGTAGGGGTTGAACCCGCTACCTCAGCATCAGCACACTGTATGTGAACGAGCGCTTTTATCCATTCACCCACACTGACCTCCGCTGGCATTATTAATAAAAGTGATACAGGTTTATAGAGTCATTATAGCATACATAGCATTATAGCATATGTAGCATATCATACCTAACATTATAGCATGCATAACATTATAGCACATATAACATTATAGCATACATAGCATTATAGCACAACAGCATTATAGCACAACAGCATTATAGCATACATAGCATTATTGCTTACATAGCATTCGACTTCCGGTCGCGAACATGGAGGGTAGGCATTGAAACTGTTAAGGTCTCTGGAGTGTTTATGCTCGTGGGTACCATTTGCACTCGCATTTTCCTCATGTTGAACTGGAGGTGTATGGTTCCGTCGCCCTGCTACTGAGTTGAGCGCGTGGCGCGACACTGTGAGCTGTGAATTTCATGTGAAATGCTTTTACATCTGCCCGAGGTTGTTTGGAGCGTGAACTGCATGTTTGGAGCCATGGCAGCTGGCTGTCGCAGAAATGACCGGCTTTTGCCTTATGCAGAAATGCGTGGCTGCTGGTCTTCTAACGACTGCCGCTTCCATCCACGATGAACTGTATTTTCGTGGAGGACTTTTGTGTTGGTATTCTGGCAACGGCATTATGTACAGTGAAATGTTTTTACATCTGTCCGAGGTTGTTTGTGGCGTAAACTGCATGGTTGGAAAAAGTGCTGGCAAGAAAAACACATAGAAACGGAACAAACAACATCCAGAAATATCTAGAATGTGTAGGTGAACATCTAGAAAACATCCACATAGGAAAATGACTGCTGCTTCCATCAAAGATGAACTGTATTTTTTGTGCAGGACTTTTGTGTTGGCATTCTGGTGAAGGCATTATGTGCAGTAAAATGCATTTACTATCTGGTGGCATTATGTACAGTGAAATGCTTTTACTATCTGTCCGCTGTTGTTTGTGGCGTGAACTGAGAACTGCGTGTTCGGGAAAATGGCGTAGGTGGCTCAGGGTTGCCACTTTTCTTTGACAGAAAACATCTAGAAATGGAAAAAAACAACATCTAGAAATATCTAGACTGTGTAGGTGAACATCTTGAAAAACATCCAGATGTGAAAATGACTGGCGCTTCCGTCAAAGATGAACTGTATGTTTTATGGAGGACTTGTTTTGACATTCTGGCGGCTGCGTTATGCACAGGGAATGCTTTTACTATCTGTCTGCGGTTGTTTGTGGCGTGAACTGCATGTTTGGGGAAAATTGTGTAGCTGGCTTTGTCGCAAAACTGGACTGGTTTTGCCTTGTGCAGTAATGTGTGGCTGCTGGTTTTCTAGGGACTGCCGCTTCCATCGAAGATGAACTGTATTTTTCGTGGAGGAATTTTGTGTTGACATTCTGGACGGCGGCATTATGCACAGTGTACCTGTGTGCACTAATGGTTGTCGAGACTCCTGTCTTTTCCACAACTCACATGGGGCAGTGAGGAGCATTTTATGTGATATTCACTGGCACTGGAACGGGGCATAATGGGGACGACCTGTTGCTGTGAAGTTGGAACCGCGACTAACTAACTATACATAGCATTATAGCATACATAGCGGTTTGATTTGGTTTAACCATCTAAACAATCTGGTTTATCTGGCCAGCTACTTTATGACAAGGTTGACATGTTGAAGACTCTGGTACCGAGTGGAGAGTGCAGCAAAACAGACACAGGATCCACACTGGAGAGGCTGATGATTCAGCAATGGGTATGGGTGACACTCAGTGTGAAAGGGAAAATGCAGGCGGATGTTTAATCAGGCTGTCACTGGTACCATCAACATGGGAACTCTTTGTTGGCTACTGGGAAGGGGAATGAGCATATTTTGGAATGTCCCTGATGTTGATCTTGAACTCATACTCCACACTCCTCATCAGTGTTACACAGTGTGTGCATGCACTGTGTCAAGATTCTCCTTGTATGATCTGTGGGAGGAGCTGGAGCATGAGTGTAGGTATCTGCGTGCGATGAAGATATTCCTTTACAAACCAAAGTACCCTACTTTATAATGCTATGACCTGGCTTGTGTGAAATTCAGTCACTTATGACACTGAGGATAGTGTCCATGGATTACCTTTGCCTGTAGTGGATATTAGGTGTGGTTAATGCAATCACCTGCCTACACAGTGCACCTGGATTCAATCTCTAGTGGTAGCAGGGTTTCATTTATTTTTCAATAAGTACAGCTATGGAATATATTTGGATATTTGGAGAAATAACGATGACTGGCACCTATCTGCTCAATCAATCAATCAGGTGCCGTCTCCACAATCAATCTGCAATGGATCTCCAACACTGTCTGCCTCTCGCCCTGACTGTACATTCTGTCAAATTGCTGTTCATCCATCTCTTGATGTTATCTTCCCACTTGTATTGTTGTCTACCTCTTGCTCGCTTGCCTTCAGCCTGACCCACCAATATGGTTTTTTATAAGAGTTTTATGTCTTTTAACATGGCTGAAATATTTAACTTGCCTCTTTTTTTTTATTTCTTTCATAAACTCTGTTTTCATTCCTAGTTTTTCTAGAACCTTTGTATTTGATTGTTTTTGTTTCCGTGAAATACGACAAATTCTACTGTATATCCACATCTCCAGGTCCTCTATTCAACTTTCTAATTGTTTGTTCATTGTCCAGGCTTCCATGTAGTAGTGTTGAATATACATAACATTTTACAATGCTCATTTTTAATGTGTTTTTAATCTCTTGAACCAATTATCAGTTGGGGTATCTTCATTGCACTCCGGACATGTCCATAGGTGCTCAGATCCTCCCCCCAGCATATGCATCAGCGTCCGGTGGCTAATAGTGCCAGTTCTGTGTTGGTTGACGAGGCGCTTTGTTTTCCCGATGTACCTCTCGCGTCTGGCTGTGCTGATTCTTACTCCCAGGTCTTTCATCCTGGACAGCAATGTGGAATCACTGACGTCAAAGTCCTCTGTTCTCGCCATATCTTTAAGGACGTTAATAACATCGGCACGATCCATGGGCTGGCCATCTACAGGCCATCAATCTCTTGAATGTTACATGAAAGCAATAAGAATTGCAATTGTCTGTGTTTAACCAGTTAAATTACTAGAAACTACAAACTTCTACCGGGGCCAATAACAGAAGCAAAGAATAATAATACTGTAGCATACCATGCATCTCATTAGACGTGACCAAGGTGGGTTAGTGTGAGACTGGCTTTCTCTTTTGGTAGAAAAGTTTAGTTGCAAAATCCCTGCAGTCAGAAACAAGTCTACAACAGTAAGGGCTTGGCCTGAGTTGGTTGAGGACTTATGTTTCACTGGCAGATGAAAGGCTGAAGAAGAATATTGGTGGCCTCAATACTAACCATGCTACTTTTCATGTGACGTTCATTTACTGAAAATATCATTTGCTGAAGGTGTAATAATGATACGTGAGCTCATTTACTTTACTTTGTAGGATTAAAGAGAAGGCATCCCTGTCAGTCTCATATTGTACATCACATGAAAGCAATAAGAATTGAAATTGTTTTTAACCAGTAAAATTACTAGAAATTGTACAGTGTAGTGGTTAGTGTGATTGCTTGTCAAGGCAGTGGTTTGGTTTCAATCCCCAGCAGTAGCAGGATTATTTTGTTTTTGGACCAGTATGGCTCTGAAGTTGAGCCAGCCACATAAAAATTGGTACCAGGCAAATTTTGAATTTTCTAGTAAGAAAAGATGTTGAGGATGGGAAATGGCCATCCCACCCCGTATGTCATGGCCACAATTTGTAAAGGCCTAACATTTCACACCCAGTGGCAGTATCTGTTATGGAACTAACATTACCTTTATATAGGGTGCATTTTTAATGACTGTGCAGTGTTTGAAAATATTGCCGGTCCAAGTTTTGTATTCACCCTCTGTAAAGTTCATGCAACAAAATAGGTAAATACAACACCTGAACCAGCAATATTTTCAAATACTGCACAGTCATTAAAAATACACCCTGTAGCATCATAAAGGAAAAATTGCAGTCACTATCACAGCAAGGACATTTGTCAGGGGCATAATGTTGAGCAGACGGCACCAAGAAGCTAGTGAAGAGACATGACTGACTTTGCTGATTGACTTAGCATTTGAAGAATACAGTTATGGTAATAGGGTTTGAGTTTGATTGCTAGGTGATTAGTGTGAAACTTGGTCACGTCATCTCTTTAATACACCAAGTTGTAAAATACTTGCAAGTATTTGTCTTCTGCTCTCTGTTCAGGAAGGAACAAGGGAACAGGTAACCACACCTCATAATGTGGTGACCTGATGTATGTGAAAATCCACAAAAATAGTTTTTACACCATTTGTGTTTCCGGTTTTCTTATCAGTGCTGTGGAGTTTGTGCAAGGTACTGAGATTCTCAATGTGCGATCCATATGAGGAGACTAGAGCGATTATGATATGTGTGCGCAATGAAACTTATTCTTAACTAAATAAATGTATGAAGCATAAACCAAAACTCTCACCTGATGTCTTTTCTTCACCTAATGCTGAATGGCAAAACTGATAGAGAAGAAAAAGAACATTAAAGAAGCCTTGAATATGGCAATGAATTGAGGTGAGGGAACTGGTATTAAACAAGAGTTTTGTATGTGAGCTGTGATGATAGCAACATACTGAAATGAACATACTGCATGATGATGAATAATTTGTCCTGGCCTTTGATGTCTCTAGATAGATATTATGAAAAGACTTACAATATCTCTTGATTCATAATATAATCAATTAAAGTTTGAATGAAATAATGTGTCACATCCATTACTTACCCAAGTTTGTGTTTGTAGTGTGTGTCTGAGAACGAACAAACGAAAATCTTTATTTTCAAAGGGTTAAGAATTGGGCATGCAGGCCCGTTTGAGAGAGAGAGTGAAAGGTTGAAAGAACAATGAATGAGTTGGTACAGCAATTTTCTAATAATCATTAGTATTCCTGCAGCTAAATTGAACATTTTTTTTTTCAAATACAGGAGAGCAGCTAGTTCATGCAACAATTCGCCAGATAATGGCTGCCAGGGCTATTCATAACATCTTTAAGATGACAGAGTCTTTAATGATAGTCTCAAGCGAAGGAATGAGGTAAGTAGCTTTTTTCATTGTTAACACATACAGTCATGTATTCCTTGTTGAATTAGTCTGGGATTATCATTTATTCTCTTTTTTCTTTTTGTCTCTCTTCTTCTTTTACCTCCTAATGGCCCTCAACCAGTTCACATCAATCCCTTTGTAAACTTGTTCATGATTGGGTGAATTTTGCAGCTAGTTTTCTACAGGGTGAGGTAGCCAGTTCAAGGCCATCCCTCCTTAGTCACCTCTTATGACATGCGTGTTAGGATGCAATGTTACTGTTCTTGCTTCTCTTGTAAACCCCAGTAACACACGGGCTAGTGAATGTCTACATGGTGCAGTAACTTTGTTTTCTTAGAGCAGCCCATGCAATATGAAGTAAGCAATAAACATTGTCAGTTGCTTGATGTAAAATGATTGGAAAATTGAACTGATCATACTCAATTTTTTATTTTATGATGATATGCTAAGGATATAATCAGCTAAAGCAAGAGCCTTATGCATTTTACGTCAGTCAGTAACTCACTCCATTGGCTCTCTGGAACAACTGTAGAGAACTTTCACATTCATAAGGCTGGCTTTGGACGGTTAATAGTAGACAATTCAGCATTACTTGGATAAACATCAATGAATTTTACGTTAATTATATGATTTTCTTCAAAATTTAAGAGATATTTTATCACGACTCAGCTGGGGTAAATGGATACTGCATGCCAATTCTAATACTACACTATACCAGTTCATCCATTCCCTTAGAATTAGTTTTGTTTTTGCAACATATTTTGTGTATCCTTATATTGACATGTTCAACTGTTAAAATTTTCTTCTTCTGCTTTTTGCAATCACCTCTTTGATGATTACACTGTCAAGTGAGTTCTCATTATGAACTGGACCATTTTTTGGAGTTCCTCTCTAGCTCCACACAGCCAGAAGTTTAGTGCTGATCCAATGGATCAGGAAAGCTCTGTAGAACATGCTCAGCGGCTTGTTTAGCCTAGCCCACACGTGCATAGTGATGAAGCAGACAGATGATTCCATGTCTGTGTTTATTCAGTCTACGCCTTGTCCTGAGATGACAAATAGTGATCTGTCCCAGTTGGTTGAG
The DNA here is from genome assembly GCA_014155875.1 of Cepaea nemoralis. Lineage (NCBI taxonomy): Eukaryota > Metazoa > Mollusca > Gastropoda > Stylommatophora > Helicidae > Cepaea > Cepaea nemoralis. Next base: position 96,279 of record JACEFZ010007135.1, read on the forward strand.
AGTGTGGTAGTAATAGTGATGATGATTCTGTATCTTTATGATAGCCAACAATGTACTTGTTTGTAATGTAATTATCATATGGAATGTTCATATTTGTTTGGCATGTAATTATCATATGGAATGTTCATATTTTGTACAGGCTTATTGATCCCTCCAATAATGCTGTGCGGGTAGAGTTTGCTTTACAGGATATCTCCTTCTGGTCTGTTCACCCAGACAATAACAGGTACATCGTTGTTTATGATAGCTCTGTGACTGTTTCACTATATATGCATAGGGTGGTGAAGTGGTCAGGTCATTTGTCTCGTGCTTTGAAAGTTTTGAGTTCATCTGCAGACAGCATTGTTAAGACCATGAGGGAAATGTTTCTGGAGACCAGTCGAGTTCATCACTGGAGCTATGGAGTTTGTGCTATGTGCAATACTTCTGTCAGGTGGCTTGCCATTCTGTGAAAAGTGACCAAGCCAGCTGAAGCAAAACCCAGTGCAATAAGTTAATCCTCACACCTTTAATCTTGAATCTTGTATGTAAAGACTAAGCATGTCTATGCAGTCACAGTTAAACAGTACATCTTTGCCACTGGAATTCAAATTGTAACTGCATGGTTGGATGAGATATATTGTATTCCAAATTTGCTCTAATGTTTGTCCATTTTTGTATGTTTCATGTTTCATGTCAAAGCCTAAAGTCAAGAGCAGGAAAATTTATTTAACATTACTATATTCACTGTTTTAATTGTGAATGCAGCATCATCTTTACATATGTAATAGTAATAATGGGTACAGTATTTTCTGCAGTACTGCTGCCACCATTCACATTTGCTGTCATGTATGAGGGTAAATGCTAATGACCTGTGTCCATGCCACTGAGTACTATTAATGAAACAGTTTCAGGCCTACATTTTATCGAACACTGTCATGCTGTCAGTATCATATGACCATCTTCTTCTTCTTCTCTTTATCCCCAATGGAACATAGGTCCTCAGCCAACTTGTTGGTTGGTTGGATTTTGCAGCAAACATTTGTTTTTCAGGATCTGATAGTCAGTCCCATTCCAACCCTCTCTAGTCGCCTCTTACAGCTAGCATGGTAAATTACAGTGTCACTATTCTTTGCTTCCTTTCTGGGAAGGTAACACGTGAGTGATTCTGCCATCTTACCTCTCAGAAAATTGTCTGGCATCTATTTTATGTGACTGGGTTTACTCTAGGTCACATGGTCTAGAAAAGATCTCACTTCAAAGGGTTTTTGTATAAACAAAATTAAGACAAATAGTGATTTTTACTGATGCTCTCTCCATAACCGTCTTGCGGGGTGAAAATAGAGCCAAAATACTGAACGTTTTGATCCTCTTTATTAACAACTTGACCAAAACCTTCGACAAATGCAGGATTTAATGGATATCAACCCATAGCAACATACCGGACAGAGAAGATGAAGATTGAATTGCAAAGCTGTACAATAAAATGATTTTAGCACAAGTTATGAAACAGCTAAAAATTCTTACAGGACAAAATGGAGAAAAGGCTACTCTGGCTGTGTTTATTATATGCCTATCATCAAGTTAAACTACAGTAGAATTGCAAGTTGTTCCAGATTATCACTAATGGTGATGGCATAAAGTTAAACTCCAGTAGAATTGCAAGTTGTTCCAGATTATCACTAATGGTGATGGCATAAAGTTAAACTCCAGTAGAATTGCAAGTTGTTCCAGATTATCACTAATGGTGATGGCATAAAGTTAAACTCCAGTAGAATTGCAAGTTGTTCCAGATTATCACTAATGGTGATGGCATAAAGTTAAACTCCAGTAGAATTGCAAGTTGTTCCAGATTATTATCAACTGAGCGGAGATGGTCTCAAGTAGTTTTATGTAATCAAGCTCGACTCAATCAGTCAAGTCAAATCTTGAAAAGTCCTGACTGTGAAGTGAAGGTCATATACATCTCCCAAAGATATCCTGAGGGAGGCAAACAGGCTTCCAATCTTCAATTTCCTCTACCAGATTGAATTTCATGAGATCTCAAGTCACTGAATTGAAAACCGAAGAAACATCCAAAACTGGAAAAACCGAAAGATCATCCAAGGTGACTGTATCTGTGCTTGTCTGGACAGAGCCTTGACTTAGAACATCCAGATATACTTTCTGGTTCTATGATGATTTAGCCAGCTGGGACTTCCCTCTTCCTATACTTCAGTCTTTTTATTGTCTTTATTAAAATCTTTATTTCCATGGTTAAACCATTATGAGTTATCATTTTCTTTTGTTGGATAGGAAATATTAGATACTTTATAGAGTAGTTCAATATCTTCTAAGGGTCTAGTGTGGACAGCAGAGATTCTCCAAAAGGGGATAACGAGGATGATAATTAATATACGTATAGGAGCGAGATAGCAGCTATCCACCCCTATCTAGCTACAGCACCCCCCCCCCCCCCACCACACACACACACACACCCAATACACACACACAGAAAGTGAGGGGGGGGAGAGAAGAGGAAGATGGAGATGGTCTGGAGAACCCCTCAGATTTCTGAGCTTGGAGAGGAGAGTGGGGTGGGTCTGTAACACAGCCCCCAAAGAAGTGGTACTTCAATATTGGGTTTGGAGGAAAGTCTCTACACCACTCTCGTAGATGCAAGATCTTTTCAGGGCTAAGACTTGAACACCAATGCATCAGACTTAGGAGTTAAAACTGAGCCTTCCAGAAGACTGACAGCCAACAATATACTGTCTTATGAAATATTCGTTTGGTAGTGTTTGACACGTTCAAATAAACATCAAGAAGATTTTCATGCATTTGCAAAAAAAAGTTATACATTTATCAGTGGTCAGTAGATATCATCATGCCAGATAGGTTAATTGTGTGTCTTTTACAAGACATTGCAATCAACCCCAACATTCATTGGCTGTTTGTGATTTACTAGACAATATTAGTTCCGTAGTTTGCCTTTATTTTATGAACAGCCGACCCCTCACACTATCAAAATCACTGCGTTGATTTGAATCAAGAACTGACATCATTGCACATGGGGCATTCCCATCAGCGCTCAGTCCTCATCTTCAACAGCTAGCGAAGAGTTCCAATACTAATGGTGCCCATGGCAACCTGATTATATGTCTGTCTTGCTTTACCTCTGAGTGACGACTGTCAACCAGGTCCTTTGACCACCCCCTGCCACTGCATTCACCGCAAAGCGGTCTGCTTCCGAATTGCCCATGGCTGATTTTGAACCCTCCACTTGGTATGTCAAGGAATTATGAAACTGTTTTACTATTCCCTAAGCCACAGTGCAGGTAATTGTAGGTAATAATTGCCAATAGGTAATTTCTCTCATTGACTTATAAACAACTCGTTATGCTTTGAACAATGTGACGAATGATTAAGCGACTCCAAATGAAAACGATACTCACTCTTTTAATTCAAGTCGAGCGGAACAAATAATAGCGTACAGTTATCGGGTGATATTAAACTGCCCCCGAGATGTAGGAGCGGCGTTTAATTAATAAATGTTTCACACGAAAACTCCCTGCCTTGCCCCAATGTCCTCTTTGAGGTGCAAACTTGCCATTTCACAGTTCAGAGTTGCAGCGCGTCTAGGGTTTTCGAGTCCTGTCTTAAGTATCCATTTGCCAATCGATCTTTCCTCCTGAATTCTATTCGCCTAAGCACGGAATCAGTCGCATACAGCGCTTCACACACGGCTCTCTGGAAGACACGTCCTTTCCTTTCGAATCACACACACAGAAAGTCCTTTGTTGTTCTGTGACGCTACATTCGTTTCTAATGGTATCTTCCTTTCCTATTTGTCCATTTTTGTGCAGAACTGGGAAAATCCCATTCATGACTTTTGTGGAGTGTACCGTCATATGGCATAATGCCCCCTCCTAGATAAAAAAAATGTTTTCATTTTTTTTTTCCTATGGATATATGTAGTACTTTGCAAATATATGCATTAACCTTTAACAACGAAACCTGGAAAATTCCTAGTCTCCCCCTTTATCTACTCTCAAAAAAAATAATAATACTATCATATGACGGGCACGCCCACCTGTCTAATACCCCATTATACGTCGTGTGGCTGATCATGGTAGATCATACCAACTAATAACCATATTAGTCCCTACCTTGTCTTAATAGACAAGTGTGTCCTCACTCTTGGTAATACCATAAGTTTTGGACGAGAGTACTAATGGGTTTCCCAGTATTCCATGTTGGTCGTTGTTGTTGTTCCTCTATATAATCCATGTATATTTATATGTTGGTAGGGTAGACGTAACTATCCATGTCTTGCGAGACTTTATGGAGCCATTTGCTATGTACGACTGTCCAATACGTGTGTGTATATCTTTAAACCATCAGTCGATTCCGTAGATGTTAATGGATCGATTGGCAAAATATTTTCCCAGAATTAATTCAACTAAAAACCACTCACTCCATCACAATGAACAATTGAATAATAATTATCAATATACATATTCTAAAGTACTGACTTATCTACGTAACTTATTAATATAACAAATTAACTCAAACTAATTAACTAAGTAATTCTAATTAATTAAGTAATTGTTCACTTGGAATTAACCAATAAGATTACACAACACAATCTACAAATACTTGACCGCAGTTTTCCACGTAAAATAATGACGGTCAAACATCCATCCAATGTGCAGGACATATTATTGGACCATTGCATCCGTGTATATGTCTCTGTCAATAAATGTAAATTAACCACACATGTATCTATTTGATTATACTATGTATTACTAACAGTATTAATTTAAAGTCACCGATTGTATCAACATTGTTTATTAATTAGGTGCTATTTGATTGACTTTTTTTTTAAATTTTTTAAAGTTTCCCAACAATTTATGAACAGAACAGATACAATAAACTATAACTGAATAAATTATAACATATATTAGTCTTACTATATACTACAATCGACTTAGAATGTCTGCAAGATTATTATCCTTTCCAGGAATGTGACAGATATCGAATTCATAATCTTGTAATAGTAAAGACCATCTATGAATTCTAGAGTTCTTAGGATGACCAGATTTGAAAATCTGTAGAGGTTTGTTATCAGAAAGAACAAGAAATTTCCTACCAAGTAAATATCTGGAAAATTTCTCAATACTTTCAATTAATGCCAATGCTTCAAGTTCAGTGATAGCATAATTCCTCTGTGTCTCTGATAACTTTTTACTGAAGTAAAGAATTGGATGTAACTTTCCTTCATATAATTGAAGTAATACACCTGAAATAGCGTGTAAACTAGCATCCGTTTGTAATACAAAATCTTTTGAGACATCAGGCAATTTCAGAATAGGATAGACACTGAACAACGTTTTTATCTGTTGTAATAGTTTATCATGGTCATCTGTCCAAACTATTTTTGACGGCTGACCTTTCTTTAATAGTTCAGAAAATGTTGCTGTCATATCAGCAAAATTAGGAATGAACTTTTGATAATAATTAATCAGACCTAGTATACTCCTTAATTCTTTTTTGATGTTGGAGGTTTGATATTAAGAATTTTAGTAACTACCATTGGATCAGTTTTCCTGAATCCGTTAGAAATTCTATGACCAAGGAATTGTATCTCAGTAAAACCTATTTCAATTTTACTTGGTTTAGCTTTCAACCCGTGTTGTTGTATTTTCTGAAATACCTGTTTCAGAATTTTAACATGTGTGTCAATATCTGAAGTATGCACACAGATGTCATCCATATAAGTCGCTACATTGGAAATTCCATGTAGTAGTCTTCTCATCATACGCATAAATGTGCTTGGTGCATTTTGTAGCCCAAATGGAAGATATGCCCATTCATATAGACCCAATGGTGTACTGAAAGCTGTAATATGCATTGATTCTTCATCCATGGGAATTTGCCAATATCCCTTGGTGAGATCAATTTTCGAAAAGAGTTTCGAGTTTGCCATGCCCTCGATTAACTCATCAATGTTTGGCATTGGTTCTGCGTCTAATAGTGTTAATGCATTTACTTTTCTATAATCTACGCATAAACGTAATGAACCATCTTTCTTTTTCACAATTACTACCGGAGAACAGTAGTTTGAGATAGATTTTCTTATAATTCCCGTTTTATCCAGTTCTGAAATCTCTGCAGTAACTTTCTCTAGATAATGTATTGGGATGGGATAAGGTTTCACTTTAACTGGGACATTCGAGAGTAAAATTATCTTATGTTTGATAAGTGATGTTTGTCCCGGTGTGTCGGAAAATATTGTACTAAACTCTTTTATTGCTGCAATAAGTTTATCTTTGTCTTGGATCGATAGATCCTGACATATTTGTATAGATTGCCAACTACTCTCACTATTAACTATCGGTGTTGGAATCTGTTGTTTGATAGCATCTTCTTGCTGTTCGTTAATAACCCAACAAGCTGCTGCTATTCTATGTGGAATTTGTTTCGTTACCTGTGATGTGTTGTTATCACGTGGGATATATGGTTTTAGCATATTTATGTGAAATATTTTATGTTTCCCATTTACGTCTATCCTATAATCTACATCACTAATTTTCTTCATCACTTTAAATGGACCTTGCCATGAAGTAACTAAACAGTTTCGAGGATCAGGTAATAATAACCAAACCTCTTCTTCTTCTTTCAAGACTATTGTCTTGGCGTTCCTATTATCATACTGTCTGTACTTTCTCCAGCTTTACTTAGTGCAGATTTTGCGATCTGGCAAGCTGTAATGATTTTGTCTCTCAACTGTGTCACCATTTCGTATGCTTCTCTTTTAGGATAATCATATGTCTTATTCGTAAGCATATCGTTATACAATAATAATGGACCACGTGGATTTGCTCCGTATACTAACTCAAATGGAGAAAATCCCGTACTAGATTGTGGTACCGTCTCGGTATGCAAATAGTACCGCTGGTAGTAAAATATCCCAATCTTTGGGTCTATCTGCTGCTACTTTTGCTAGAGTTCGCTTAAGGACTCCATTATAATTTTCGTTGACCCCATTTGTCATTGGGTGCCAAGGAGAACTAAAGACTTGTGGAATACCAAGTATTTTCATTGCTTCTTGAGTAGCTGTTGATATGAATTGACTACCTCTATCAGATAGTATGCAACTTGGGAATCCAATTCTACTGAAAATTGATAACAACGAATCTAATATGGATCTACTCGTAATATGTTTGAGAGGAATAGCCTCTGGCCAACGAGTACAAAGATCAATCATGGTTAAGATAAACCTATTACCACGATCAGTAGTAGTGTTCAATGGACCCACAATATCTATAGCAATTTTCTGAAATGGTCTAGATACCAAATCCGTTTTCTGAACGTGTGCTTTCGGATGTTTGCCTTTTTGTGTGGTCATTTGACATAATGTACATGATCGTATATGTGTTGTAATGTCTTTGGTAAAACCAGGCCAATAAAATTGTGTTAGTAATCTGCTGGTAGTTTTGGAAATACCCATATGACCCGCAAATGGTGAATCATGTGCGAGTTTTAGCGCTTCTATGCGATATTTTGTTGGAAGTACTGTTTGTATGCAACGTGTTGTACCCCTAGTGTACCGTCTTGATAAAATATTATTATCTAGGAAAAATTTCCAATTTCCACGTTTAGCTTGTTTTGACGGTTCTTGTATGTTTTTAAAACATGTTTGTAATGTTGGATCCTGTTTTTGTTCACATCGGTAAGTCAGTTGTCAGTCTGATACTGTTCTGTATATTGTCAATGTCTGTCTGAGAAGGTTGATCACTGTTATTTCGATTTTGAGATCTTGTAACTGCATTCGTTCGCGCGTGTGCAATCTCCCATTGCATTGCCTCTTCATGAGTGAACTGATTTGCATTGGGTATATTCCCAATTAGTAGACCAGCACAAGGGTTAGGTAGTACTGCTGCATTTATTGTGCCTTCAAAGTATGGAGATTGTATTGTAATTGTGGCAATTTTATATCTTTCGATTGTTCCTCCAAAAGTTCTGCAGTCAACTGTTTCACCTGTATAGTCTTCTGTTTTTATCAGTCTTTTATCAACTCCAACAATTGAAGCTCCTGAATCACGGATACATGTAGTAGGTTCACCATTCACCCATGCCTGGTGAACTTTTATTTTGCCATTTTGAATATTACCGGCATTAGCTTCATGGATTGTCTCAACAGATTCATCAATAGGACTGTCTGCTACAGTCTTGTCAGTCTTGTCATCATATTGTTGTATGATAGCTGCATGTGTCTCTTCTAAGTCATCTGAGTCACTACTCGAAAACACATATGCGGTACTCGCTTCCTTCCACGAATTCTTCATTGGACAAGACCTGCTAGTGTGCCCGTACGCCCGACACGAGAAACATTTGATGCTTCTCTTGAATGTGTCATACTTACTTCTTTTCTTCGCTGTGATGTCACGAAGATAATCTGTATACCCAGGGTGTCGATCACACATTTCCAAATGTCCATGAGACAATTTGCAATACTGACATCTAGATAGGTGTCCTTTTCTTGGTCTGTCACCCTCTCTGTTAGAATACTGGTATGGACTATTTCTATTCCTATTACCACTAAATTTTCTAAATTTGCCATTGTCTTTCTGAAATCTAGCACTTGCTCCTATTACCAGTTCTGGCTGTGCACAACTTGCGAATATGTCTCGATGTGCATTGAAATATGATTCTCCTCTCGTTTCCATTTCCTTAAGATCTTTGCATTTATTCTCCACTAGAAATATAGACATGGCCTCTGGTACTGCAGATAGTAATCTATCTCTAATTATTAAGTCTCGGATTTTATTATAATCAGACCCAATATCAGCGGCTTTAGTCCATTTATCAAAAGATGAGGTTAACTCAGAAACAAAGTCAAGGAAAGTTGGTTAGATTTCGGAGTAAGTGTTTTAAACTTAGTACGTAAGCCCGATTCATCTAAACTAAAGTGTGCCAAAACACGATCTCTCATGTATTGTAGTTGGTACGTAAGTCCTCAGGTATTAACTCGATTACCTTTAAAGGCTCCAATGCGAGATGCCTGTGGAATAGAATTGGTATGTCTTGTTCCGGTACCTTGTAATGCTTTACGAGTACTTCAAAATTGGTAATCCAAGAACTGACAGAATCACCTTGCTGGAAATTGCGAAAAAGACCTTGATACTTTTTCACTGGATCATTATGTTTTGCTTGAATTCTTACTCGTTCAATCTCAGCTTCACGATCCATTTCCAATGACTTGACTTTCAAATTACCTTCAACTTCCTTGTCCTTAAGAAGTTGTTCGGCCAAAAGTTTTTCTTTCTCAAATGCCAGTTGCTTATCTTTCATCTCCCGTTCCAGCGTTAATTCCTTTTCTCTAGCGACAATTTTGTCACGTTCCAACGCCATCTCTTTTTCTTTTAACTCTTTCTCAAGAGCCAATCTCTCTCGTTCCTGTGAAGCTTGAAGCTGTTTTGCTTCTTTCTCTGCTGCCAATTTTTCAGCTCTCTCTTCACGTTGCTGTGTCTGAAAATCTTTCAATTCTTGCTTCGCCCAATTCCTGAGGTCTGCACCGGTCAAACCAGACCTTTCACCCATGTCCATGAAGTCTTGAAGTGTTGACATGTTGTCTTAATGATCTGTAAATTATACCGCTACAATAGTAGATATGTGAAACACAGCCGATAGAATGCGTAGGTAGACAATGACAAGCGTATTCAATTATATATACGCAAGTTGAATGAGAAGTCAACTCGAAATCAATAATATAGAAGAGTATAAACACGTGAGAAGAATAGCAACTCGGCGCAAGATAGATAACGTCCTAACCGTTACAAAACGTAAGCACTAGAAATTAGTAGTAAAAATATATATTCAATATAAAGTACAGCGACACAATACTAACATTGACAAAAGACGATTGACGCAAGATGACAATACCTATTTTCATTCACAACAGACAAAATTATTACTCCTAAAAAATTTAAGTAATAACACAATAAACACTTTATATACTACTTACAATTACGATACCAACAATGTGTGTTATCACACGCAAGATCAACACGAACAACTTCGTATTGACCTGACGATAGTCAACACAAACGATTTCCAAAGTAATCAAGCGTGCTTAACCACTTTAGAAATACCCATTCCAACCACCCGCACTGCTAGTTTGTAATTGCTTTTGTTAACATTTATAATCAGCACCTTATTAATATATAACAGATGTTGGACAATCGACCACAATAAACAATACTGGCCTTAACGAGTTTCCAAATCCATCCAGTGTTCCATGAATGTAAACTGTTGATTTGACTGATAATAATTCTGTATTGACGTAACTAGTATTTGCTGTCCGATCGATTGACGTATGAGTAGAACAATTAAACTGTGTCTCCGTGTTAGTTGCTCCTGTTTGCGTATGACGATAGTGTAATAACTTACACTAGTACCCTGAAACCACGCGGTTCGTGGCCGACTTCAGCGAAACTTAGTCGGCTGTGGTACCATCGACGACCCTTGAATAACTGGAAACGACGCTGACTAACAGCGTGACTCCTATGTATGTCGTCGAACAGCGTAATGATCCAGTTCCCTGGTTTGAGTTACTTCATTGAAAATGGCCATCATTGCTTCCCGTGCGAACGTTGGTGATAAAGTTGAAAAGGCGTGCATGAACTCTCTGGGGTAAATGTCGTTGAGAATTAGTGTCTTGACTATATTATGTTGAGGGTGGCAAAGGTGTGGAAGGGACATCCCAACATGTGCAGTCCATATAGTAATGAAAATAAATATCTTGTGACTGAGTTCTTGATGTCTTCCTGGCCAGTGCAAATGACGTTAGTAACTGGCGCCAGTGGCTAGTTAATAATATTCCTTGTTGGAAGACGATGTACCCAAGGCCGACATATCATAAGTCCGGTGTGTCCATACTTTAATGCGATTAAGTCAATATTTTGTCACTTAAATGTCCGATCAGGTATTTTTAGTGCAATATATTGTGCAACATTGATGTGTGTTGATATCTTTCATAACGTTATCAGTGTCCACAAGTTCGTTGTTTGAAGTGTAACAATGTCCGTAAAATCTCTGAGTGTTGCAGCATAAAATCATCCAACACGTAATCAAAATGTTAAGTCTTGTACAGTGCAGTGTCCTAACGACGGCCTACTTTCATTTACCATATGTAACGTCCATCGAGTGTGTACTTCATTCATTCGTTTCAAACTGTATACACCAAATAAGTTGTTTACTTCACTGCTGTTTTTCTACTATCTTCAGTTAATCTTTAATTTCTAATGTGTAATAATGTTCTGTAATGCACAATTTATATTGCAACGTTGATCATTCTCTAATGAGTGTTCATTATGTGCACCAGTGTGCGTTTTGCCTTTCGTTTGCTGATGTGCATAAGTATAATAAATGGTTGTGTTCTTTCTTAACGTTCAGCATAATGATTGTTCGTTATAAATACTCTCCATCATATACTTTATATATATATACTTTCCTACCTTCCTTTCTCCTTTGATTGTTCAAGTTGCTCTTATGAATGATTCATTCACCATGTTCTAACCATTGTGTATGGAGGCCGACATTTTTACTTTTCGCACTCTTGACGTTCTTCCGATGCGACTCCGTGTGTTCCGGCGCGCTATTTATGATTCTCTGTGCCGAGTTTCGTTCGTGCGCATTTCTTGTTTACTAATAGCTTTCGCGGGAAATCTTTGTTGACAATTGGATCTTAAAAACCGGCGAGCATCCCATCTTTATGCCAATAGGTAATTTCTCTCATTGACTTATAAACAACTCGTTATGCTTTGAACAATGTGACGAATGATTAAGCGACTCCAAATGAAAACGATACTCACTCTTTTAATTCAAGTCGAGCGGAACAAATAATAGCGTACAGTTATCGGGTGATATTAAACTGCCCCCGAGATGTAGGAGCGGCGTTTAATTAATAAATGTTTCACACGAAAACTCCTTGCCTTGCCCCAATGTCCTCTTTGAGGTGCAAACTTGGCATTTCACAGTTCAGAGTTGCAGCGCGTCTAGGGTTTTCGAGTCCTGTCTTAAGTATCCATTTGCCAATCGATCTTTCCTCCTGAATTCTATTCGCCTAAGCACGGAATCAGTCGCATACAGCGCTTCACACACGGCTCTCTGGAAGACACGTCCTTTCCTTTCGAATCACACACACAGAAAGTCCTTTGTTGTTCTGTGACGCTACATTCGTTTCTAATGGTATCTTCCTTTCCTATTTGTCCATTTTTGTGCAGAACTGGGAAAATCCCATTCATGACTTTTGTGGAGTGTACCGTCATATGGCAATAATGTTTCGACATCTTATCACGAGCCTTCAGCCATGTCTGTGTTCTTGTCACAGTTCTGCCATTTGGTCAAGCCATCTAGATATTTATTTCTGTAAATATATAATGAATATTTCTGTTAAAATTAAACTTGATCCAATATTTTTATTCTTAGGCTGTTTGGTTTCATCACACGCAACCGAGCGTCACCAGGTCATTCATCATCTGGTAACAACTTGGTAGAAAGTGGGAAAAATCAGAATTCAGTGCCCATCTTTGCTTGTCATGTGTTTGAAAGTAACACAACAGCAGAAGATGTAAGTATTATTTTGATGTTTGTACAAATTTGACAGGATTGTAGTGTGGAATTGCAAGTGAGAAATGTGTGTCAATTGATGGAAATAAGAGAATTACAAGAGTGATGTTGTCACATTTGAGAATAATGAAATGAGATCAGAAATGACTATCATTTTTAAGATAAGAGCGGTAAAAATGAAAGTGATTTATTTATTGGAGCAAAATAAGAAGGAAAAGAATCACACGTTGTATTGCTAAGTTACATCGAAAGTTGATGTGATGTATTGTTTCTAGTTTAACCTGCCACCCATCACCTTCTGCTTTACTTCCTCGTTTCTTCTTCCTCCTCCTCTTCTTCTTCTTCTTCTTCTTCTTCTTCTTCTTCTTCTTCTTCTTCTTCTTCTCTCTCTCTCTCTCTCTCTCTCTCTCTCTCTCTCTCTCTCTCTCTCTCTCTCTCTCTCTCTCTCTCTCTCTCTCTCTCTCTCTCTCTCTCTCTCTCTCTCTCTCACACACACACACACACACACTGTATTCTAGAGTAGATGCTGATAATTATCTTATATAGCATTACACACTGTATATCCTTATTATAAACCCAGAAGGATATTATTGGTGTACATACATGGACCAGAAAGGGGAGAGACTGGAAGACTGGCAGGATGAGAATAGATTCATCTTGATTAAGAAACCGTCTGACCCACATACCTTCTACTCGAGATCATGGCACACTACAACTACACCTGACCTGGCTTTTCTTTCACCAGACCTGCAATGGAACATTAAACGAATTGTTGGGAAACAATTCCCCCACACTTATTCTAATCTTCATCAATGATCTTGTTGCTAATCTACTTTAAGGAATTAAAGCGGCAATGTACGCTGATGATCTGGTTTTGTAGAGCACAAATGAACATGCATCAGTGGCCACCGGATCATTACAAAGAGCTGTAGGATACATTTGTTGCATGGGCGGATAGATGGTGTGTCAGCATACACACTAACAAGTGCAGCACCACTCTATTTACCCTCTCTCCGAAACAAAAGGCAGGGATCATCCAGATAAATGGAATACCCCTTAGAGAAGATAAAGAACCAACATACCTTGGAGTAACATTTGATGACAGGCTGACATTGAGAAAGCACATCAACAAAGCAGTAGCAAAAGCCAGAAGGAAAATAGCCATCCTGAGAAAACTAAGTGGAACCACATGGGGAGCCAGTGGGAAAATACTTAGCAAAGTTTATCAACAGAGCATACGACCACACCTGGAATACGGGTCAACTGCATGGTGTTCAGCATCAAAAACCACACTACAAGAGCTGGACAAGATGCAAAATCAAGCACTTAGAGTCACCACAGGAGGGATGAGATCAACCCCTATAGTAGCAATGGAGAAAATGGGGAGGACACAAGCACTGAGAGAATGCAGAGATACAAAAACACTAATACAAGCAGAAAAGTTCCTCAGCTTGCCAGGCCACCCTATGAAGAACAGATTTGAAAACCTAGCTATGGGGCAGTTGAAAAGAAGTAGTTTTATCCACCAGGCCAAACGACTCTGCAGAGAAACAACTGATCTGCCCACAGTTGGTATCCCCCTGACAAGTATTCCAGAGCGAACTCCATGGAAAGATGAACATAGACTATCACTACAAATCCAGACAAAAGTGAGAGGAATATTTGACAAGGAAGAACAGAACAGTGTACAACACAGAACAGCCACTTTCAGCATTCTTGATGACAAATACCCACAGGACCTCTGGATCCGAGTCTACACAGATGGGTCAGCACAAAATGCTGTTCGAAATGGAGGAGCGGGAGTGTACATAGAATACCCAAATAATACTAGGGACACGGCCAGAGTTCCAACAGGAAAGTACTACCATAACTATGATGCTGAAATTGAGGCAATCAAGATAGCAACAGAGAAATTACTAAATACCAGCCATGGTACACAGCCTGTGGTGCTATTGACAGATGCAAAATCAGTACTCGAGGCGCTCCTGTCTGGGAAATTGCCAGTACTAAGGACACTACTTTCTGAACTTAGCAGTCAGCATAAGGTCACCATACAGTGGATACCATCCCACTGTGGAGTACCCGGAAACGACAGAGCTGATCGATTGGCTAAGGAAGGAGCAAAAGAAGAACAGCCTGATGTGCCCATTGCATACCACCAAAAGGAAAGAATGATCAAATCAGTCAGAAGGCCACCAAAACCTGCTCAAGACGACTACCACGTTATGGACAGACCAGAACAAGTCATTATTCTGCACCTCAGAACAGGACACAATAGATTATGCAACCACATGTATACAAAATTCAAGATGGGTGACTAAGCCGTGTGCACATGTGGTTTGGCGTCGCAGACAGTAGAGCACATACTCCAAGACTGCCCAAACTACAACATATCCAGGCAAACCTTCTGGCCTAGAGAGACAACAGTGGAAGATAAACTCTATGGACCACTGAGTGAACTAAAAAAGACTGTTAGATTCATACAAGAGACAACATTGCAGTTATAGACATATTTCAAGCGAACGAAAGAAGAAGAGGAAGAATTGGTGTACATGCAATACAATCTGGTGTCCATCAGAATAAATTATGATTGTTATGGCTCAAATGGAATATTTAGTTGATTGAATTTTTTTTTTATCTCTAGATCTGCGTGGCTATTAGCACTGCCACTAAAGTTGCATATCAAGCATTGATGGTAAGTAAAAGACTTCAGCTTCTTTAATACCTAATTTTCATAATAATACTTGATTGTGAAGTGGTATGTAGAAACTAATATACAACTATAAGAAAGTGACAAATAGCATTCTTGAGCCATGTAATGAGAAGAGAGACAATGGAGAACATCGTGACAACTGGAAAGGTCAGTGGGAAAAGAGGTAAAGTGAGAGAAATGATGCTGAATGTACTGGGATGGTAGCATGGAGGAACATCATCAGCAGAGTTGATCCAGAACACCAAAGACTGAGACCTGTGGAGGGACATGAACAAATTAATTGAGATAGGATCACGACCTACCCATTTTTGTACTATTTTTCACTACTGACATTTGTATAACAGTCATGGCTGCTGTCTGAAGAGATTGTAATGGAAGTTTATCTGCGTCTAAAATGGTGAGATTAAGCATCTTCAGTGTATTATGGTTGTATATCTGTAGGATCACAACCTACCCTAATGGTTGTACTATGTTCCAATATCTGAAACGTAAATATGCCAGTCTCAAAGATTATTCAACAAAAGAAATAGCACATGTTTCTGTTTTGTGTTGCAAGTATAATACATACTATATCTGTTCTGCAGATTTCCTTCACATGGTTTCATAGTGACTCCTTGGAAACTTTGATAACTGAGGAGAAATAATCTAGCATTCTTGCATACATGCAAGCACACACAAGCATGTGTATGCATATACATAATATATGCATCAAGTACAACACTTATTTAAAAGAATCTTATATACGCCTTAAGAAGCATTTGACATAGGGTGCTAAACCCATATTTGTAATAGACCATTCAATACTCCAGGTGTAATCTCTATATCACGTCCAGCTGCCTTCGCTTCCCAAGTCATTTACTGGCATCCATTTTAGGTTGTTGAATGAGGCTAGGTCAGTTTTCACCTTGATACAAATTCACCAGGCCAGCAGGAGAGTGTCTAGCCACTACGATACTGCAGCTTCCCACAACGTTGTTTAGAACCTACTTTCCAAACTGACACTTTGACCAGGAAAAACGAGCCTTCAAAAAATGCTAGAAAAGACTTGGCAATGTTTGCTATGTCTTTGTATAATGTTTGAGGCTTCTGGGGTAAAAATGAAATGTTTTCACCTTTCCTTTCAATATGACAGTGACCTCACCTTCATTGTAGTCCCTCAAGGCATTTTATTTCATCATCTTCCTCATTGGTGTTGTTCAAGAACTGTCAGAGTCACTCATTCAAATTGGTCACACTTAGGTTGGTTTTGAAGCTTCCTAAGTTTATCTTGCCAATAGTGCCTTATTATTTTCATCCTATAATTTTTTACTTACCAAATTCAATATATCTTTGTCAACCGAGGTGAGAAGAAGAGTACTTAAGAACTGCATTGAGTATTATGGGGGACTGAGTGGTCTTGAGGTATGGTGTCCGCCTCGAGTGCTGGAGGTCTAGGGTTCAAGCCCTGGTCAGGGATTGGGATTTTTAATATGGACTTCTAGTAACAAAATTTCCCCTGGTCTCTGGGTAGTGAGATCGGACGTCCATGTGTATTGTTGCGCATTTAAAAAATCCCTTGGCAGTTGGAAATGGAAAAAGAGTAGCCTAACGGCGCTGCCTGGGCAAAATATTGAGTTAAAAATCTACCCAAAGTATTTCAGGATCCTTGCCGGTGGTACGGAGTTCATGCACTGAGCTGAGATTCTTCAGACTCAGGCTTGAGTTAGGAGTACAACGAAGCACTTATGGGTTACACTTGTGTGCCGTGATGTTGATCTGTCAATTAAACTAAACTGTATTGAGCCAGTCCTGATGTACAGAAGTTAATCATGGGTAATCATACAGATAATCAGTATCAGAAGTGATTGGCAGCAGACTAGACTGAAGATGGTGGACAGGCATGATAACCAATATCACATGGCATGGACTATAAGAAGACCACATCATACTTTATCAGTGATGATAATTTCTGTTTCATGGTTATTTCAGTTTGCCCACTCATATTTTTAAAAAAATCATACTTTGCTTTCAGAAACATGAATCAGAGTCAGACAGTATGTTTTTGATTAAATGCCTTCAAATATTATTTAGCACTAATAACTTTATCTGGCATATGAGTTCTTGCATTTTTTATCTGCAATGACGAGATATAGACTGGAATGAAATGATCTGAAAGATGAAGCATGTAGTTTGAGATTCAGCTTATATTTCTTCATCTGACTGCATGAGGGATTGCATTTTGTTTCCTTAATCAGCATTCCCCTCATATTCTGAACTTAAAACTCTAACCAGTATGATAAATTACTGATTTTATTTGTTAGTTCCGCGAATGAACTCAGTGTGTTGCATTTGTTTACTTATTTGGAGTAGCAGACTCCAAACATGTGTTAACTGTAATAAAACTGACATTAAATTCCCATTGGGCATAGTATGTTTCATACAAATACAACAATTTAAAGACTTGTTAATATTTAATCTTTAATTGTATTATTGCTGTGAATTTAAATTTGAAGAATATTAAGACAAAGATGGAGGACACTGAAATAGTGTATTATTGCATCTGTGCAACCACCAACTACAATGTGTTAATTGTATAAAAAGAAATTTTCTCTTTTTATTTTTACTTTTGTTTACTGGTTGCACTTATTTTATCTTCACTCGTCCATGTTTCTTTGTTTATTTATATGTACACATTGGTTCTCTCTCTCTCTCTCTCTCTCTCTCTCTCTCTCTCTCTCTCTCTCTCTCTCTCTCTCTCTCTCTCTCTCTCTCTCTCTCTCTCTCTCTCTCTCTCTCTCTCTCTCTCTCTCTCTCTCTCTCTCTGTTGTTGTCTAAGATTATCTTCATAAGTGATGTAGTGAATGAAATAACGTATGAGAGGAAAGAGAGAGAAAAGGGCAGAATGTCAGACGGGTCTGCATGCCCAATTCTTAATCCTTTGAAAATAAGTTTGTTCATTCTCTCTCTCTCTCTCTCTCTCTCTCTCTCTCTCTCTCTCTCTCTCTCTCTCTCTCTCTCTCTCTCTCTCTCTCTCTCTCTCTCTCTCTCTCTCTCTCTCTCTCTCTCTCTCTCTCTCTCTCTCTCTCTCTCTCTCATATATATATATATATATATATATATATATATATATATATATATATATGTATACACACTATATACACTACCATCATCATGTGTCATGAAAACAGTGCAGACAATCATGTTCCTCCATAAACATCTGGCATGTTCCAGATAAGTTTGACAGCTGATCGTTTTCCGTGCCACTTTACCAACACATCCAGCATTTTCTAGCTCTGTTGACCTGTCTCCAATACCCTTTATCTTTCCAGTTGTCACAACTGTTTCCAGACCATCTAGTCTGATAATATGACCACAAATGATGATTATCTTGAACTGATGTGGGTTAAATGTAATATAGCATTATCAACAAGTGCCTTGCTGACTGGCACTGATAATCATTCTGTACATCTTGTTATGTACCAATTCGTGTGTTGACATCTTTCCCTGTCATGATACTATAATGATTCATAGTGTTGCAATATGGTTTGTTACTGATCACCTTGCATGATATCTTGCTTGTTCTATTATCCTTTGCATCAATAGCCTAAATTTAAACGGTCAAATAATACCCTGGCTTCCATATTCCCCGCAGTGACTGCTGGGAGTGATATCCCTTGTTGGAGAGTGTTATATTTAGGTAGTTTATGGTATGTCCAATTCCTTGGGATTGCTTCCACTGTTTGCTTAGAAGCTGATCTAGCAAATAATGATGTATAAATTAGTTTACGCATAATTTGTTTGCTGCATCTTGATTTACACACTTTACACATATTGATTTTATTTACTGTACCTCATTTAATTGTGCACACCTATGGAATTTATTTAATGTTAAAAGTTAAGGACCCCGTTTTGTGCCTTGGGGATAGGGTATATGGTGCAAGCCCATACTTTTATAAACCAATCAGAACTTGAAAGATGATGTGGTCACTATCACACCGCTCTCTTTTACTTTCTAGAGCCTTTTCCTCGTACCCATTTTAGGCTATCAGTTTTTATAAAATTCCCATATCAATTGAGATTCATCACCACATCATCGAGTGGGTTGCATTGCATTGTGTCTTTGAAAGGTACATCCGACTTCAACAAACATTTCTTTCAGATTTGCTTTCCCTGGTATTTTACTGTTCCCAGGCTACCTTCAAGACAGCATGCTTATGTATCACTTCATCAGGTCCCTATCCCTTGACCTGTCGACATGAGAGACTTTACCAGTTGCTGCGCTGATGTCATCAAAGCTTTTGGAATCATTAGAACTCACAAGCCTGTATACCTGTCTGTCTGTCTGTCTGTCTGTCTGTCTGTCTCTCTGTCTCCTGTAGCAGTTTCCTGCTATGGGTCTGTTATATGATAGGGCCATCATATTGTTTAAGCTTGAATGTATGGAGGAATAGATGGCCAATCTTTCCCTCACTTAGCAGGTGACAAGCCCAGGCATCGAGCCCTCATCCGACCATGCTCATGGCATTATCAGCGCAGTTCTCTGTCAACTTCACTAGCATGCCCGCCACACTGACCTGCACTAGATGCACAGATAGGTGTGGCATGCATCCATTAAAAAGAGGAGTAAAGAAAAAGAAGATAAGGTGAAAAGAAAAGGAGCTGGATGCCATCTCATTATCCCGTAATTTAGTATATGTAAAGAATTAACACTTTACACTCACTCCTTCACAAGCATCTGCCATGAGATTATTTTCAACTTGCCAGAATGGCCCTAAATCTACCAGCAGCATTTCAGATATGTCCATTAATATGGATCACAGGATAAAATAGTTTATGCAATCTTGACTCAGGCAAGCAAGCTAAAAGTGGATCAAAAGAAACGATGCAGAGACACTTTCAGGTGTGCTCTTTTTTTATTTCCGACTGCCGAGGGAGTTTTAACGTGCACATGGGTTCTCTGAGTGTTGTGCCTTTATCCGTGAAGTCTAGACATCTGATCTACTTACTTCTCCATAATCAATGGAAGAGGGGGGAGCATATCATCCTTCTTATTGTGTAACAGAAGAATGATGGTATACTCATCCCTGATCCTCAACTAGTGGATCGGATTTCTAGCCTTATCAGACTATGGTGAAAACAGTGCTGTACGTTATCAAAGTCAAGTTCTCTGTACGTAATCAAAGTCAAGTTAACTCTGTATGTAATCAAAGTCAAGTTAACCCTGTACATAATCAAAGTCAAGTTAACTACATTTTATCGACAATCAACACTCCTTTTCTGTAATTGTATTAGATATTTCTAAACTCAGACTGGTCTAACCAGCCGGCTGATTACTATTAGACTGGCTAATGACAGTCTGGTTAACTTAGCAATCAATGGCAAACAAAACTTGACAAAATAGATTATATGACAGGAATGAGACCAAGATGGTGATACAGTACAGAAGTATGGACTTATATATCAGCATCTATAAAACTAGATTACAAATAAAATCTTCTTTCTTCCTCGCAACTTCTAGACAGACAGTCGATTAGATTAAATAGATTTCTAGTTTTAACTTAACGTAAAAGTTTTGAGAACATGCATCTTTCCTGTTGCAACATCATCATCCAGTTCCTTGCCAACTGGTGTGGGTGATCATGCCTCTCCACAAATTACGATCTCTGGCAATATGGATCAATTCGTGTTTTGACTCTCATCTGTGCCATGACACAAGACTGTCATGAATCTTCTCCCGCTGTCTTTCTCTATCTCTCTTTCCACAAATATTTCCGGATTGTCACGACATGTTCCAGTTTTTGTTTTCTCATAACTTGGCTAAATAACGATGACTGCCTCTTTCTGATGTTTATGATAAGTTGTCTTTGCGATTTAGCTTCCCTCAACATGTCCAGATTGCTCATTTTGGCTGTCCAATTAATTTTCAGCATTCTTCTATAAAACCACATCTCCTAAGGCTTCCAGAGATTTTTTCATCTGTTTACTAATTGTCCAAGATTGGCAACCATATGTTAAAATTTGTTCAATGTAATATGCAAGAACTCATCTTCCTAACTTTCAAGGACAAAGACTTATTGCAAAAGACATTGCAATATACAGATGTGAATCAAAGAATTTGCAATCACTAAAGAAGAAAATTGAAATTTGTGGGCTTAAATATTACAGAAAAGATTAACAATATTGACATTCTATTAGATCTTAACATCAAAGAAAACTGCCTCATAAACAGTATATGTCTAGGAAACTGAAATACTGTGGTCATATAAATGTCACAGTGCCTTGGAAAGAGTAGTAATGGAAAGTGAGGAGGCCAGGGTTGACTAACACAAATATGGACACATGCGGGTGGATGAGGCAGGAGAAGTGGCAAGAGATCGAGAAGCTTTTTGGTAGGCTATGATTAGAGTGACATTCTGCAAAGAATCTGTTACATGATTATGAGTCTTGAGTAGGCAGGAAAATAGATAGGTAGTTAATTAGGCAGGTAGTAGGTAGGCAAGAAGGTAGATAGATAAGTATGCTTCCATTGTGGTAGGTTATGATACTGTGGACAAACATCTACAGCGTGAATTGATCTGATCGGTCACATTCGCTACCACCATGGGTTGTAGTTATTATGCCTTTTTTGTAGCACAAGTAACAAACTATTGTCTGTCAAGGCGGCCATGTGGCAATGAATTGTACCTGCATACCCTGATAGTGTATTGGTAAAAATATTATTGTTTACTTAATAATAAAAGTGACATATTTTGCATTTCTTCCTATTGTATTATATAATATGAGTGTCATTAGCATTCTTTTTTCTGTGCCAGAAATCAGCACATTCCTGCTGTATGGAGAAAGTCTTCTTCTTCTTCTGCGTTCATCCAGAGGTTTTTTTTTTCCGGATGTGATTGCGTTGTGCCTGTTTACAGCAGAGCTGCGTTCTTGCGCCGTTAGGCCGACACATCCGACTTCTGTGGGCATTTGTTGACCGGGTTAACCTTCCCGGCGTGAAGACAGTCTGATAGTTTAGTAATGCAAACAGCATGACTGTGCAGTCTGCTGCATATTGCTCAGATTAGAACTGTTGACAAAATATGAAATCATGAGCACACGTGTTTTGCTCTGTGATATCATTTTTTTGGATATTAACATAGGATTGTGTATATAGATGACAGTTATAGGTATGATTGTTATATAACATGACATAATACATATGGTTCATGGATATACTATTACAATTTGAAGAAATAATTATCATGTGACACGCTGGTTTGTTTTATTTCTAGACCACACAAAAATCTAGCAACTGATGGCTTTGTCTTCTACTTCTTTTTTGTTCACCCAATAATGTAATCATTTTCATTGTCTGTAGGAAAAACGGAAGGGAGTAGCACCAACAGCAGCAGCCCCTAAGGCAAAAGCTCAAGTCAATGAGAAAGTAAGTACATTATTTTTGGGATAGTGTAATTTGTAGTAGCAGAGCTGTGGTTTGCATAGTGGCATTATGAAACTAAATATGCAGGTCCACATGGCCAAATGGATAAGAACATGTGTTCTTAAACATCCGGTGTGCTGATGCTGAGGTAAGCGGTTTACCCCTTACACCGGACAGTTGGACTAAAATATTGACCTGTCATCCTTGACTTGAGGACGTAGATTACAAGTACCTCTGAAGTCGGAGTGGGTTCGCCTGACGGCAAGGGACACTGTTAATAGGGAAAGCTAATCCACACGCAAAATTCAGTCCATCACTACTATAAAATAGTGTGTATGGACTACACTTGAGTTCAAAGTGAGCGAGTGCAAAAAAAAAAATAAATAAATAAATATGAAGAAGAGAGTGTAGTTTTATGGGAAATGGATAAGGCTGTTTGTGTTAATCATCACATTTCATGAAGACAAAAATATGATGGTTACAGCTGTTTTTACAATTTAATATTTTTTATTGGATAGGTCATGTTTTTATTATTTCTTAGAATGGAGCTATTAAGTTTTCAGTCACAAGACTTAATATTCTATGTTTTTCAATAATATTAACAGTAACATTAATTTTACTGAAATAATTACCTTTGTTATAAAATTTATGAGGTATGCGGCATAGAAAATTCTAGAGAGCCATTGATATATTTCATAATCATGTGTCAATTCGCATTCCCATAAAATGTGGGAGCGTACATGAAAGACCATCTTGGTTTCAGCTAAATTAAGGGAGACTCCCAACTAAACATTTAAGAGTGGCAGACAGATTTGATGTGAAAATCAAGGGGAAACCACCACATGTTTTTCCAAGAATAAGTTTATGAACCTGTCACAATTTGGAATGGAAGATTGAAATGTTCTGAAATTTTGTACATCTTTAGATTGGATTACCCACCTGACATAAAATATATTTTTCTTTATGCAGTCAGGTGTCTTGACTTTCATCATCATATCATCTAGCAAGTTGTTGACAGAACATCACTTTCATTACAACTCGCTGAAAATACTCTTGATCCTTCACAAGTTCCCCTGCCTCATGTATTTTCATGTCCAGGATGTCTTTAATGTTCTGTGTCCACCAACATATTGGGGTTATCCCCTCCCTCTTCTTCCAGGAATCATACCTTCCAGTATTGCTCTGTAAAACCAAAACCACAGTGACATTTTATATGTCCAGAGTATTTCAGTTTCTGAGACATGATGCTATTTATGAGCCAGTTTTCTTTGATATTCACAATTTATTACTATTGCCTTTGTGTTACTGAGACCCATAGGGGAAGCAAAGAGTAACAATATGCATGTCGTAAAAGCTGACTAAGGAGGGTTGTCATGAGAGATATAGAGATCTCAAAACAACAATATAGAGATCTAAAAACGACAATAGAAAGATCTGAAAACATCAATATAGAGATCTTAAGACAACAATGTAGAGATCTTAAAAGAACAATATAGAGACCACAGAACAAAAGTATTTAAATTTAAAAAAAAAACAATTAGAGATCTCAAAACAACAATATAGAGATCTCAAAACAATAATATAGAGATCACAAAACAACAGTATAGAGATAAAAATACAACAATTAGAGATCTCAAAACAACAATATAGAGATCTCAAAACCACAATATAAAGATCTTAAGCAACAATATAGAGATCACCAACAACAGTATAGAGATAAAATACAACAATTAGAGATCTCAAAACAACAATATAGAGATCTCAAAACAATAATATAAAGATCACAAAACAACAGTATAGAGATAAAAATACAACAATTAGAGATCTCAAAACAATATAGATCAAATCAATAATACAGAGAGAGATCTCAAAACATCACTCAGTTCATATCTGAAGCTGGACCTGAAGTAAGTCATTGTGTGCTTGGACACCAGTAACTTGATACAGCCCTGCCTAATTTACAACAGTGAATGTAAACAAATATAATATCATCATCATCATCGTCAATATGTGCTCTGCCAGCTGGCATATGCATTCATGCATCTCCACAGACCTCTGTCCCTACTGTTCTGAATCAGTTCCACTTATGATATTCTTCCAAACTGCCATTCTCACCCATCCAGCATAAATTTTCTTGTTCTGCCTCTGCCATCACAATATTTTCCAATGCCTCTATTATCATTACATGACCAAAGAGTGCTGTTTGTTTCCTTCTTATATGTACATATAATGTTCTACTTTCTTCTTCTTTTGTTTGCTTGAAATTTATTGTCTGCATCTGTAATGTTATCTCTTGTATGAACTTGCTTGCTTGCTTGCTTGTGTTCGTTGGCTTGAGCTCCAACGCGAAGTCCTGTAAGTCGGATGAAGGCATCCTGTTGTCCAGCATCATTGTGATGTCATACAGGACCTGAGGTTTGTGTGAGTATTCATTGTCCCATGTCTGGCTTATTGGTGTGCAGACTGGTGGTTCCTCGCCGTACAGGCAGACACTCACCAACTTCGGAGGAATCTGCGATCCTACTGACTTTAGCCAGGACCTCGAAGGGACCTGTTGCCCAGGACGCTTGACTAGGACGCGTCAATAGTTCTTGGCCAGTATATAACCTGGCCCTGGTGCCTTGGAAACACCTCTGCGTTCCTTGTATGAACTTCATCGTGTATTTTTAGTTCACCCAGGTTCTACTTTTGTTAGGTACTTTCATCAACCACCTTAATTACAACAAAAACTACAGAAATGCAAGAACTTCATCGTGTATTTTTAGTTCACCCAGGTTCTACTTTTGTTAGGTACTTTCATCAACCACCTTAATTACAACAAAAACTACAGAAATGCAATGAGCCTGAAACAAACTACTACTTTTATTAGAAACATTCACTTGGAAGTCAGTGTGCAAAGAAGAAGTCTAAGGTATAATGAAGAAGAAAAGGAGGAGGAAAAGCAGCAGAAGAGAAAGAAAAAGAACTTCCTCTAATATATATTTTTGTCAGTTCCATTTTTATATTTGTAATTTCTTTGCCTTTTTCCTCTTTAGAATCTTCTTCTTAAGAACATCCAGAACTTGCCTGATGATTTGGAGAATAAGAAGAATTCTGGTGAAGATGACACAGGCGACATACATGATGACAATGACGACAACCTACCCATCAGTCCAGACGGAAAGTTCTTGATTCTGACTACTTTTGATGAGCCTATCTCCCCTTCCCCAGAACCTTCTCCTATATCACCCCAGAAAGTGGAAGATTCAACTGGAGCTGAAGGTGGCGATAGTGAATCAGAAGCTTAGGTTAATGCCTAATGGATGTCTTTATTACACTGAGTATTCATGAGGAAAGTATTACAAAGGTGAATTGTTTGTCTGGGCTTATTGGGTTCTCAAAACAAGGAGAATGCTGTAACTAAGTCTCACTTTCACCACATTATGATCAGAAGCAAAATAAGTTGCCATCTTTCTCATTAGAAAACTAGCACATAGTTCTTTTTTGTTTTGTTTTTTAAATTGTTTGCTATTAGAATATAGTTGTATTTAATAATAAACTACTCTTAAGTATTAGCACTATTAGTATTATATGATATCAGAGGAACTGCAGTTAATAATAGCATGCATCAGATACAACACATGTATATATAATAAAGCTCAGTTACTTTATAGTATTATTCATTAGGTTAAGACATTATCTACAAAGGAAGATCAACAACAAATGTTTGAAAGAAGCAGAGGCTAAGAATATCTAATCACACAGGCACAGTATCAAACATACAATCCCAAAGGAAAATTGACAGTGACTATTACAAGCCCTATTTTTTTACAGTAATGGATAAATATTTCAGAGTTTGGCAGCACAGTGGGAGCATGTATTTGTTGCGTTTTATATTTTTAGAAAATATCAGTTTGCATTTAAGGCATTTTTTTTATTTTTACACTATATGTCTCAGAATAAAGTTTTAAAAAAGTAAAGTTTTAATATTATGCAAACATACAAAAATATACACAGACGTTCTCACATTCATTGGTGTACAGAAATAACAAGGACAGCTAAACACGACATATGCAAATTGATTGGATCTTGGAATTTGTTCTGTAAACCTTGCTTAACCTTCAATACTAGCTGATTGGTTATATTTGTTAAGGGTTTGTCTATTCTGGTTAATATTGTCAGAATTGACATCACTGCAGCCTGGACAACCCCAAACATGCTCAATTTCCCTTTCTCAAAAGCCACCAAAGCATTCCTGTGCTGATAGTTCAAGTAGCAGTTTAATTAAAAGTGTCTATTCTGGTTGTTTTTATATACCTTATGGCTTTTGTTTCCTAGTTTCTTTGTCTGAGGCTGTTCACTTAATGCATCTTTAGCTAATTTGCTGTTTTCATTGTTTACTGCGGTATCCGGTAGTAACGTCTTTAATGCCCATAGTAGATCTTTGTTGTTATCAAGCCTTTCTGTTTCTTGCTTCCTTTTGCATATTTACTAAAGTTCCTCTGTTTTGTCTTCTTTATATCTCAGTTTCCTATTCTAGTTTATGTTTGTTTGATTTTCAAACAGACTCTTTCAATTATCTTGGTATTTTCTGGGGGGAAAAACTGAAAGAA
The DNA here is from genome assembly GCA_014155875.1 of Cepaea nemoralis. Lineage (NCBI taxonomy): Eukaryota > Metazoa > Mollusca > Gastropoda > Stylommatophora > Helicidae > Cepaea > Cepaea nemoralis. The sequence goes on from JACEFZ010007135.1 coordinate 123,577, forward strand.
CTGTGGATTTGAAAATATACACAAAGTAATGCATGTTACATTCAGCAAGATGTTTTCAAATGAAAGAATATATCAGCAGAGATGAATATATAAAGCATTGACAATACCAACAGTATTAAATGGATGAGTAGAAAGTAGATGACCTGGCCAGATGGCATATTCACAACCAGAACACAGACCAGATCCAAGACTCTGTGATCATGTGAGATGGTGAGCCGTGACCTACCACGTTCATCAGCATGTCAGGATGTCAAGCTGGATCAATGAGTAATGAAATGATGAAGAAACTAGAGATCTGGTTTTTTGTTTTTAAAGAATATTGAGAATATCGTGTGCAGATATGAAAACAAATGCTGAAGTATTGTGAGCCACAGGTGTTAACAAAATTAATCATCAAAACTAAGGAAAAGATGAATGAAATCTATGAGCATATCAGCATAGTAGATGGAAATGAGCCATTAGCCATATCTAAATAAAAATACCAGGAAAGAGGGTCAGAGGAAGGTCAAGAAATGTGTATGTGGAAAGCTTAAACAGGTGGACAACAATTAATAATATAAGCAACAACTTCATCAAAATACTCATATCAGGTGACAGAGGATTGAAACATCATGACTGCCATTGCTTGCTACAGACCTGACATAAGAAAAAGAAGTATTATTGTATAGAGGATAGGAACAGAAGAACTAATGCAAATAGTTAATCACCCACGGTTATCAGCATCGTGAAATCACAAACAAATAAACCATATTGAACAGGTGTACCCGGACATAAAAACAAAAACAAATAAAGCATTAACTGATTACATCCAAGATTTAAGACTAAGATGTCCAAGAAAGAGTTGGTAGTACATTGTGCTAACCAGATCTTAAACAACTGAATGTTATAGACTAAAACAACATCATTAAAGATACAAAGAAAAAGAATCACATTGTGCTTGCAACAGGCAGTCATAATAATAGATTTATTCAGCATTAGAGTTTTAGACGTGTGTGTGAATATTGAACAAGCATTCATAAATTTATATAATTGTGTATATACCATTTACACAGCTGAAAAAATACAAGTTTTAGGTATGTGTTAACACTACATAAACATATAGAAATATATACAGTTGTATATATACTGTTAAAATAAAGAAACGCAACATTATTGCAGTTTCAATTGCAAACTTGCACCAACATTTTATTGACGATGCTGATTCGCCCACTACAGTCGGTTCTGGCGATGCCGGTCCATAAGAACAGGACCTCTGTAGGATCTTCTAGCCCAAAGGCCAGCGTCATGCAGCCGGTTGCTGACTGTTTGATCTTAAATTCAACAAGCTCCTGGCATTGACTGGACTGGAGGACGTAGCTGCAAATCGATTCCTAAGGTTATGCAGCTGTATGAAGCGGTCTTCGGCGGCAGTTGTGATTCTGGGTCTTCCACTGCGCGGCCAGTCTGCCTATGAGCTAGTTTCTTGAAATTACCTCCAAAAGCGACTAAATTCTCTGGCTACTACACTTTGTGACTGTCCAGCCTGTAAATGTTCAATGATGATGAGTCGTTCTGTAGTGAGATGAGCCATACTTGAGCATTGGATTTTCAACTGAATTTATTTGAGGAGCGTCAATCTTTTATAGGCATTCAATAATATCGTCAGAGTTTTGTATTCAGTAAGTTTCACGGGATTATCATGAACCTGTCACAAGTTATTGTGAAAAATTTTTTGACCTTGACCTCTGTCATGACCTCACGAATCATGAGGTGAGTACAATTCAAGTAACCACGAGAAGTTACTGACCAGATGGACACACTCGAAAGGTTGACTGATATCCAATCAGTGAATATCTTTTATAAAAGTAACACCAAAAATGTTTTTTTTTTTTTTTTTTGAACAGTATAAAAAAAAGCTTGGAGAAAAGTTTTAGGTATGTCTCTTAATATTACATAAACATACAAAACTGAACACAGTTGTAATAACATTTTCATAGCAGAACAAGTGTTTTATGTGTGTGTGTGTATTAACATTACACAAACATACAGAAATTTAGACTGTTGCATTTAATATTTACCGTTTTTAAAAATGTAGGTTTGTTTAATATTACACAAACACAGAAATGTGTACAGTTGTATATAACATTTACACAGTTGAAAAAAAAGGGAATATTTTCAAATGTGTACAGCAGTTGGGCCATGTATGTGTTAAAAATGCACAAACATATATTCATTCATTCATTCACTAGCATGTCCTGTGCAGAACCTCACTCCCATAACAACCTTCTGGAAAAACTTTTTGATCATAAGCAAGATGTCCCGCGTCCCCATCTGGAGATATCCGCCACATCCTGCACCAATCCTCTCTTAGGCCTTCCTCTTCCTCTCATCCCAGGCATATACCCCTCCATGATTGTTCTCTCCAAACTTTCATGACATTTCAAGTGATCAAAATAAGGAGCGGCTGGCCGAGTGGCTAGAACACCGGACTCTCATTTGGGAGACCCGGGTTCAAATCCTCGGTAAGGTGTCGGATTTTTTTCTGTCGGGGGCAAAAAGAAAATCCTAACCTGCACAGTTCGCGGCGACTGCACTAGCCAGGCGGCCTTAATTCCTCAGGCTCATAGACCCCTCTTCCATACACCACAAGGTATTATGTTGGCAGTAAATGACAGTTATCGTCTTTAGTAGCCAACTTTCTTCAATATTCAGATGTTGTCGTATGGATTTGTTCTTTTCTGTATCCAAGATGTTCTTAGAACCTGTCTGTAACATTTATATTCAAAGGCATTTATGCGCTGTTCAGCTTGTTTAATAAGTGTCCAGGTCTCACAGGTGTATACTACAATGGAAAAGATGCATGCTCTTAAAAATCAAATTTTTGTAGTTATATCTGTCCACCTCCACAATTTAATCAGTTGTTTTAGTTTTTAAAAAGCAATAGATATGTCTTTTAATTTCCTTCAATATGTCACCATTGTTGGTAATTAATGACCCAAGATATTTGAAATAAAACATATATGTACATGAGAATTATACAGCAGTAGAGTCAAGTCTGTATTAAAATTACACAAACATTGTACATGGAATTTATACAGCAGTAGAGTCAAGTCTGTATTAAAATTATACAAACATATAAGGACGTAAGATTTATACAGCAGTAGAGTCAAGTCTATATTAAAGTTACCCAAAACAAATACGGACATAAGATTTAATACAGCAGTAGAGTCATGTGTGTGTGTTAAAGGGACATATAGGTAAATAAAATGTGTGCAGCTAGACAGGTTGACACAACCACAGCTTTTTATAATGCTAAGGTACATAAATCTTCAGTAATTGCCAAGAATTTGTTGTTTTCTTTATTTTCAACTAAAACAGGTTGAAATATGTTTGTCTCTACAATTGTTGATTCTGTGATATTGAAAATATGTGTAAAGAATTTTAGGTTTTACGTTTGCTTTTTGTTATTTTGGTTTGAAGATAATCACAGTGGGAAATATTTTTTTTTAAATCCTGTTAACTCTTTAAGGGATACAGGGGGGAAACCACAACATTAATTTCCCAAGAATCGGGTTCTAGGTAATCACAGAGTATGCTCATATGACATGTTGACTAAACTTCATTTAGTGAAACTTACTGGCCATAAATATAAGCCTTCAGTCATGAACACTTAAAAATACTGGCCCGGAATACTGGCCTCCGTCCTTTAAAAGTTCAACTGTCTTTCTTATTTTTTTTTAAAATTGTTCTGTCCATGTTTGAGTAATTTCCCCCTTTTCTTTCTCCCTTATTTGGCCAAAGTGACTTGAAATTTACCATTTTATGCATTACTGTTTAATTAAAAATCTGTTTTATTTAGCATTGAACTGGCTGTCTATATTTACTCAGAAATACAGTCCCATGTATATTTATCTGTATATGGATGTCTTGATTCATTTATTATTCCGTATTATGAAAAGTCAAATCCAGAAATTGACTGTAATAAGTAACATTATTATAAAATTACATTATCCAAAAGTTACTACTCCCCCACTTTCCATTACTGTAAATTCTCATTAGCCATTAATATATTTGCGTCGCTGGTTTTATTAATTTAGTTAACAGTATAACCAACTCTTTCCTTTCTTCTTTTTAAATTGTATATGTTTGTCACATAGGTAAACAATAGTGGGCTGTGATTTTAATGTATTAAATTTTCATTTATTAAGATGCTTAGAGGTTTAAGTTCATATTTTTGGGCCTTAGATGTTAATATTTGTTGAATTTGTATATCACATGTGTTGAGGACAAGACACTTGATTACTCTTGTATTGCTTTTAAGGCTGTGTGACTGAGAATATACTTTTTACTGAGCCTGTTTTAAGTAGAATTGAGTGAACAAGATTTCATGTTGTTATCTTCATGTAAAGGGTGTATCATATTTTTGCATCATTATGTACTGATGTGTGGGTTGCATTTTTTATTTCAGTAATAACTTGATTTAAAACTGACATACTAATCATATCTTGTGCTCCCAACCTGGCAGAATGTATTTATATAATTTCTTATTATTTGTTGGAAGACACCCTTTTTGTGGTATTTCCTATCTTGTTTCATAGCTTACAATTTGCAAACATGATTGCCATCTTGAGTTATTAACTGTTATAATTTCTTATAATTTTAATAGTCTTTGGGTTCTTTTGCTAATGCCATAGTAATTATTTCCCTGTAGATTATTTATGAACCAAACTATGCATGGAAGATACTTATAATATAGTAACATATAAAGGCAGGAAATCAGACCCCTTCCAAATAACATCTGGCTTGAAACAGGGTGATGCACTATCGCCGCTACTCTTCAATCTGGCTCTAGAGAAAGTTGTAAGGAAGGTAAAGGAGGAATGTGATATTGGAGGAACATCCAAGCTGCTTGGTTATGCAGATGATATAGATATTATAGGGCAAAGTGAACAAAAGACATTAGAAATATTGACTCACTTAAAGGAAAAAGCCCAACAGATGGGGCTGGTTATCAACCAAGATAAGACAGAATATATGGTAATTTCAAGAGACGGAATGGCTAAAAACTCTGGCCACATACAAATAGATAATATGACCATTAAAAGAACGGAAACATACAAATACCTGGGTACAATCTTCAACTGCTCCAACATCATAAGGGAAGAAATACAAACTAGAATCAACTCTGGAAATAAGATATACTATGCACTACAACATCTACTAAAATCAAAGGCGCTATCTCGTAACACCAAAATCACAATATACAAAACACTGATCAGACCAGTTGTGCTGTATGGCTCTGAAACCTGGAGTACAACGAAAGGAGACGAAGCCTTGTTACAAACCTTTGAGAACAAAATTTTAAGACGCATCTTTGGACCCATTAGGGATACACAAAGTGGAGAGTGGAAAAGAAGAAGTAACAAAGACATTTATGATTTGTTTAAGTCCCCGCTAATCACTGGTATCATGAAGGCTAATAGACTACAATGGCTGGGGCATATAGAAAGAATGGAAGATAATAGGGAAACAAAACTCGCTTACACTCAGGAAATAAATGACCGTAGACCCCGAGGTAGACCAAGAAGGCGGTGGAGAGATAATATACATACAGACCTACAAGCACTTGGAATCAACGACTGGCAAGAGAAGGTCCACCAGAGAGACGAATGGAGACAGATTGTATTTGCAGCAAAGAACCTCAATGGCTCGGAATGCTGAAGAAGAAGAAGAAGAAGATTATTTATGAGGCCTGGTTTTCTTATATTCATTTGGATTGCTACTTCCCTCTAACATTTTTTTTTAGTAAATTCTGAAAGTGGTAACAGTTAATCATTTTTTTAAATCAGACTTTTCTGTGTGCAGACATTTTTTAAGCAGCCAAATGTACATTTTTTGTTTAACAATGTATTAAAGGAAGACAAAAGGTGCCAGTACATACAGGTTTAAGAGTACAGTAATAAGACATGATTTCACATTAGAAGCTGTCACTGGTAGTTTAGCTCACTCTGGTCTTCAGTGGTGGGTCCAGATTTCAAATATGGAGACATAGATTCAATTGCAGATATGGTTAAGGATCAATCAAGTATAAAACCCACAACAGTCTGGCTTGCAAATTACACACAACATTTGTTGGTTGGTTGGTAAACCCTCAAGAAGACTGAAATTTAACTCTGATGCATTGGCATTCAGGTCACTTGGCTTCTAAAAAGCTCTGGCATATATCAGAGTGAAGTTGGTGTGGGGACTTTCCTTCCGACTCAGTACTACAGTACCGTTTTTGGGGAAGAAATTGAAAATATCACAAACTTTGAAGAGCTAGGCTCCACAGTCAGCGACGCTGGGAGATGTTCACAAGAAGTCAGCTATAGACTGACTATAGCAATGCAGAAGTTAAGAGTATTAAGAACCTATGGCACAACACTAGCACATGAATTTTGTGTGTGTGTGTGTGTGGAGAACATGCATATTTCCTGTGGAAACATACTGAGTATCAATCAATCAGGTGCCGTCTCCGCAATGAAGGTTGGCTGCAATGGATCTCCAACACTGTCTCACGCCTTGACTGTACATTTTCAGGCTGATGTTCGTCCATCTCTTGATGTTATCCTCCCACTTGTATCATTGTCTACCTCTTGCTCGCTTGCCCTCAACCTTGCCTTCCAGTATGATTTTTATAGGAGTATCATGTCTTTTAACGTGGCCAAAATATTTCACTTGTCTCCTCTTTCTTTCATCAACTCTCTCTTCATTCTCAGTTTTTCTAGGACCTCTGCATTTGATTGTTTTTGTTTCCATGAAATATGACCTATTCATCTGTATATCAACATCTCCAGGGCTTTTATGCGACTTTCTGGTTGCTTGTTCAATGTCCAGAATTCCGCGCCATACAGTAGCGTTGAATATATGTAGCATTTGACAATTCTCATTTTTTAATGCGTTATTAATCTCTCTAGATGTTAATACTGATTTCATGCCGTTTAAAGCATTTTTGGCCATTCCTATTCCCTTTTTGATTTCCATTTCACTTCTGCCATCATCTGTTATTATATGTCCAAGATAAGAGAAACTTGTTACTTGTTCTAGTATCTGCCCGTTTACTATAATGTTCATTGATGACCTTTCCTTTTCACTGCTAATTATCATAGATTTTTGTTTTTGGATGTTAATATTTAAGCCTCATTCTGCACTGTGCCTGTTTACTTCTTCCACTTGGTCTTGCAACTCTTGCTCACTTTCTGCTAGTAACGGTATCATCAGCATATCTAAGATTGTTCATGATTCTTCCATTGATGTTGAGTCCAGGCCTTTCAACTTGTTTAAAAATTCTTTCTCTGTATAGGTTGAAGAGGCTTGGGGACAGTACACATCCCTGCCGTACTCCTCTTTTTATCTCAATAGGCAATGAATAGTTATTACCACATCTAATAGACGCCACTTGTTCCCAGTACAAACTACTAATAAGTCTGATGTCCTTTCCGTCTACTCCTATATCTTGAAGGCACGTAATTAGTCATTCATGTTGTACTCTATCAAAAGCTTTCTTGTAGTCTATAAAACAAACATATATACTTTTTTGAATTTCTATATATTTTTCAATTAACATCCTCAAACAGATAATTGCTTCTCTGGTGCTGCTGTTTTTGCGGAACCCAAATTGTTCTTCAGCTACTTCCTCATCTATTGTATGTTGAATTATTTCTTGTATGCCTTGAGTAGTATCTTAGTTACATGGCTCATTAAGCTAACACAGTGGTTCTCAACCTTTTTTGGCCCGTGCCCCCCCTTCACCATATTTTTAGGACGTCATTCTCCCCCTCACCGTATTTTTAGAACGTCATCCCCCCCCCCCCCCCTTTCGTATTTCCTCCCTAAAAATTCCCCCCCTGCCCATACACAGTATACGTAATAATTTAAGCTATATTTAATATCACATACTAAAACAAGTCTAGCCATCTACATAAAACGTGATTTCATCGGTTATCCATAATTGTTTTTTCTTATTAATCTTCACTAGCAAGGTGGTATTTGCAATCTGAATACTGGTTTTTACACTTTCCCATTTTGTATTAATTTTATCCTCGGGATTTTCACGTCGATATTGTTCCGTACTTTCAATTATTAGCCCATCATATCTATTTTTGACTTCAACTAGGTATAGTTGACTTATTTCTGGTTGTTTCAATGCCGATATATCTACTTGAGGTGTCTTCAATTTCCTTATTCCTGGGTTTTTAAGTTTTATTTGTAATTTTAAAACTACAGGATTATGGCCAGAGTTGATATCAGCACCAGGGTATGTTTTGGCATTTTTAACATTGTTTTAAATCTATTTCTAATCATAATGTAGTCGATCTGGTTTCTTGTTCTATCTCCAGTGCTTTTCCATGTATACAATTTCCTAGGGTTATGTTGGAAAAATGTGTTGCAAACAATAAGATTGTTTTCTTCACAGAACTGTATCAGCCGGTCTCCTCTGTCGTTTTTGTTTCTCATACCATATTGCCCTATTATTTGCTTATATTTATTTTTTCCGACTTTTGCGTTCATGTCCCCCATGACAATTAGGACCTCTGATGATTTTACAACTTTCAGTGTTTGTTGTATGTCTTCAAAGTATTCTTCTAGCTGTTCATCACTATAATCAGTTGTTGGAGCATATGTCTGAAGAATTACTATGTTGAACGGTCTTGCCTTAATTTTGAGAAGTATCATCCTATCTTTATGAGGCCAGAATCCACTAATATGTTTCTCTAAATCTCGTTTTACTAAAATTCCTACTCCTCTCTCATGATGATCTCCTCCTGAATTAATGAATACATAACCTTCTCTCCTTATATAACTTGTATCTGTCCATCTTGTTTCAGATGCGCCTAAGATATCTAAAGTCATGTTGTTTGCCTCTGCAATAAGGTTATCAAACTTCCCTGCTTGATATAAGGTGCGTACGTTCCACGTACCAATTCTCAGACTTCTCCTTCTACTTTTCAGGTAGGTATTGTCAGAATGCACCCTTTCAAAAGAATTTGGGATGCATTCGTCATTATCCACTTCCTTATTCACTATAGGAGTTGTCTCTTCCCTGTGAATATTTACAACAGGCTCATCTCCAGGGGGGCCAAGAATTACCCGTATAGCTTTTTTCTTGTTGTTGAATTACCATTGCTGTCTTTGGGATATTACATGGTGAGGTCCCAATCTCTTCCACGATGGTCAGCAATGTTCACTATCGTGTCCTGAACAAGCCTCATGTGTGCCACACACTCTGCTGTTTCGCTTTCGAAGCCGTTGATCTATTTAGATTCATCCGCCTTCTCCACCGTCCCAGTCTTTGTGTACTAGGGATGGACATTCCCTTAATAGGACATTACCCCTACTTCACTCACTCATACTGGTGAAAGTCATGGACTACTTCAGTGCTCTGATCTCATTTTATTTTTAGGTTTGACTAATGGACTCTCGGCTCAATGCTCAAACTCTACAGCACAGATAAGAATTATAATGTGTGGATCAGACTACTTGCTATAAATATTATTTTGTGGATTGAAATTATCATTTTAAAATTTACCCTATGCAGCAGTAAATATAATGCTGCCAGATGGTTATATTAAAGATAACAGGGCATTTTGTGGGTTGCTTTTATATAGACAGTTATATTAAAGATAACATGATGCAAGTTAACAGAGCATTTTGTGGGTTGCTTTTATAATTTTAAAATTTACCTTTGCAGCAGCAAAGATAATGCTGCCAGACAGTTATATTAAAGATAACATAATGCAAGTTAACAAGGCATTTTATCTTGAGATGTAATATGCCAGTTAAACTATTTTAAAACTTATTTGAAAATTCGTCCCAGAGTAGTCTCCTGCTTTGAGTCTGTGGTGTGATAGTGACATCACATTTTGTAGGCCTGGATGCACGGAGAAATAGGTGGCCAGTCGACCCTGGTCCGATTGCGCTCATGACACCATCAGTGCAGTTCGTTATCAACTTTGTTAATGCTGAAGCTTCATGATATCATCAAAGTCCACAGTTAAACTATTGCTGAAGCTTTATATTATTTTATATTTGTAGTTTCCAAATTGCACAGTACACAACAGCCAAAGAAGACAGCATTGGTGAAGCTGCCTTGATATGTCATCTGGCATGCAGTGGTGAAGCTGCCTTGATATGTCATCTGGCATTTTAAATATGAGATGTTTTTTGGGACAGTTTGAATGTCTATTTAGTGTTTATTTTGTTCGTACATACTCTTCACCACTGACTGTAATCTATCTGTTATCCAGCGCCACCTGGACGATGACTCTCCAAGTGCTGTTTGTTTTATTAAGAGATAGTCTGTGATGAGGTAGAGGTACTGTCTCTCATCTATATTGACTCTCCAAGTGCTGTTTGTTTTATTACCAGATGGACGATTCTGTGGTGAGGAATAGGTACTGTCTCTCATCTATATTGACTCTCCAAGTGCCGTTTGTTTTGTTACCAGACAGACTAGTCTGTGATGAGGAATAGGTACTTTCATCTATTGCCATCTGGACAATGACTCTCCAAGTGCTGTTTGTTTTATTAGACTATTCTGTGATGAGGAATATGTACTGTCTTTCATCTATATTGACTCTCCAAGTGCTGTTTGTTTTGTTACCAGATAGACTAGTCTGTGATGAGGAATAGGTACTTTCATCTATTGCCATCTGGACAATGACTCTCCAAGTGCTGTTTGTTTTATTAAGAGATAGACTATTCTGTGATGAGGAATAGGTACTGTCTCTCATCTATATTGACTCTCCAAGTGCTGTTTGTTTTGTTACCAGATAGACTAGTCTGTGATGAGGAATAGGTACTGTCTCTCATCTATATTGACTCTCCAAGTGTTGTTTGTTTTGTTACCAGACAGACTAGTCTGTGATGAGGAATAGGTACTTTCATCTATTGCCATCTGGACAATGACTCTCCAAGTGCTGTTTGTTTTATTAAGAGATAGACTATTCTGTGATGAGGAATAGGTACTGTCTCTCATCTATATTGACTCTCCAAGTGCTGTTTGTTTTGTTACCAGATAGACTAGTCTGTGATGAGGAATAGGTACTGTCTCTCATCTATATTGACTCTCCAAGTGCTGTTTGTTTTGTTACCAGATAGACTAGTCTGTGATGAGGAATAGGTACTGTCTCTCATCTATATTGACTCTCCAAGTGCTGTTTGTTTTGTTACCAGATAGACTAGTCTGTGATGAGGAATAGGTACTTTCATCTATTGCCATCTGGACAATGACTCTCCAAGTACTGTTCATTTTGTTAAAAGATAGACAAGTCTGTGATGAGGAATAGGTACTGTCTTTTATCTATATTTACTCTCCAAGTGCTGTTTATGTTGTTACCAGATAGACTAGTCTGTGATGTGTAAATACTGTCTTTCAGTGATCGTCATCTTGAGAACACTCTCCAAGTGGTGTTTTGTTACCAGATAGTTTAGTCTGTAATGAGGAGTAGGTACTATCTTTTGTTTATCTTCCATGTCTGTGTTGCCTCTCCAACTGCTGTTTATCATGGTCCATCCATCCATCCATCATGTGCCATGCCGGTAAGCGTGGGCGGTCATGTTCTGCCATCTCACTCGATCACCAGAGTCGTGGATCAGTTCCGTGTTTCTGTCTCGACCATGCCACAAGGCCAAGCCATCCAGATACTTGTTTCTAGGTCTTCCCCTTGGTCTGTTTCCCTCGATCTTACCAGTTGTCACCAAGTTCTCCAAATCATTTCTTCTCATAACATGTCCAAAAAATTGTGACTGTCTACGTCTAATGTCTCTGATCAGTTTACGATCTTCATTTGTTTCTTGAAGGACTTGTTCATAGAACATTGTGAAATGTGTTGTGATATACGTTTAAAGGAGAAATTCCATCAAGTTGGTTTGGAAGAGTTCTATAAAACGTATTTGTATAAGGATACATATCCTGCGTTTTACAAACATGCTCTGTCGATGGTTTTGCTATTTGGAAACACTTATGCATGTGAACAGCTTTTTATTGGCATGAAGCACATCAAATCACACGTGAGAACACGAATTACCGATGTTCATTTGAAAAACTGTTTGCGTGTAGCGACAATATCAGTCGACATCAATTTTAATGCACTTAGTAGTGCAAAACAAAGTCAGATGCCTCGCTTCTAAATATTTTTTTTTAAATTGCCTAATAAATATGCTTGATTCACAGTTGTTTTATTTGCTTTCTCCCCCCCCCCCCCCCCCCCCCCAAAAAAAAATATATACTAATTTCTTTTTAATTAACATTAAATCAGGCAAGCGTTTTACCACGATCTCACCTACTGGGAAATGATGATGTGATCAAAGCTGTCGCACGCTTGCTTGTTTACTTTAATAAACAAAACAAAACAAACAATTAGGTGCGGGGCCCGGCAGGAAATATTATTTCTGAAATTTGGCCCGCCTGCTGAAAAGTTTGGCCACCCCTGCTTTAGATCCTAACCTTGCCTGATCTACTACCATTAGCTATGAAATCATTGAAGCACCATTCTGCATTATCTAGGATTTGTTTCCACATGTACCCATCCTTTCTCACATTTTCAATTTCTGACAGGGTTTTTATTGTCACACAACCCAGTTAATCCTGGCACATGGTCATGCCTGTTCGGTCCCCAACATGGAGGATAGGCTTTGAACGTTTAAGCCCCCAGGAGTGTTTATACTTGTGGCTACCGTTTGCATTCTCATTTTCCTCATGTTTGACTGGAAGTGCATAGTTCCGTAGACCTGCTACTGAGTTGAGTGCGTGGCATGACACTATGAGCTGTCAATTTTGTGTGAAATACTTTCACATCTGTCCTCGGTTTGTTTGAGTGTGTGAATTGCATGTTCGTAATAATGGTGGGTGACTTGCCGCAGAACTGACTGGATTGCCTTATGCAGCAATGTATGGCTGCTGGTTTTCTAGTGCCTGCTGCTTCAATCGATGATGAACTGTATTTTTTGCGGAGGACTTTTGTTTTGTCATTATGGCGGTGGCACTATGCAGTGTACCTGTGCAAGCTATTGGTTTGTCAAGACTCCTGTCTGTTCCACTATTCACATGGGGCAGTGAGGAGCATTTTGTGGGGACGACCTGTTGTCGTGAAGTTGGTACAGCGACTAACACAAATGGTCATGCCTTGGGGGGTCTCCGTGACAAAGTGGTCACGTTATCTGCCCCATTCTCCGAGGTTGAGATTTCAGTTTCAGACTACTTCCATAGTGCAATATTTCCGGGCCATCACTAGCACTATGGAGTTTGTGCTTTGTGCAATACTCTTGGTAGGCAGCTTGTCATTTTGTGGAGATTGATGAAGCCAGAGGAGCGGCTGGCTGAGTGGCTAGACATTTGGGTTCTCCTTTGGGAGACTCGGATTTAAATCTTCGGTAAGTTGTGGATTTTTTTCTGTCGAGGGCAAGAAAATACCCTAACCTGCATAGTTCAGAGTGACTGTACTAGCCAGGCAGCCTTAATTCCTCAGGCTCAAGACTCCCCTGTCCCCCACCGCAAGGCAGTAGTTGACAGTGACAGTTATGATGACAGTGACAGATGTAGCCAGATGCAGCAAAAACAGAGTGCAATGAAGTTGATCTTGTCACTTTTAATTTTTTGACATGACCATGCCATTATAGTGTGCATGTTTTTACAGTTGTCTGTATATGATCACATTGATAGACCTGCTCCTGTCTTTTGGAGTGATAAGTGGAAATTAGCAGCCATAAGATGTCACCAAGCTTGCTGTCACCAATTTCAACCCTACATCCATGTGGTGCAAACTGGAAAATTTTAGCAATGATATCTCAAGCTGATGGACAGAAGGCCACCAGGAAAATGACACACGGTCAGGTCTTAAATTACCAAAGACCATAATATTGCTCTATCAAAGCTATTTTAAAAACTTCAGTCTGTAGATTGAAGTATGATAAGAAAGCTCATTCCTAAACATCCGGCATGCTGATGGTGAGGTAACGGGTTCAACCCCTACACTGGTCAGTTGGACTAAAAATGTTGACTTCTTATCCTTGACTTGGGGATGTAAATTACAAGTACCTCTGAAGTCAGAGTGGGTTTGCCTGGTGGCAAAGGACACTGGTAATAAGAAAAGCTAATCCACATGCAAAACTAATTCCAGTGCACCAGAAGTAGTAACACATGTACAGACTATGCTTGAGTTCAAAGCGAGCAAAAGGCAAAAACAAATATTCAGGTAGTCATCTCAAGGTTTTAGTTTACAAGAAAAATGTCACATAATGATGTTACTGTGATGTCTTAGAAACTCTGCCAGACACATGAAAGAATAAACCAGAAGAAAAAACTGTTGTCACTGCTAACAAGACATGCTGCTGCACTCGGCATATAGCTATTAATGCTCTTGCCTCTTTAGCAGCTGATTAAAATATGTATCCTGACTGTTCAAACTGATAATCCTAATGACAAAAATGACATAGGAAGCTTCTGAATGCAAATATAGTGGACATACCTGTGGTAATTTGACTCCATTTAAAATTGTGCCATTTTGACTACCATTGTCTTTTAGTGTGTAGCAGTGCTCATCATAGTCAAAGGTAATTTCAGCATGCAGCTATAGCAGAAATTGAAATAAATAAAACACAAATAAAGGACACAAAGAAATTATATGAATCTATTAAATTTTAAAACAATATGCAATGCATTTTTTACTCCAAAAGCCATGGGCACGATGGTTTATTATTATTTTCTCCATATTTAGTTGTAAACTAAATACTTCTTTATTCTGCAGATTTTTTTTTAAATAGTAAAGGTTTTCAAAGGGTACTTTGTGTATAAATTTTTCATACTATCGACATGCTGGTTTTTTTTCCTTTTCTAAATTACATTTGTACAAAGGCCTTCCAAAACTCTTTTGCTAAATAAATATTAGGTTAAATGTTAAAACACTGCCACATCTTTTACCAATTACCTCACTGGAAAGCCATAGAAAGAATGTAGATAGGGGAGCCATGGACTGACAAAGGCTAAAAAAATAACTGCCATTGGGAAATGGGTCTTACCAATGCCTAACGGCTCAATCTGACTTATTAACTAAAAGCTTCCTTTGTATTGGAATTACTTCCATTGCTGTCTGCTGCCAGTCAGGTTTCTTCAATGTACTAAACTCTCAGCGTTTTCAGTGTCATTCATCACTTTAGTAACTACTTCCATGTGTTACTGCACATCTAAACAAGATCATTCTAAGGATGAAGATCTATTCTCATGGATGTCTATAATCACTTCTTAAAGCATTTTCTCTATTTACTTTCATTTTATGTTGCAAGAGCCAATTAGTATAAGTTTATTTATCTATCTTTAGCCAGATAGAAGAAACCCAGTCCAAGCTGGCCAACTTGAAGCGCACACACAGTTCTGCCTACTACGTCACCCAAGAATTGAGTTTGTATGGCTACTTGAAGTTCACGAAATTCTGTACAGAAGCAGTGTACAAGGTGAAAATCGCAGAGAATGCTCGCCTCAACAAATCACTGAGCACTGAAAAGGTAACAACGTCAGTACTAGACAACCCAGAGAAGTATGTGAGAAACTTATCGTCATACGTACTCAACAACATTGAAACAGAGGCCCTTGCATACGGATTAAAATTATGCATAAAGCCTAAACACATCAATCGTGTTGAGTCGCAAGCACAGTTTGAAATGTTGTTTGATCAAGTCTCCAAGTTATCACCTACCTCTGCTGATTCGGTCGGGTGGCTGAAGGCCAAACTGGTAGATTTAGAACACCAGTATCGCACAACACCCTCTAAACAGACGTGTCCGCTGACCAACGAACACCTTACTGCCTTAAAAGCGTTAAAGGCTAACAAAACCCTCGTCATACTGAAACCTGACAAAGGGAGCGGTACAGTACTGATGGACATGTCAGATTACCAGAGAAAAATGGATGTAATATTGTCAGACGAATCCAAATTCAGGATAGATAAAAAAAAAGTAAACAAGTCGGAGGACCTGGATGCTATAATGAGGAAAGAGATCCAGTCACTTGTGAATGCGGGACTCATCAGTGAGGCCACTGCAAAAACGCTCACACCACGCGGCTCGCACACTCCTCAGATGTACGGTCTACCCAAACTTCACAAGCCCGGCATCCCGCTAAGACCTATCCTGTCCATGGTTAACTCTGCACAACACCGAATGGCGAGATGGTTAGCCGAAATGTTAAAACCAGTACGACAGTCCTTCGATCCAAAAATACTCAGAGATACATTCCAACTGGTGGAATTATTGGATACTATGGACATAAATAACAAACACATGGCATCCATGGATATAGCCTCCCTATTCACTAACGTTCCATTAGAGGAGACAGTGAAAATAATAAGGGAACGCATTGAAGACAAACAACTAAAATTAGGCATACCAACACCTATTCTGGAGAGGCTACTACTACTATGTACCGCCAACATCCTATTCAATTTTCAAACTAAGTCATACCGCCAAATTGACGGAGTGGCCATGGGGAGTCCTCTTGGTCCTATTCTAGTGGACATCTTCATGGCACACTTAGAAGAAAAGAGATCCTCAGACATCAACAACTTGGCCTTTTACCGGCGTTATGTGGACGATATACTAATCATCACCACAGACGAGCTACAAGCAACATCGTTTCAGGCCACAATGAACAAGACGCATAAAAACATCTCTCTATCTATGGAACACGAACACAACGAAGCGTTACCGTTCCTAGATATTCTAATGAGACGTAGAGCAGACGGCACAATTCAAAGATCGGTGTATCGCAAAGAAACATGGACTGGCCAATACCTAAATTTTCAGAGCTTCACACCTGTCCAGTACAAACGGGGCTTAGTACGGACCTTGTTTGACCGTGCTAGAAAGATATGCACCCAGGACACACTGACAGAGGAATTTGAAACTCTGAAGAATGTCTTAAACCTGAATGGGTACTCCACAGGATTTATAAAGCGCCATTGCCAACAGCCCAAACCCAAAGCAGACGTAACTACAGTCCCTAAACTCAAGGTATTCATCCAGCTAACCTTTCGAGGGGATGACGTAATGCAACGTCTACAAGACCGGCTTACTACAGCAGTAGGTCAAACATTCTGTGCGGCAACTCCAGTCATTAGATGTAAAACCGTACCCATTCCTACACCAACAGTCAAAGAGCCTGTTCCTCTGTACGCCACAAACAATTGTATTTACCAATTCACATGTAGATGCCAGGCCGTTTACATTGGCCGAACGGAGAGACAGCTTAACAAACGGGTGTTAGAACACATACCTCAATGGGTCAACAAGATACAACACACAGGAGATGATAGCCACGAGGAGCCGACACACCGGAAGCTCCCGGCGTCTTCAATCGGCAAGCACATTGTTGCCAGTCGCCATGTTGTGTCCAGAGAGACTGCATTTCGCGTGTTGTTTAGAACACAGAATACTCGCTTGTTAAAATTTGCAGAAGCAATTATGATCTATCAACGCAAGCCAGAATTGTGTAAACAGAAAGACATGTTAGTCAGCTTAAAATTACCGTGGTAGACAATCGACATTACTGTGCGAAATTGTGTATATTTCAACTTGAAGGATTTATCTAGTTAATTTCACGTAAGTTGTGTGAGTTCTGCAGTATGTACCTGACGAGATGCAGCGAAATATGCCAGGCAATAAATCGTGCAATCTATTGTTTGTGTCTTCGTTATTCAAATTCACTACGGGAAAACATTGTTTTGAAATTAGTCATAAATATAAAGAAAACAAAAACTATGATTCTCAACAAAGATAGCAGCACCGGGAAAATTACAGTGAATGGAAAGACGTGTGAATTAGTAACTAGGTTTTCTCACCTAGAGCAGTTAGCAACAGATGATGGCAGGTGTTAAGTATAAGAAATAATAGGAATGGGCATAGGAACATTCAAGAATATGAAATAACTTCTCACAACTGAACAGCTAAGTGACAAAACTAAGAGTGATCAAGCATTACACTTACATTGTTACATTATCGTGTGGTTCAGAAATATGAACAAAGAAATTAACAATGTACATTGAAGCTTTCAAAATGTAGTTATACTGGAAGAACATCATGGCATGAGAAGCAAATATAAACTAAGAATTATTACACCAACTGATTGAAGAAAGCATCAATGTATGAGAAAAAGATCAGACAATTAAGCACCTCAACCATATAAAGAGAGACAGTTCCTTGTTAGTTAAAGGTATGCTGGAGGAAAAAGAAGAGGGAGGAAAATGCATGTGGAAGACAGCATTACATGTGTGTGGGCAACGTCAAGAGATGGACTGGAAAAATCTGTATAAATGCACCACAAAGATGCAAGAGGGTGTTGGGGATTTATTATGGCCAACTTTTAATGTTGAGTTGGCATTTGATGATGACATATCCTTGATAACACCTTTCTGTTTGATTGTGTATTTAATTGTTCTACAACCAGATGTTGTTTTGATAACACCTTTCTGATTCATTGCGTTTTAGTTGTTCTGCAATTAGATGTTGTTTTGATAACACCAGTCTGTTTCATTGTGTTTTAGTTGTTCTGTAACCAGATGTTGTTTTGATAACACCAGTATATTTCAATGTGTTTTAGCTGTTCTACAACCAGGTATTGTTTTGATAACACCTTTCTGTTTCATTGTGTTTTAGCTGTTCGACAACCAAGTATTGTTTGCTTCTAGGTACAAGGCAATAGATGACTGTTGCATTCCCACAAGATGTCCACACCACCTTTATTCCCTCTATAAATTCAGTGTGACACTTTTCTTGTCTCAAACATTTAATCTTGATGGATTGTTTTCCTTATGCTGCCCACATCAACCCAGCCCAAAATGGGTAGCATGAAATGTCTTGGGAAGAAAAGATGGTCCGTGTGATATTGATATACACCCCCCTCCCCGGTGTTTCCAATAGTCTATAAAAATATACGTCCAGCACATTACATCAAATACAACTTATGGGTGTAAAAGCATCTTTTATTACTTTACTACGAGGGCGAGTCAATAAGTAGGTCGCACAGTTCTGTGGGATGGCAGGTAAATGTATTTGGTATTTTCTACAGGTGTCATTAGGTGACACTTTTATCGTTTCTTTACTTATTCAGTCACTCAGTAGAGATTTGTTCGCAGCAGACGAGCATAATCTCCGGCGGGCCTATTCTCGCTGGTCGCGAGATCCGCACAGTGGAAGTATGGGAGATTTGCTTGCAAACAGACAGGAAATATCTCCTGCGGTAGCTATGGCGGGCCTATTCCCGCTGGTCGCGGGGACCGCTATAAGTCAGGCGGGGAGTCTGACGATAGTGCACGCTTTCCACAGGTCCGGACACTTGTGATGACAGATGTGCGCGCCCTCATGGTCCGGGCACGTACACGGCCCTCACCTGTGGGACATGGCTGAACGCCTCTAAGCCGGGTCCCTTGGGTGTCAGGGTCTGGCCATAACTCGCCACCGGCTCGTGGTGGTGAGGTCTCGGTGGATTGACGCTGAGCCGCCAGCGTCTGCAGCCTACCTTGTGCCAGACGTATTGGTTACCCATTCCTCTGGAATACACAAGACTAGGCCGAGGGAGGGATCATGTCGTTTGGGCATCACATGATCTCTGAAGCTCTGCCCAGACATTGTGTTGGAATATTGGCCACATTCCACTCACATACTTTGGTCTCTCAAGACTGCAAGGTGTCTACTACTACATTAGGTGACAGCAACATCGAATTTTATATTCCCGTTCAACAGATGGCGCTAGGTGTCTCATGCGCAGCGCATAAACAAAATGGCGACTGTACATATAGAATGTACAACTAAAAAGCAACTTGCTATCGTGCGTTTTTTGTGGGCAAAAGAACTGCCTGCAAAGGACATTTATAAGGGAATGTTTCCTGTTTATGCTGACAAATGTTTGTCCCGTAAAGCGGTGCAAATTTTCTCAAGGACGCTCTAAAATTGTTGATGAAATCCGATCTGGTCATCCTATTGAGATTGCAACAGAAGCATCCGTGCAGTGGGTGGAGGAGATGATTAGAGGTGACAGGCGAGTAACGATAGGCACTGTAGCATCTGCAATAGGGTGCTTACATGGTTCATCATACAGCATAATGCATGATCGATTGAAATTTAAGAAAATGTGCTCAAGATGGGTACCCAGAAGTGAAAACATGGTTTAGAAAACAGAGCATGCAGTTCTATGCAGCCGGTGTGGGAGGACTGATAAAACGCTGGGATAAGTGCATCAATGTTGGTGGAAATTATGTTGAGGAAATAAAGGGACAATGTATGTATAAAAATAAACTGGTTTCAAGTTATATTTAGTTATTTTTCTACAACCATTTGTGACATACTTATTGACTTCACCTCGTATTGCATCTTGCATATGATGAACTTCCTCTCATAGGATTTCAACAGCCACCATGTTTGACCTGATAGCTAGTGTTGGTTGAAATAATGCTGTTTATCACTTGTCATTTCACTTCTGTACTAATGATTGACTGTTCCATATTCTGTGAAAACACTACCTAGATACATGAACTCCATAATCTGTTAAGCCTTGGTATTGTGTATATTTTGTGTAAAGACTGTAACCAAGAGTTAATTATTGTGTGGGGTGCAAAGCTGGAGTCGGATCCTTGAGCTTCAGGATAGACTTGATGACAAGGTAAAATATGTATTTTTGTATTGTATTGTGTGTGTATTTTTGCAAATACAGATTACTTGTCTGTGATCTTTGCTTTGTAACATAGTTAATTATAATCATTATAAATAAGTTTTCAATGTGATTGTTATATGGGTCACACTGTCTCGAATTATGACAAATGGAATGTGGTTTTAACAGAATATGCACATTTTGTCTTTCAGAGAAGTGGTCATATAGAGGATATAATATTTTACTTAATTGCAAATGTTTGCTTACATTGTATCACATTTACTTTTGTAACATTGAACACATGTGAGAGATTAGTGAAAATGGTCTAAGCATGTGAAATAATTCCCTTGCATGATTTACAGTTTTAAAAACAGTGTAGACACACAGGGCGGAGGGAAAATGTCTTAGATAAAACTATAAATGTAATTGTTTTCCAGAAGTGTCTTAATGTAAATTACTTAGTGCCATATTTGCTATGTTTTCCATTTTGGACAGTAAATAAAACTATATTATGTGGAAGCGAAGTGCACCCAAGACCGAACTTGGTGCAGAGAGACCCTGAACAGATAAGATTGTTGGTGAGATTGGTTTACAAACTCCCCTAATATTCTGATCAACAATGGCTTGATCACGTTTGTAGAGAATACATATACAGTAACAGTTATTGTTAACAAAATCTCTTTATATTTCATACAGAAAGACTAAACTGATCTATATGTTTTAGTTCTTTTTTTAAATTTCTTTTGAGTTCTTTCCTACTCTTGTCCTTAGGTTCTAAGAATCCTACCTGAAAATAAATATATCACACAGCATCAGGAAATCATCAAACACTTCATCCTAATGTGGAAGGTATCATTGGGTTATTTGAACTTTAAGCCCTTCTGGTGACTTTGTCTCACTTCTGGTGACTATATGTCTCACTTCTGGTGATGTGTTGTAGATAGAAAGACTATGGTGAATATGATACAAAAATAAGATCATCTTGCAGCAAGAAGCACAGACACAATTAAAAAGATTATAAAGTAATATCTAGAAGACCTAAGGAAATGCATCAAGATGCTGTCTACTCTATTGCTTGTTACATTGTTTAAACAAACAGCATGTATTGGTGAAATAGGCTGCACAGCAGTGAAAAAATTACATGAACACACACGGTCGTCTTTAGGTATCATAGAATCTATCACAGTGGTGTGGTCAATCATTGCCTGTCATGCCCCAATTCATGCAAACCACATTGTGAGATCACTCAGTGGGCAAAGAGATAAACATTTATAAGAGAACAATTAGAGAATCATTAGAAAAGGTTACGCCAGCCCTGTGTGGGTTCAAAGTTTTGAGATAGACACTATTTTGATTAAAGCATTTCTTTACAGAGTTTGGGGTTAAATCAATAGGTATGACATGTCAAAAACACAGAGGATATGCAGCCATGGAGATATATCACTGGCACCTAGATACAATGACATCATGAGGCAATGTCACCAGAAGCTCTGGAGGTTCAAATAACATAGAAGAGCTTCCACAATGGGATGAAGTGAGCGATTTCTTCACTTTGTGTGATATGTTTGTTTCCATGTAGGTTTCTTAGACAAGAGTAAGAAAGCTCTTGAAATGTTGCTTAGCTAAATCATTTGTTATCACTGTATGGGTCAGCAATCTTTACATATGAAATGACAGCAGTTCACTTCACATTGTGTAAAGAAAGCAGCACAGGATTTTTAAGATTTGTAAATATTTTGTTGAAATCCATGCACAAAAAGTGGATACATCTCATGCTGTCTATATAGTTTTATTTTAAGAATTAATAATGTTCCAGGTTTTAGAAAATTACAATCCCTCTGTGTCTACGATTGAATTTTAACATTGACCTGTCAGTGGCAACTGATATACTATAAATAATCATATATTGAATTACTTTTGTTAAGGATTTCTGAGTTTTTTTGTGTGTTTTTCCTCAATTTGAACACAAGCATAGTCCATGCATGTGCCAGCGCACTGGACTGATTTTTGCATGTGGATTACCTTTCCCTATTACGCGTCCCTTGCCACCAGGCGAATCCATTCCGACTGCAGAGGTACTTATCTAGAGCAGTATGCTATTGATGGAGTGGTTTATTCAGTGATTTCCTTAGATAGAATGAGACGGAAAAGTATATGATTGGTGGAGTGGGCTATACAGCGAGTTCTCTGGTTTACAATACCAAAAGAGTATAAGGTCAATGGAGTGAGCTGTACAGTGAATTCCTTGGTCTTGAATGACACCACAAAAGTATATAATTGATGCACATTGGCTCCATCGTGATTCTTGGTTAAAAAAAAGTTTTTTTTAATTTCATGTTTTTGTTAAATGAATACATGAGGCTGTGAAGTTGTTTTGTTTTTTATCGTTATATAGCTGTCACCATTATAATTAAGCATTACTTGATGGTAACCATTATAACTAAGCATTATTTTATTCTGATGTAGAAGATGGTAAAGTACATGTTGATTACAGTTTTCTTAATGTATTTTTGATCACTGAGGGATAG
This sequence comes from Cepaea nemoralis, assembly GCA_014155875.1. Lineage (NCBI taxonomy): Eukaryota > Metazoa > Mollusca > Gastropoda > Stylommatophora > Helicidae > Cepaea > Cepaea nemoralis. The sequence continues at coordinate 146,758 of JACEFZ010007135.1, forward strand.
GGATAATTTGAATGTAACTGTTTATTTATGTGACTATGTTAGATATTTTGGTTGGAGAATGTTAGTATATCCATGGTATGAGATATGTAGCAACCATCAAGAAGGGAATAGGAATAGCCAAAATTGTATTCCACAGCATGCAAAATATTCTAATAAACAAACTACTACATTTTGTATTAATACTGACAGTTAGTAAGCACTATATATGTTATTCTATACTGTTAAAACAAAAATAAGTAGTAGGAGAAACAATGCCTTGAAATGTGAATATATAGAAACATGGAATGACAAGTAAGCTGGTTGAGGGACAATGATCTAATGGGGGATAAAGTTGTAAAAGAGAGAAGTTTCAACAAAATATGCTGGGCACATTGTAAAAACTAATGCCCTTGTGACAGCTGATCCAAGTACTCCCTTCAGACCATTCATGCCAAAGATCCACATATTAGTATATGATTAGCAGTCATTGACAGAAAACATGCTGATGTTTCCTGCAGAATGAAATTTAAAATAGTCCCAAGCATGTGAAATCTATTAACACATCTGAGATTTAAACTTAATGAGAGCCATGAATGTATAGTACACTTGTTTATGAACACGTTTGGGCTCATTCCCCAGTACTAGCATGATTTTATTCAGTCAGCACAGCTCTAGAGTCAAACCAACTTGATAGAATGAGCAACGGTTAATTGTATGGAAGGCCACAGGTTGATCCACATTACACTGATCTAGTATATGTGAAAGCTTAACACTCTACACCATCAGAATTTTACATGATAAAATTGTCTTTTATGTTGTCCAGTGATTTTATGTGCAAACAAGTGATTTGTTGTCTGTGAGCACTAACTTTATCACAGCTCTCGTGAATTTACTTTCAACATGTGTGTATTTCCCCAGCATCACAAGGGATATGATGGTCTACAAGTACTGGTCCCACAAATTATTTTTATATGGTGTGAAAATTGTTTTAAACTAGTAACAGCGATGAAGACGGGCGACACAAAGATCATTCGTCACAATACTTTTCTAACATACTTTTTTTAATTGCAAAACATTTCAATTGCATTTTAAAAACACATTTCAGAAAGGAATACTATGAAACTATTTTCCCACAAATTACTTACATTGCCTTTATAGAACATACTAAATTAAAATATATTTTATGTTTGCAAACTGAAGTCTTTAAAGGGAGTTTCACACAACTAGCAGCAACAAAACCTTCCACTATATATTTCATGAAGAGCACTGCTTTTCAAAATGTATATTGTCAGTGATATGAAAGAAACGCTTTGTAAGTTTCAATGTTTGTCTTTTTTATATAGCAAATTAGTGTCTATGCATTCTTTATTGACTTTTGCTAGTGGTTGTTGATTTTAGTTAATAAAACACAATACATTTGTATATAGTAATTGTTGTTGCTCTATACTGTATGTATCCATAAATACTTGCAAGTTAATTTGTCAACTAAAAAAAAAAATTTCCTTTGAAATTTTAACTTAATAGAGATGATTAACTTTGGCCAGGGTAAAATGGTCAGGCACTTTAGATGGGGTGGGGGAGCTTAACTACGGAGTTCCTTGCAACAGGTGGTTAACCGGTCAGAGAGAGACTGAGCTAGACTCGATAAAACTTGGTGCAATGAAAGTGACCCTCTTGTCTTAACCCCGTTGGCCAATACTAGTGTAGTTGGGGTCTCGGTTTGCCAAGAAGCTTCACAAATAATCCTTTTTTCTGTTTTTCATTTTATGACCACTTTCATTGACAGTGGGGTCCGTGTACTATAGATACTGATAGGCAGTAATAGAAGTTTCAGACTATTTCCTCCCCTGCCATCTGTGAGCGCCGAGCAGTACCCGTAAGCTGTTATAGCCAGATGCATCAATGGGAATTAATTACATTCTTAAACAGCAAAGACAAATAAGACAAGACAAACAAAAAAATAAAATGACAATTAAGGCTGTGTTTAAAAGTCATTGTTAATTCAATGTGTACATATGACGACACTTGCCAAATAGTCACCTGTAGACTACTAGGTGGTATAGTATCCAACAGGTTTCATGTTTTGCACAAGCAAAAAAACTCACTCAACGGATGCCAGCCCCCCCCTCAGGGTTCAGATGACCTAATGCTGATGCATCAGACATAACTCTCCATTTCCATGGATACACAACCAACCATCCAGCTGTTTCACAAACATTGAGATACCACTGCGTAATATTTTCCCCCTCCAACAGATAAATACCCTTTGCTTTTTTCTGAAAATTAGAACTATTTCTGAAGATGTTCTAATCACTCATTCATCCAACCCAAAGAACAAGCCTTATCATACACACACACACACACAACAACACATTCTAATACATGCCTTACAGTCAGGTGTGCTAATGAAAATATGTCTACAATGTGAAATAGATAAGTGACTTGCAGATAACTAAACATAGAAATATGAAAGCAGATCTAAGTAACTAAATGTTGATAACTCGACTCAGCTTCTGCACTCTGTTGAGGAGGATATCACCTTGTTTGATGCAGTTCTGGAAGAAAGCAAACCAACACTTGAATGTGCAAACAAATGTAAATTATTAACGACTGAAGGAAGATAGAGCTAACTGCCCATCATTCAAGCTACACTGTGTATCAAACAAAATGGTTTATTCACTACTATCATCAAGCTTCTGTTCTACAATACAAAGATACCCCCACAATGTGGAAACCAGAAAGCTTATTGTAAAACCTGTAATTTACTCACAGATTGCAGCAAAGTCTATGTATTGTCAGTCTGAATACACATGATTGGATCTTTTTGGCACTGGTAGCCTCCTGTCACATTTACTGCAAATTTTTTTTAAATGTAACTTTTCCTGGTTAACGTGTGGCATGATTTTTTATTGTCTTAACCTCAGTATCCCTTCATAGTATTGTAGAAGGCAATGTAAATCTTGCTGGTCTGATGTGGAATCATGTTTTATACCACAGCTTTATGAGGCAAGGTTATATCTCCTTCTTTTCTTTGACATTGAGATCCAGCACTTGGTGGGTGATGTCAACTCGTGCCAACTGTCTTTACTTCCCATAACATTTTCTGGTACCCATTTAGGCTAGATCAAACGGGTAGCCTCGATTTTTATTTTTTTAAATGCTTTTTTCCCCCTGCTTTTACTATTACTTTTCCCCGATTTTACTATTATTTGTTACCCGGTTGTTAAGCTTTCCATACACTTTTCTTTGCCTTTCTTGCCTACTATTTTCTCACATACGGCTGATTTCTCTATACCCCATATTCTGTTGATGTGCTACCTAAATTTTATTTGCTTTTCCTCATGGTTTTAATGAGTTATCCATCAACACCTGCAGTTCTCAATATCTCTACATTCACTTTTTTACCTTCTGTCCATATTTTCAACATTAGTCTCCAAACCATCACCATGGTCTGGCAAGAATGCGACAGCGAGGAGTGACGAGGGGATCTGGTCGATGCTTGACACTTAGAGGAAAGGCGAGACGCACATATAATCAGATTGCTACTGGTACTATTGGGATTGGAACTCTTCGCTGGCTTCTGAGGATGGGGACGGAGTGCTTATGGGAATGCCCCGAATGCTGTGATGTCGGTTCCTAAATCAATCAATCAATCTGTGAACCCACTCAGACTTCAGAGGTACTTGTAATTTACATCCCCAAGTCAAGGACGAGAGGTCAACATTTTAGTCCAACTGTCCGGTAAAGGGTTGAACCCCTTACCTCGGCATCATCCATTCGGCCATGCTGACCTCCCTTCACTATTCCATCACCAAATGTCTAGCATTTGCATCCATACAGCAGAACAGAGCACACAACTCCTCAGTAAGTTGATCAGAGAGAGGAACAAAATCAGATATTTATAAGTTATGAATGTGATGACATCAACCCCTACTAATAATGATAAATGAATTACATACAATGGTTGACACTATAACGATTTAGAAGAACATATTAAGTTGGGGGACTAACCTGGTACTGCCAGTTTTTACTGTCTGGCCTGTTAGTTTCCACGATGCCACCAACTTTGTCAATCTTGCAGTGGAGCCGTCCTGCCGCTATGAACCGAGATAATTCTCTGGAGAAAAACATTTAAATGTTGTTTTAAAAAAAACAGCAAATGTCAACATTTAACCCGTCTAGATGATAATAGCTTTAAAGCCACCTTAGAGCTTAGATTATTTGAGACAGTGAAATAAGTGCAGAGTTTGAGAATCACTGGTAATATTAACAAAACCCATGTCTCATGACTATCAGAAATCTTTTAATATTTAAGAATTTAGGAGACAATTTCAGTCTAAAAAGCAAGGATTTAAAAATTATGGCAACAAGACCAAAGAAAGGTTACTTTTGCAATTTCAGCTAGGCTTTAATCAAGCTATAGCTCAAAATGGAAGAACAAAACAGAATAAGTTAATAGATTTATCTATCCAGGTTGAACTTCATGGAAGATACCCCATGTAAGAATCAAAATTGTGATAACTTTAGAAAATAATGAGTAAAGCTTAACATCAAAGAATATACAACTTGATCTTATATTTTCCAAGTAATTCTGACCAGTCATATAATATTGTTTCAAAATATGGCCAATTTGAAAATGTAGAAATATGGACAATTATGAAAATGTATAGAAACATTTGAGAATGTTACTTAAAATTACAAGAACCAGCCAAACTGAAAAATTGGCAAATGAAGTTCTAGAAATTAGAACAGAACAAAGATGGCTTCTTGAAGTAATTAATAAAACATGAAGACCCCCCCATAGCTTAGCACACCATAAGAATGAATACACTAATGGAGAACAAACTTATTTTCAAAGGGTTGAGAACTGGTCAGAAAGATCTACAATTATACTTTATAGATAAAACTAAAGCATTTCATAAAGTGAAACAAGATGAAATTATCAAAATATTGGAAGACACTAAAATTGATGGGTAAGATCTATATTTACTGGAAACAAGCAGCAATTAAAATGGGAAATAAAAGTGGGAAAGTATGAACAGATAAAGAAGGAGTGGGAAAGTATGAACAGATAAAGAAGGAGTAAGGACGTGTTTTGTCACCAGAACTCCTCTCTCTCTCTCTCTCTCTACTGCAAAATAATAATGACAGAGATCAATCAAATACTAGGATATGACATTATTATAATAGAAACAATCTATGCTCTGCGGTTGACATAGAATTGATAAGGGAAAAGGCAAATGAACTTGTGTAAACTGTAGCAATAGAGAGTGCAAAAACAAAAATGACTTTCCTTCAATAACAAGAATACAGAAACAATGATTATATTAAAGAAACAGATAACCAAGATGTGATATTCTATCAGAAGCAAAATGCTTATAATCAGATTCAAATTTGTATAGTCCACCTTAACATCAAACGGAAGGTGCGTAATGGAGATCAAGAGCAGAACAGGCCAAACAAATGTTGCATTTCAGAAGATGGAAAGTTATTTTGTGTAAGTAGTAACTTTCAACAGAGAGTAATGAAGTGTTATTTTGACATATTTTGCTGTGTGGTACTAACTCTTGGAATGTGAATGAACAAATTAGGAAGACCTTGGAGGCAGTGGAGATGGTAACATGGGAGAATATCAACAGAATGACCTTATTACTCAGGAAACCAATACATGTATAACATTGTAACCGACCAATCATTTCAATTCTTTCAATGTTTGTGAATATACTGGACACAGCATCATGGCCTGATGTGTTTGTATGTTTGTTATTTAACCTATGTTGGTAAAATATTCTGAGAATTCAGAATAGAAAAATTTTATGCTGTAAAATTCTGAGACCTATGGTGCTGTCTCAATAGTTTACAAATTCTGTCCGTATTCCATAGTTGTAGGTTTATGTGTACGATAGACCTGGCTAATGGTGTCTAGCTGGTCATACGTCAAAGTACACTTGTTCCTGCAGCGAGGCGCCATCATCATTTGGAGGTGCCGTGTTCGAATCCCAGTCGGTAACTATAGCTTTCAATTGTTATGTTGCCTAGTGCGTCCTCTAGTCTCTTCTTCCTCCTCCTCATGTCTATGAGCACCAAACAATACTATGTGTGTTTATTACAGAATTGACCTAAAATATCAAGGACTGAGATCTGTGGAGAGACATGAATGCCTATATTATCTGACAAGGCATATGATGATGACAGGTCAATCTCAGCCCCATAACCAATCATAAAACCATCCCTCAACAAGTACTCTAAAGCAGATGTTAAAGAATTTGTACCCTAGTTGTTCAATTTATTCCTTGGTTAGTTAATCGAGATATGTTGTCTGGCATTGTCATGATGGAAATCTACCTAATCAGTAGTGTATTGTCTTCTAATTGCATTCTAAAGCATCAACCTTCCTTCTGGAAATGGACCAAAAGCACTCTTTGAGCATCTCAAAACACTATAATCATATTCTCTGCTGATGGCAAAACCTTGAATTTCTTGACTGAGTGTGAAGAAAAAATTTTTCTTTGCACTGAAGTACTCTTTGATTCAGGATTAAGTGACGTGCCCATGATTACTAAAATAGAGGCTTATCCTGTGAAAAAACAACCTCATCCATCAGTAACCAAAAAGAAAATGAGAATGAAGATATAGACGATAAAATGTAATGTATTTTAACTGGCGAAATGTAAATCCACTAAAGGAAACAGGTAAAAACCAAACTTACTGATCAATAAATGATTCTGTGACGCCAAATGACTTGGCCATGTAGGTAAGCGTGAGACTGCGGTAAGACTCCAACAGTTGGGCATAAGCCATGATGCGCATCTCACGAACATAGTAGGAGTAATGGGCCGAAAGCAGACGGTCATACTTCATTTGGTTCTCAACCTCAGCTGACAAATATAATATAATATAATATATAATATAATATAATATAATGGTTAGAAAGAAATCTGCACCACAGTAATGATGATGACTGGCACCTTGATGTCTTGACAGATGATAGTTTGTAAAATGGAGTCATACCTTTCCATAACACAAGGCCTGGGCTGAGTTTAGAGACCATGTGTTGCCCATGGAGCATGATCCCTCTCTCAGCCTGCTTAGTTTACTCCAGAGGAAAGGTAACACCAATATGTCTGGAATTAGGCAAGTTGCAGAAGCTGACGGATCGGCAAAACAATGCTCTGTCTATCTGAGCTTCCATCCTAGACCAGTTGCCAACCAAAGCTTAGGGCCTGGTTTGCCCTGCCATTTAGTCTTTAGGTTGCTTTTCCTCGCACTACGGTAAGGCTTGTACCCTCTCAATTGCACTACCGCAGTAATAAAGTCAATATTCCATCATTCTGCAGGTGTTTCTTTAAGTTTTCAAGTATTATTTTGTACATTTCATTTAAATTTGTGAATCTGTAACATGGAAATGTTAATTTATTCTGAAAGTTATTCATATGACCTCGTAGACATAGACTCACTAGCAAATTAATTACAAACATACAAATATCTAGGCACATCAATTAAATGTACATGCCCGCACACATGGAAATACACATATTCAATGATCTCTCTCTCACTTAGAGACAACTTTCAACCTTCTTGGTAATCATAAAATGAATGACAAAACAACAATCACCAGCCAGCATGAATTGGCGTTATGCATCTCCGCGGGTCTTAGTCCCTGGTGTTCCGGATCAACTCCATTTATGATATTCCTCCATGCCACCAGCACAGTCCATCCAGCATCATTTCTCTCAGTCTGCCTCTTCAACCGCTGATATTTCCAGTTGTTTTCCAATGTCTTTCCTCTCATTACATGGCCAAAGAATGTTTGTCACCTTCTCATATTTGTATATAATGTTCTACATCACAGGCCTACATGAGGATCAGCACAATGCAAATTAGTACAGAATTAATTACACCGAAAGGATAAAACACATGTAATGCTCACATTATCAGCTATATATACACCTACTGTATAAATGACAGTGTCTGTGGTGAAGGGGCAGTGAACGAGGTTCGCAATCCTGCATATAGCGTTCTAAATCAGCTTCAGACAATTTGGAAGCAGACCACATTGTGTTGTTAACAATGGTATGAATGGTATTTCTCTCAGAAGCAATGGCAAACTACTGAACGTAAACTTGCCTAGTAAATCACAAACACTTGAAAATGCGGTGGTTGATTGAGACATCCCGTAAAAGACATGCAACTAACTTAACAAATTGTATTAATGTCTCTCTAACATTTTTGTCATCTCTAATATTTACTGAAAATTGGCCGCTATATAACTGTAACCAGGCTACATCACAAACCAAACAGGTTATACCTAGAGCCATGAAGAAATCTCCATACTGACAATCATACAAGGAAAACAGGAACTTGCGGATGGTGGGCAGCCCATGAAGAACTTCCAGAATTTCTGACCCTTTTACAACCTAGAAAGATATAAAATGTACATTCTGAGTGAGAATGAATGGTGACAATTTCAAACATGCTTCACAAGAAGAAATATAGTCTGATGCTTATTCACGTAGGAAGCATTATATATATATATTAGCACATAAAAGGACATATTTGCACATAACAGAAGTTAAGTGTGCTATAAATGAACTTGCATCTGGCAAGGCTCCAGGTAAGGATGGGATTCCAATAAAGGTTATCAGGAGTGGGCAAGACACACTCACTATACAGATCCACCAGCTAATAGAGCTATGCTGGCGAGAAGGACAAGTCCCACAGGATTTCAAAGATTCAAGCATCATAACATTGTACAAGAACAAGGGCGATCAGAGCGACTGCAACAACTATAGGGGTATCTCACTTCTGTGTATTGTTGGAAAAGTATTTGCCAGAATTGTTCTGCGCAGACTTCAAGTCCTAGGAGATCAAGTCTACCCTGAATCACAGTGTGGCTTTCGATAGAACCGGTCTACCATTTATGTGATATTCTCATTGCGACAAATGCAAGAAAAATGCCGTAAACAAAATCAACCACTGATTTTTGCCTTCATCGACCTTACAAAGGCATTTGATTTGGTAAGTCGTGAGGGTCTGTTCAAGGCACTAAAGAAGATTGGCTGCCCACCAACTCTTCTGTCCATTGTGGAATCGTTCCACACAGGCATGAAGGGTATAATCAACTTTGATGGTGCAACTTCTGAAGAGTTTGAAATCAAGAGTGGAGTTAAGCAAGGTTGTGTACTAGCTCCCACCCTCTTTGGAATATACCTTTCACTTCTACTAAAATATGCCTTTCGTGATCAGGATGGTGGTATATACATTCACTCGCGCTCAGATAGCAGCCTCTACAATGCTCGGAGATTGAAGACCAAGACCAAAATTAGGAGGGTACTGATCAGAGAGTTGCTTTTTGCAGATGATGCTGCAGTTACAACCCACTCTGAGGAAGAATTACAATGTCTACTATCTGCATTCTCCAATGCTTGTTCTGAATTTGGTTTAACAATTAGCAAAAGGAAGACACAGATTATATCACAAGGTGCACATGGGGTACCATCAATCTTTATTGACGACGCCGAACTAGAGATGGTAGACCATTTTACATATCTAGGATCAGTGGTAAATAGCAAATTATCCCTAGATCAGGAAACCAACATCCGGATTGGTAAGGCAGCAACAACAATGAACAGGTTAAGAAAAAGAGTCTGGGAGAACAGGAAGCTTACTGCCAAACTTCGTACTCTTCTTTATGGCAGTGAAACCTGGACAACTTACTCACACCAAGAGAAATGTTTAAACAGTTTTCATATGCGGTGTCTGCGAAGAATTCTTGGTATTAAGTGGCAAGACAAAATCACAAATACTGAAGTATTGGAAAGATCAGGTTGTGTGATGGTTTATTCCATGCTCAATCTTCATAGACTTAGATGGATAGGACATGTTAGGAGGATGGATGATGGTAGAATACCAAAGGACATCTTTTTTGGTGAATTACAGATGGGTAAGAGATCTCAGGGTCGGCCTCTACTACAATACAAAGATGTGTGTAAGCGGGACATGACTGATACAGGCATTGATAATGCACATTGGGAGCAAGTCGCTGCTGAACGTGTTGCATGGAAGGCAAACATCAGAAATGGAATAAAGACAAAGGAGAAAATTATTGCAGATAAGTCACACACCGAGCGTGTGAGACGTAAGATGGTGCATGATATTGGAAATGACCACGTGTTCACATGCACCCACTATGAACGAACATTTACAGCGCGAATTGGCCTTATCAGTCACATTCGCTACTGCCATGGGTAAAAATTATGCCTTTTTGAAGCACAAACTATCGTCTGTGAAGACGGCAAGGTGCCAATGATGATATATATGCAGTTGCTAGCATGCTTGCCTACTGGCCCAGAAGTCATGGGTTCGGAATTCGTGAGAAGTAAAGGAAGACAGCATCATTTTGACCACATCGTCTTTTAAGTGTCCAGTGGTCTATACAAAAATGAGGCCAGCTCCAAATGCCAATTGTGACATTATGGGTAAAAAGGGTCCATTACTTATACTTTTTAACCATATTCCCACATTTTGTGAAGGTGTGCGATTTCATTAAAAGCCACACAAGGCATCATTATAAGGACACCGAAATGATCTGAGTATTGACCCCAAGCCTCCCATGTAAATGAATACCAGGATGGGGGAAGCATTCAGAATCATGACCAAACTTATTATGACATTTGTTGACCGGGTTAACTTGACGAGAGTGTCAATCTGATTCAAAACTCTATGGGTCATTTAATGATATAACAATATCTAATGCTGCACATATTTTTAAAACACTTATTTACACTAGTTGTGTGTTGTCATTAATGTCATGAAGTGATATAATAACTTACAGTTTGCCAACAATATGACAGCAATATCTAGTACTGTAAACAATGTTAACTTAGTGTGTTATCAACACTGGCTGTGTGTTACCAATATTACTGAGTTATATAAACACTAAGTATTAACATTATCTACTCAATGGTCACTTTAGAAACACAATAGATCTCATTCTGTACTTTGGATGATTTTAAAAGTTACAAATCTCTTGTGAAAGCTTTCTGTCATTATCTCTGTAGCTCCTCTGCTACACTTAGGGCACTTAGGGTTTAGAAGAAACAGATCTTGTAGCCTTGTACACCAGCATAAATACACACACTGGTTTGATTTGCCAGACCAAGGTCAACAGCCTGCCTCTGAGGATCAAATGTAATCACATGGCAAATACAGCTGTAAGCTTGGAAGGAATCAACATTGGGGGAATGATACATCAATAACATTAGATATGCAGATGATACAGTCTTGATTGCAGACAATGAACAGGACCTGCAATATTTAGTAGATGCGGTTGTTGCACACAGTGAACAACTAGGGTTAGAAATGAATAGTAAGAAGACATAGATTATGGTCGTCACAGGGAAGAAGGAAATACCACAATGTGATATTTGAATAAATGGGCATATTCTTAAGCAAGTTAATTGATACAGTTATCTCAGAAGAGTCATAACATCTGAAGGGAGATGCCTTGAAGAGATCAGAACAAGAATTGCCATTGCGAAGGTAGCCTTTTGCAAGATGAAAAACATACTGACCAATAAAAAGATATCAATTGAAACGACAAAAAGTGTTGAAGTGCTACAATCACCTTTCATTTTGTATGGATGTGAAGCGTGGACAATGAGGATTCGCGCTGAAAAACAGCTGAGGGCTGTGGAAATGTGGTTCCTGAGGAAAATGCAAAGAATACCATGGGCAGACGGAAAAACCAATGAACAAGTCCTTCAAGAAACAAATGAAGATCGCAAACTGATTAGAGTCATTAGACAGTAAAAAAAATTTGGGCATGTTATGAGAAGAAATAATTTGGAGAACTTGGTAATGACTGGCAAGATCGAAGGGAAGAGACCAAGGGGAAGACCGAGAAGTAAATACCTGGATGGCTTGGCCACGTGGCATGGTCGAAACAGGAACATGGGGCTGATCCACAACTCTGGTGATCGAGTGAGATGGCAGAACATGACCGCCCACGCTTATCGGCATGGTACATGATGGATGGATGGACTTATAATATACGTCACTCTAGATAGACATGCCACATAATGACACCCTTATAAACTACCAAAACCCATTTCTCAACTGTCATATAGTTGTATGGCTTGTTTACTGATCTGCCCTTGTACCTGTATGTTGGAATAGCAAAGACAGATAGCACTGGTTAACATGGAACAACATTGAAAAAGTGTCACAGTAAGCTGAAAAAGACCATACCTTCTCTCTGAGCTCTGGTCTCTCAAGAGCAATCATGCTACAGAGCACTGTATATGTCACAAACTGATGGTAGTGCATGAGCTCGTACGAGGTGAATGTGGCAATGGTATCCAGGAACAATGTTGCTGCAGATTTGAAGTCTCGGACTGACATGTTATACAGACCTCTGTATACTTTCAGCCTGTTCCTCCGATCCCAATCACCTCCTTCATCTATCAAACTGATGGAGACAATCAGACAGGTTAGCCACACAAATTAATTTACCTATAAGAAAACAAAAACCACTAATCAATTAATAAAAATGATTTAAATTCTAAAAACAAACAGAAACGGTTTTCATAAATCAATTCAGTTTTCAAATATGCAAGTCTAACACACTTTAATCCATCATTACATTATGTAAATTTGAAACCAATTTTATTTCAGCTTGTCTATTAAAGTACTAACCTCTGAGCTTTCTCCAAGTTCTTTGTGATCAGGTCATGGTCGTTGTAGAATAAACCAATTCTGATCAAATGGAAGACTATGTCCAAACGATAGCCAAGTGCAACAGTCTTTTCATACGTTTTGCGAAACTCCGTTAGAGCATTGGCCTAAACAGAAAGTATACTATTATTTAAATTGTTTATCAAAACTCTGTTAACACTTGATAATTTAATACATATTTTATTAGGAACTGACAACATCACACAGAAAAGAAACTATATTTTACCATACATCCTAACTTGTCTGAGAGCACTGGTAGCTAGATGCTTGCCTGCCGGCCCAGTGGTCATAGGTTCCAATTCATATCAAGCCAGATTGTTAAAATTAACCAGGTTGAGCTGGCCTAAAATGGGTACCAGGAAATGTCTTGGAAAGTGAAGGCCAGCAAGGTGACATTCTGTCAAACTGACAACTACATTTCTGCTGATCTGTTGTGTAGGCATCCAATAAACACTGAACACACTGGAAGAATTCATTGATATTTAACACAAGTCAACATGGTCAAATGGATAAGAACGCTCGCTCTTAAACCTCTGGTGTGCTGATGCCGAGGTAGGGGGTTTAACCCCTACACCGGTCAGTTGGACCAAAATGTTAACTTCTCTTCCTTGACGTGGGGACATAAATTACAAGTGCCTCAGAAGTCAGAGTGTGTATGCCTGATGGTGATGGACACTGGTAATAAGGAAAGCTAATCCACACGCAAAATCAGTCCCATGCACATTAGTGGCAACTACTAGAAGCAGTAGCACTTATGTTTGAGTTTAAAGTGAGCACCCACACACAAACATTGATATTTAACATAATGCAAGCAATTAACATGGGCCTTTCAGAATATCTCCATCATAATGATTTATTCTGTGACTTTGGAAACACATTGTGCAAACCACAAAACAATGGGGACTAAAGACAAAGCCTTGCCGAGGCGTTTCTTCTTCTTCTTCTTTGCCTTCATCCGGAGTGTTTTTTCAGATGTGATTGCGGTGTGTCTCGTTAGGCACCCTTGGGTCGAAACCCTTAGGCCAACACATCCGACTTTTAGCGTGCAATTTTGACCAGGTTAGCCTTTCACTTTTGTGGTACCATCCACCTGCCAGCTGGTCAAGCTGGAACAGTCGAAGACTTCACGATCACCCTCAAGGGAAGGCAGGGACAGTCCATGGCATTTTCCGCCAACCAGGGCGGCTTCCATAGTTGCAGGGCCGACACATAGCGCCCTGGTGCTGGGCTCACCGAGGGAATCATCACATCCTGCTCATGGCTGCTTTAATTCCTCACTTCAATATATTGGGCGTTTCGTTCACCCCAGTCCATTCCCGCACAAACCAGACCGGTCTGCAGACGGTATCCACTCAGCGAGTTTTCGATTCGGACATGTGCCTGTCGCTGTGCCCCGGGAACAAAATAGTCAGAGCACGACTCTATAGTTCCGGGCACGACGGACATTCGGAAAACTATCTAGTCAGAGCTGTTCCGGGCATGAGCAGTGTTCGGAAACTAGGTAGTCAGAGCTGTTCAAGCGTGAAAGACATTTCACTCGCATGTAATTGCGCAGTGCCAATTTTTATTTTGCCACCCATAGGCTGGCACTTCCAACTTCGGCTGGTATTTTTAATGAGGTTAGCCTTTTTCGGGTTTCGAGGCACGTTAAGACTTTTTGTTGTGTCGCCCAAATCTCAGCTGGTCAGGGTAGAACGGTCACCCCGGGAAGGTTAACCCGGTCAACAAATGCCTGCAGAAGTCGGCCTAGCAGTGCAAAAACGCAGCTCTGCTGTAAACAGGCACAATGCAATCACGTCCGAAAAAAGGAACTCCGGATGAACGCAGAACAAGAAGAAGAAGAACGGTCAAAGACATCATGGTCGACCCTCAAGGGAAGGCAGGGGCAGACCATGGGCATTCCCCAGAGCCGGAACATATTGTTATGTGACTGGGATCACCCGAGGAATTGCCACGTCCTGCTCATGGCTGCTTTGGTTCCTCACTTCCATGTATTGGGTATCTTCTTCTTCTTCTGCGTTCATCCAGAGTTTTTTTTCCGGATGTGACTGCGTTGTGCCTGTTTACAGCAGAGCTGCGTTCTTGCGCCGCTAGGCCGACACATCTGACTTCTGCTGGCATTTGTTGACCGGGTTAACCTTCCCGGGTATTGGGTATTTCTCTTGCCACTGGTCGCTCAAGAACAAACCAGGAACGGACAGACTAGGGCGACATCCACTAGATAATCTTTCGCTTCGGACTACGGTCCCCGCAATGGATTCGCTAGCCAAGCGTTCCATTTCGTGTCATTGAGACGTTTTCCACCTTTGACAACACTCTCTGTGAGTATAGACAGACATTTTTCGTAATCATTTCATGCGACTGGGGAACTTTTTTCCCTTGGATCTCACTCATGAGGTATGCTACATGTGCCGCCAGCTCAGCACCTTACCTCCGTGTATCTGAGCAAGAAAACGGCCAGGCCCTCTCATCCGGGGATCCCTCATATCCCCCAGCTGAGAGCCTTTGTACACGTATCCGAACTAAGCACGTAGCGTGCTCAGCAGCCGAGGCGTTTAATAATAATTAAACATATTTTAAGAATTAACCTATGACATTTAACAGTCGTTTTTTTTAAATCTATTGTTGCATATCCCTTACAGGACGTTGCTATCAACACCAGCATTTTTCAGCTGCTGTTGATGTACTAGGCAAGATTACGCTCAGTAGTGCAAGCTGTTAAACTGGGTCTTCCGGAATATTTCCATGATGATGGTTTATTCCATAACTTTGTACAAGAATCATACCACACACAAAAAAGAGGCAAAAGAGAGTAATATAATGAGTCATGGCTTTAGTGTTCTAACACCCTACTCCACCTGCATGAGGTGGTGCTGGAAACAGGGTGCATCACTGCAGTCTGGCTGAGAGCTAGTGGGCATCAAATATGGAAATTATCCCCCCAATAAAGCAATGCTGAGCTGACACTGAATATTACCCAGAAGGTGCTAATGCAGCTTCTCAATAAAGGAACACTATACAACTAAATTTTTTTTCCCATACACACTAGGAATGTTTATTGTTGCATGTTTTGCTACTGCAGATGTCCAGCAGAATGATTTGAAGCACTGAGAGAGAACGGCCACATTCTCCACCCTACACACACACACCTCCCCTTCCCCCCTAATCCATTTTCTCATGTCTCCATCTTGCAGAAAGAAGGGGACCAGAGTTTCAGTGACTTCAAGAGCTATGTTTGGATCTCTTCAGCTCAAGAGATACAGACCAGACTAAGACAGGTGTCAAACCTGCTGCCCTGAAGGTAGACTGGTGACAGTTGATTGCTAGGGCAGTTCTGGGCATCAAGAGATACCTTTTTGAAATCTAATGCACAGGGGCACAGGCCTGACAAAATAATACAGTATAATTCATTTAATGTCATGAAAATCAGGTTCCAACTGTTCACTTAGTTATAAAACAGGCATCAGTAAGGATAGAAGCAATGACCTAGTCCATCCTAAATCTTATGAACTGTGTACTGTAATGATAGCATTCAACATCACAGAATGGTATAGACAAACTAATAACCTCAACCAAAAAGAATAGTCAAAATCACAACTTTTATCTTAACATAGAAAAAACAAAGATAATGCATACAGATAATACTAATAATGAGAAAGAAAGAAATGTTAATGAGGAAAAATTTGAAGTGGTGGAAAATTTTGAATATTTTGGGTAATTAATTACCAACAATGGTGACACAATGAAAGAAATTAAAAGACGATTATCTATTGCTCTTCAAAAACTAAAACTGAAATTGAATAAATTGTGGAGTGGGACAGATAGACCTAAAAAAATTATAGATTTTTAAGAGCATGCATATTTCCCATTGTAACATACGCCTGTGAGACCTGGATACTTACTAAACAAGCTGAACAGTGCATAAATGCCTTTAAATATAAATGTTATAGACAGGTTCTAAGAATACCTTGGATACTGAAAAGAACAAATGCATCCATACTTCAAGAGCTGAATACTGAAGAAGGGTGGCTACTAAAGACTACAAAACAAAGAAAAATGAAATATTTTGCTTGAAAGTTTGGAGAGAACAATAAAGGAGGGGTATATGCCCAGGAAGAGGGGAAGAGGAAGGCCAAAGGGAAGATGGGTGCAGGGTTAGCAGATGATCTCCAGGTGGGTGTATCGGACGCGGGACAACTTCCTTATGATCGAAAAATTTCCGGAAGGTTGTCATGGGAGCGAGGTTCTGCAAAGGACACGCTACTGAATGAATGAATGAATGAATGAATAGCATCTCTGAGGATTACCTGACTAGAAAAAGACAAATACCAACACATGTTCAGAGTTTCTTCTTCTACTTCTTCTGCGTTCATCCGGAGTGTTTTTTTTCCAGACGTGATTGCGTTGTGCCTGTTTACAGCAGAGCTGCATTATTGCGCTGTTAGGCCAACACATCCGACTTCTGCAGGCATTTGTTGACCGGGTTAACCTTCTTGGATTCAGAGTTTCTATATTAACCACTTCTCCTTATCCAGGTGCCATGACTCTCTATCACTCTCTGTTATCTGATATTTTGATGAAGTTGGTGGCCCAGCTGTTTCAGCTTTACATATAAATCTTCCTCTGCTTTCCCCTGCGTCTCAAGTCCAGAATTATACCATATAAGGCCAATTTCTCTATTCCATACATTTCATTTGTCTTTTCCATATGGCTTTTATGAGTGACCTTGTAACAGCTGCAGCTATCAGTACCTCAGCATTTGCTTTCTTCTCTGCCCATGGTAATCTCAACATTCTTTTTAAAAACTACATCTCCACTTCCCCCAGTTTCTTAACCTTGCTGACTCAATGTCGAGCTTTTGCACCATACAGAACCACAGGCCTGTCAATAGAGTGAAGTATAAGGACAGCTAGCCCTATCATGCTGAATTCGTTTTTAATTACTGAGGTTAGAACATCTGTCTGCAAATTTAAGTCAATTGTGTTAACGACATAGTCAGCATCCCATTTTAACTTATAATTATGTGCCATACTGATAAGCGGGGTCGGTCATGATGAGCAATCTTACATGATCACTAGTCTAGCATCAGGTCTGTGCTCTCGTTTCAATGATGCCATGTTGTGCAGCCATCTCTTTACCTTCCCTCCCATTACTCTTTTTCCATAATATTGTCACGTGTTACTAAATTGTCAAGTTCATGTTATCCCTCATCCAGGGCTGTTGAAACCATGCACGCAGGTTGTAGATTAGGACTGGTACCAGCTGACAGATGGTAATTAATTTATTGGCTCACGTAAACGACAGTAGGCAGAGGATCTTTTTATAGAAACAATGACTATAGTCATTGCCAAGTAGGAAAACAATAACATACATTCTTTACACATGCCTAGAAAATAATGACTAATTTTAATTAACTAAAATCATTAACCCCCTTCCTACCTTGTCACCAATCTGGCACAGATACTCCGCCTTAGCCAACATGCTGTCTCTGATCTCTGTTTCCCCCAAATTCTTTTCTGCATCAGCAATTGCTTCATCTAACTGCTTCAGCTTTTCTACATTTGCTGCCTTCATTGTGGTAAGTAGGTCTTCATCCTTTGTCCATCCCAATTCTGGAGTTACTTCTTCATAAAATGGTGCCATATCTGGAGAGAGAAAAGTAGTTTGGTATACTAACTCTGATGGGGAAACATAATTTACCACATAATCATTACAAGAACACAGACCTGATCCTAGACAATCTTCTTGTCGACTATTGTTTCCTTGGTCCTCTTGTTAACTGTGTTTTCTGTCTCCTCTTGATCACTGTGTTTTCTGTGTCCTTTTGTTCACTGTGTTTTCTGTGACCTCTTGTTCACTGTGTTTTCTGTGACCTCTTGTTCACTGTGTTTGCTGTGTCCTTTTGTTCACTGTGTTTTCTGTCTCCTCTTGATCACTGTGTTTTCTGTGTCCTTTTGTTCACTGTGTTTTCTGTGACCTCTTATTCACTGTGTTTTCTGTGACCTCTTGTTCACTGTGTTTGCTGTGTCCTTTTGTTCACTGTGTTTTCTGTCTCCTCTTGATCACTGTGTTTTCTGTGTCCTTTTGTTCACTGTGTTTTCTGTGACCTCTTGTTCAATGTGTTTTCTGTGACCTCTTGTTCACTGTGTTTTCTGTGTCCTTTTGTTCACTGTGTTTTCTGTGACCTCTTGTTCACTGTGTTTTCTGTGACCTCTTGTTCACTGTGTTTGCTGTGTCCTTTTGTTCACTGTGTTTTCTGTCTCCTCTTGATCACTGTGTTTTCTGTGTCCTTTTGTTCACTGTGTTTCTGTGACCTCTTGTTCACTGTGTTTTCTGTGACCTCTTGTTCACTGTGTTTGCTGTGTCCTTTTGTTCACTGTGTTTTCTGTCTCCTCTTGATCACTGTGTTTTCTGTGTCCTTTTGTTCACTGTGTTTTCTGTGACCTCTTGTTCACTGTGTTTTCTGTGACCTCTTGTTCACTGTGTTTGCTGTGTCCTTTTGTTCACTGTGTTTTCTGTCTCCTCTTGATCACTGTGTTTTCTGTCTCCTCTTGATCACTGTGTTTTCTGTCTCCTCTTGATCACTGTGTTTTCTGTGTCCTTTTGTTCACTGTATTTTCTGTGACCTCTTATTCACTGTGTTTTCTGTGACCTCTTGATCATTGTGTTTTCTGTGACCTTTTGTTCACTGTGTTTTCTGTGACCTCTTGTTCACTGTGTTTTCTGCCTCCTCTTGTTCACTGTGTCCTCTTGTTCACTGTGTTTTCTGTGACCTCTTGTTTACTGTGTCCTCTTGTTCACTGTGTTTTCTGTGTCCTCTTGTTCACTGTGTTTTCTGTGACCTCTTGTTCACTGTGTCCTCTTGTTCACTGTATTTTCTGTGACCTCTTGTTCACTGTGTCCTCTTGTTCACTGTGTTTTCTGTGACCTCTTGTTCACTGTGTTTTCGGTGTCCTTTTGTTCACTGTATCCTCTTGTTCACTGTGTTTTCTGTGTCCTTTTGTTCACTGTGTTTTCTGTGTCCTCTTGTTCACTGTGTTTTGTGCCATCTTGTTCACTGTGTTTTCCATGTCCTGTTGTTCAATTTTGTGTCCTCTTGTTCACTGTGTGTTGTGTCCTCTTGTTCACTGTGTTTTATGTGTCCTTTTGTTCACTGTATCCTCTTGTTCACTGTGTGTTGTGTCCTCTTGTTCACTGTGTGTTGTGTCCTCTTGTTCACTGTGTTTTATGTGTCCTTTTGTTCACTGTGTTTTGTGCCATCTTGTTCACTGTGTTTTCCATGTCCTGTTGTTTAATTTTGTGTCCTCTTGTTCACTGTGTGTTGTGTCCTCTTGTTCACTGTGTTTTATGTGTCCTTTTGTTCACTGTATCCTCTTGTTCACTGTGTGTTGTGCCATCTTGTTCACTGTGTTTTCCATGTCCTGTTGTTTAATTTTGTGTCCTCTTGTTCACTGTGTGTTGTGTCCTCTTGTTCACTGTGTGTTGTGTCCTCTTGTTCACTGTGTGTTGTGTCCTCTTGTTCACTGTGTGTTGTGCCCTCTTGTTCACTGTGTTTTGTGCCATCTTGTTCACTGTGTTTTCCATGTCCTGTTGTTTAATTTTGTGTCCTCTTGTTCACTGTGTTGTGTCCTCTTGTTCACTGTGTGTTGTGTCCTCTTGTTCACTGTGTGTTGTGTCCTCTTGTTCACTGTGTTCTCTTGTTCACTGTGTGTTGTGTTCTCTTGTTCACTGTGTGTTGTGTCCTCTTGTTCACTGTGTTCTCTTGTTCACTGTGTCCTCTTGTTCACTGTGTCCTCTTGTTCACTGTGTCCTTTTGTTCACTGTGTCCTCTTGTTCACTGTGTTCTCTTGTTCACTGTGTTCTCTTGTTCACTGTGTCCTCTTGTTCACTGTGTCCTCTTGTTCACTGTGTCCTCTTGTTCACTGTGTTCTCTTGTTCACTGTGTTCTCTTGTTCACTGTGTCCTCTTGTTCACTGTGTTCTCTTGTTCACTGTGTCCTCTTGTTCACTGTGTCCTCTTGTTCACTGTGTCCTTTTGTTCACTGTGTCCTCTTGTTCACTGTGTGTTGTGTTCTCTTGTTCACTGTGTTTTCTTGTTCACTGTGTGTTGTGTCCTCTTGTTCACTGTGTTTTCTGTGACCTCTTGTTCACTGTGTTTTCTGTCTCCTCTAGATCACTGTGTTTTCTGTGTCCTTTTGTTCACTGTGTCCTCTTGTTCACTGTGTTTTCTGTGTCCTTTTGTTCACTGTGTCCTCTTGTTCACTGTGTTTTCTGTGTCCTTTTTTCACTGTGTTTTCTGTGTCCTCTTGTTCACTGTGTTTTCTGTGTCCTCTTGTTCACTGTGTTGTCTGTGTCCTCTTGTTCACTGTGTCCTCTTTATTACTGTGTTTTCTGTGTCCTTTTGTTCACTGTGTTTTCTGTGTCCTCTTGTTCACTGTGTTTTCTGTGTCCTTTTGTTCACTGTGTCCTCTTGTTCACTGTGTTTTCTGTGTCCTCTTGTTCACTGTGTTTTATGCCCTCTTGTTCACTGTTTTGTGCCCTCTTGTTCACTGTTTTGTGCCCTCTTGTTCACTGTGTTTTCCATGTCCTATTGTTCAATTTTGTGTCCTCTTGTTCACTGTGTGTTGTGTCCTCTTGTTCACTGTGTTCTCTGTTTTCTGTGTCCTCTTGTTCACTGTGTTTTCCATGTCCTGTTGTTCAGTTTTGTGTCCTCTTGTTCACTGTGTTTTGTGTCCTCTTGTTCACTGTGACCTCTTGTTCACTGTGTTTTGTGTCCTCTTGTTCACTGTGACCTCTTGTTCACTGTGTTTTCTGTGTCCTCTTGTTCACTGTATTTTGTGTCCTCTTGTTCACTGTGTCCTCTTGTTCACTGTTTTGTGTCCTCTTGTTCACTGTGTTTTGTGTCCTCTTGTTCACTGTGTTTTGTGTCCTCTTGTTCACTGTGTTTTGTGACCTCTTGATCACTGTGCTTTCTGTGACCTTTTGTTCACTGTGTTTTCTGTGACCTCTTGTTCACTGTGTTTTCTGCCTCCGCTTGTTCACTGTGTCCTCTTGTTCACTGTGTTTTCTGTGACCTCTTGTTTACTGTGTCCTCTTGTTCACTGTGTTTTCTGTGACCTCTTGTTCACTGTGTCCTCTTGTTCACTGTGTTTTCTGTGACCTCTTGTTCACTGTGTCCTCTTGTTCACTGTGTTTTCTGTGACCTCTTGTTCACTGTGTTTTGTGCAATCTTGTTCACTGTGTTTTCTGTGTCCTTTTGTTCACTGTATCCTCTTGTTCACTGTGTTTTCTGTGTCCTCTTGTTCACTGTGTTTTGTGCCATCTTGTTCACTGTGTGTTGTGTCCTCTTGTTCACTGTGTTTGCTGTGTCCTTTTGTTCACTGTGTTTTCTGTGACCTCTTGTTCACTGTGTTTTCTGTGACCTCTTGTTCACTGTGTTTGCTGTGTCCTTTTGTTCACTGTGTCCTCTTGTTCACTGTGTTTCTGTGCCTTGTCTTCCTCTTGTTCACTGTGTTTTCATGTCCTGTTGTTCATTTTGTTCCTCTTGTTCACTGTGTTTTGTGTCCTCTTGTTCACTGTGTACCTCTTGTTCACTGTGTTTTGTGTCCTCTTGTTCACTGTGACCTCTTGTTCACTGTGTTTTCTGTGTCCTCTTGTTCACTGTGTCCTCTTGTTCACTGTGTGGTGTCCCTCTTGTTCACTGTGTTCTCTTGTTCACTGTGTGTTGTGTCCTCTTTGTTCACTGCTGTGTTGGTGTCCTCTTGTTCACTGTGTGTTGTGTCCTCTTGTTCACTGTGTGTTGTGTTCTCTGTTCACTGGTGGTTCGTGTTCTCTTGTTCACTGTGTGTTGTGTCCTCTTGTTCACTGCTTGTTGTGGTTCTCTTGTTCACTGTGTTTTCTGTTGTCCTCTTGTTCCACTGTGTTTTCTGTGACCTCTTGTTCACTGTGTTTTCTGTCTCCTCTTGATCACTGTGTTTTCTGTGTCTTTTTGTTCACTGTGTCCTCTTGTTCACTGTGTTTTCTGTGTCCTCTTGTTCACTGCGTTTTCTGTGTTGTCTTGTTCACTGTGTGTTGTGTCCTCTTGTTCACTGTGTTTGCTGTGTCCTTTTGTTCACTGTGTTTTCTGTGACCTCTTGTTCACTGTGTTTTCTGTGACCTCTTGTTCACTGTGTTTGCTGTGTCCTTTTGTTCACTGTGTTTTCTGTCTCCTCTTGATCACTGTGTTTTCTGTGTCCTTTTGTTCACTGTGTTTTCTGTGACCTCTTGTTCACTGTGTTTTCTGTGACCTCTTGTTCACTGTGTTTGCTGTGTCCTTTTGTTCACTGTGTTTTCTGTCTCCTCTTGATCACTGTGTTTTCTGTGACCTCTTGTTCACTGTGTTTTGTGCCATCTTGTTCACTGTGTTTTCCATGTCCTGGTGTTCAATTTTGTGTCCTCTTGTTCACTGTGTGTTGTGTCCTCTTGATCACTGTGTTTTCTGTGTCCTTTTGTTCACTGTGTTTTCTGTGACCTCTTATTCACTGTGTTTTCTGTGACCTCTTGTTCACTGTGTTTGCTGTGTCCTTTTGTTCACTGTGTGTTGTGTCCTCTTGTTCACTGTGTGTTGTATCCTCTTGTTCACTGTGTTTTCTGTGACCTCTTGTTCACTGTGTTTTCTGTGACCTCTTGTTCACTGTGTTTGCTGTGTCCTTTTGTTCACTGTGTTTTCTGTCTCCTCTTGATCACTGTGTTTTCTGTGACCTCTTGTTCACTGTGTTTTCTGTGACCTCTTGTTCACTGTGTTTTCTGTGTCCTTTTGTTCACTGTGTTTTCTGTCTCCTCTTGATCACTGTGTTTTCTGTGTCCTTTTGTTCACTGTGTTTTCTGTGACCTCTTATTCACTGTGTTTTCTGTGTCCTCTTGTTCACTGTGTTTTATGTGTCCTTTTGTTCACTGTGTTTTATGTGTCCTCTTGTTCACTGTGTGTTGTGTCCTCTTGTTCACTGTGTGTTGTGTCCTCTTGTTCACTGTGTTCTCTTGTTCACTGTGTGTTGTGTCCTCTTGTTCACTGTGTTTTGTGCCATCTTGTTCACTGTGTTTTCCATGTCCTGTTGTTTAATTTTGTGTCCTCTTGTTCACTGTGTGTTTGTGTCCTCTTGTTCACTGTGTTTGTGTCCTCTTGTTCACTGTGTTCTCTTGTTCACTGTGTGTTGTGTCCTCTTGTTCACTGTGTTTTCTGTGACCTCTTGTTCACTGTGTTTTCTGTCTCCTCTTGATCACTGTGTTTTCTGTGTCCTTTTGTTCACTGTGTCCTCTTGTTCACTGTGTTTTCTGTGTCCTTTTGTTCACTGTGTCCTCTTGTTCACTGTGTTTTCTGTGTCCTCTTTATCACTGTGTTTTCTGTGTCCTCTTGTTCACTGTGTTTTCTGTGCCCTCTTGTTCACTGTGTTTTGTGCCCTCTTGTTCACTGTGTTTTGTGCCATCTTGTTCACTGTGTTTTGTGCCCTCTTGTTCACTGTGTTTTGTGTCCTCTTGTTCACTGTGTTTTGTGCCCTCTTGTTCACTGTGTTTTGTGCCCTCTTGTTCACTGTGTTTTGTGTCCTCTTGTTCACTGTGTTTTGTGCCCTCTTGTTCACTGTGTTTTGTGCCCTCTTGTTCACTGTGTTTTGTGTCCTCTTGTTCACTGTGTTTTGTGCCATCTTGTTCACTGTGTTTTGTGTCCTCTTGTTCACTGTGTTTTGTTCCCTCTTGTTCACTGTGTTTTGTGTCCTCTTGTTCACTGTGTTTTGTGCCATCTTGTTCACTGTGTTTTCTGTGTCCTTTTGTTCACTGTGTCCTCTTGTTCACTGTGTTTTCTGTGTCCTCTTTATCACTGTGTTTTCTGTGTCCTCTTGTTCACTGTGCTTTCTGTGTCCTCTTGTTCACTGTGTTTTGTGCCCTCTTGTTCACTGTGTTTTGTGCCATCTTGTTCACTGTGTTTTGTGCCCTCTTGTTCACTGTGTTTTGTGCCATCTTGTTCACTGTGTTTTCCATGTCCTGTTGTTCAATTTTGTGTCCTCTTGTTCACTGTGTGTTGTGTCCTCTTGTTCACTGTGTGTTGTGTCCTCTTGTTCACTGTGTTCTCTTGTTCACTGTGTGTTGTGTCCTCTTGTTCACTGTGTTCTCTTGTTCACTGTGTGTTGTGTCCTCTTGTTCACTGTGTTCTCTTGTTCACTGTGTGTTGTGTCCTCTTGTTCACTGTGTCCTCTTGTTCACTGTGTGTTGTGTCCTCTTGTTCACTGTGTGTTGTGTCCTCTTGTTCACTGTGTGTTGTGTCCTCTTGTTCACTGTGTGTTGTGTTCTCTTGTTCACTGTGTGTTGTGTTCTCTTGTTCACTGTGTTTTCTGTGACCTCTTGTTCACTGTGTTTTCTGTCTCCTCTTGATCACTGTGTTTTCTGTGTCTTTTTGTTCACTGTGTCCTCTTGTTCACTGTGTTTTCTGTGTCCTTTTGTTCACTGTGTCCTCTTGTTCACTGTGTTTTCTGTGTCCTTTTGTTCACTGTGTCCTCTTGTTCACTGTGTTTTCTGTGTCCTTTTTTCCATTGTGTTTTCTGTGTCCTCTTGTTCAGTTTTGTGTCCTCATGTTCACTGTGTCCTCTTGTTCACTGTTTTGTGTGTCCTCTTATTCACTGTGTCCTCTTGTTCACTGTGTTTTGTGTCCTCTTGTTCACTGTGTTTTGTGTCCTCTTGTTCACTGTGTTTTGTGTCCTCTTGTTCACTGTGTTTTGTGTCATCTTGTTCACTGTGTTTTGTGTCATCTTGTTCACTGTGTTTTGTGTCCTCTTGTTCACTGTGACCTCTTGTTCACTGTGTTTTCTGTGTCCTCTTGTTCACTGTGTCCTCTTGTTCACTGTGTTTTGTGTCCTCTTGTTCACTGTGTCCTCTTGTTCACTGTGTGTTGTGTCCTCTTGTTCACTGTTTTCTGTGTCCTCTTGTTCACTGTGTTTTTTGTCCTCTTGTTCACTTTGTTTTCTGTGTCCTCTTGTTCACTGCGTTTTCTGTGTTGTCTTATTCACCATGTTTCCTGTGAGCTCTTATTCACCGTATTTTCTGTGTCATCTTGTTCACTGTGTTTTCTGTGTCCTCTTGTTCACTGTGTCCTCTTATTCACTGTGTTTTCTGTGACCTCTTGTTCACTGTGTCCTCTTGTTCACTGTGTTTTCTGTGACCTCTTGTTCACTGTGTCCTCTTGGTCACTGTGTCCTCTTGGTCACTGTGTTTTCTGTGTCCTTTTGTTCACTGTATCCTCTTGTTCACTGTGTTTTCTGTGTCCTCTTGTTCACTGTGTTTTGTGCCATCTTGTTCACTGTGTTTTCCATGTCCTGTTGTTCAATTTTGTGTCCTCTTGTTCACTGTGTGTTGTGTCCTCTTGTTCACTGTGTTTTATGTGTCCTTTTGTTCACTGTATCCTCTTGTTCACTGTGTTTTCTGTGTCCTCTTGTTCACTGTGTTTTGTGCCCTCTTGTTCATTGTGTTTTGTGCCATCTTGTTCACTGTGTTTTCCATGTCCTGTTGTTCAATTTTGTGTCCTGTTGTTCACTGTGTGTTGTGTCCTCTTGTTCACTGTGTGTTGTGTCCTCTTGTTCACTGTGTGTTGTGTCCTCTTGTTCACTGTGTTCTCTTGTTCACTGTGTTCTCTTGTTCACTGTGTGTTGTGTCCTCTTGTTCACTGTGTTCTCTTGTTCACTGTGTGTTGTGTCCTCTTGTTCACTGTGTTCTCTTGTTCACTGTGTGTTGTGTCCTCTTGTTCACTGTGTGTTGTGTCCTCTTGTTCACTGTGTGTTGTGTCCTCTTGTTCACTGTGTGTTGTGTTCTCTTGTTCACTGTGTGTTGTGTTCTCTTGTTCACTGTGTGTTGTGTCCTCTTGTTCACTGTGTGTTGTGTTCTCTTGTTCACTGTGTTTTCTGTGTCCTCTTGTTCACTGTGTTTTCTGTGACCTCTTGTTCACTGTGTTTTCTGTCTCCTCTTGATCACTGTGTTTTCTGTGTCTTTTTGTTCACTGTGTCCTCTTGTTCACTGTGTTTTCTGTGTCCTCTTGTTCACTGCGTTTTCTGTGTTGTCTTATTCACCATGTTTCCTGTGAGCTCTTATTCACCGTATTTTCTGTGTCATCTTGTTCACTGTGTTTTCTGTGTCCTCTTGTTCACTGTGTCCTCTTGTTCACTGTGTTTTCTGTGACCTCTTGTTCACTGTGTCCTCTTGTTCACTGTGTTTTCTGTGACCTCTTGTTCACTGTGTCCTCTTGGTCACTGTGTTTTCTGTGACCTCTTGTTCACTGTGTTTTCTGTGTCCTTTTGTTCACTGTATCCTCTTGTTCACTGTGTTTTCTGTGTCCTCTTGTTCACTGTGTTTTGTGCCATCTTGTTCACTGTGTTTTCCATGTCCTGTTGTTCAATTTTGTGTCCTCTTGTTCACTGTGTGTTGTGTCCTCTTGTTCACTGTGTTTTATGTGTCCTTTTGTTCACTGTATCCTCTTGTTCACTGTGTTTTCTGTGTCCTCTTGTTCACTGTGTTTTGTGCCCTCTTGTTCATTGTGTTTTGTGCCATCTTGTTCACTGTGTTTTCCATGTCCTGTTGTTCAATTTTGTGTCCTCTTGTTCACTGTGTGTTGTGTCCTCTTGTTCACTGTGTGTTGTGTCCTCTTGTTCACTGTGTTCTCTTGTTCACTGTGTTCTCTTGTTCACTGTGTGTTGTGTCCTCTTGTTCACTGTGTTCTCTTGTTCACTGTGTGTTGTGTCCTCTTGTTCACTGTGTTCTCTTGTTCACTGTGTGTTGTGTCCTCTTGTTCACTGTGTTCTCTTGTTCACTGTGTGTTGTGTCCTCTTGTTCACTGTGTGTTGTGTCCTCTTGTTCACTGTGTGTTGTGTCCTCTTGTTCACTGTGTGTTGTGTTCTCTTGTTCACTGTGTGTTGTGTTCTCTTGTTCACTGTGTTTTCTGTGACCTCTTGTTCACTGTGTTTTCTGTCTCCTCTTGATCACTGTGTTTCTGTGTCTTTTTGTTCACTGTGTCCTCTTGTTCACTGTGTTTTCTGTGTCCTTTTGTTCACTGTGTCCTCTTGTTCACTGTGTTTTCTGTGTCCTTTTGTTCACTGTGTCCTCTTGTTCACTGTGTTTTCTGTGTCCTTTTTTCCATTGTGTTTTCTGTGTCCTCTTGTTCAGTTTTGTGTCCTCATGTTCACTGTGTCCTCTTGTTCACTGTTTTGTGTGTCCTCTTATTCACTGTGTCCTCTTGTTCACTGTGTTTTGTGTCCTCTTGTTCACTGTGTTTTGTGTCCTCTTGTTCACTGTGTTTTGTGTCCTCTTGTTCACTGTGTTTTGTGTCATCTTGTTCACTGTGTTTTGTGCCATCTTGTTCACTGTGTTTTGTGTCCTCTTGTTCACTGTGACCTCTTGTTCACTGTGTTTTCTGTGTCCTCTTGTCACTGTGTCCCTCTTGTTCACTGTGTTTTGTGTCCTCTTGTTCACTGTGTCCTCTTGTTCACTGTGTGTTGTGTCCTCTTGTTCACTGTTTTCTGTGTCCTCTTGTTCACTGTGTTTTTTGTCCTCTGTTCACTTTGTTTTCTGTGTCCTCTTGTTCACTGCGTTTTCTGTGTTGTCTTATTCACCATGTTTCCTGTGAGCTCTTATTCACCGTATTTTCTGTGTCATCTTGTTCATTGTGTTTTCTGTGTCCTCTTGTTCACTGTGTCCTCTTATTCACTGTGTTTTCTGTGACCTCTTGTTCACTGTGTCCTCTTGTTCACTGTGTTTTCTGTGACCTCTTGTTCACTGTGTCCTCTTGGTCACTGTGTTTTCTGTGTCCTTTTGTTCACTGTATCCTCTTGTTCACTGTGTTTTCTGTGTCCTCTTGTTCACTGTGTTTTGTGCCATCTTGTTCACTGTGTTTTCCATGTCCTGTTGTTCAATTTTGTGTCCTCTTGTTCACTGTGTGTTGTGTCCTCTTGTTCACTGTGTTTTATGTGTCCTTTTGTTCACTGTATCCTCTTGTTCACTGTGTTTTCTGTGTCCTCTTGTTCACTGTGTTTTGTGCCCTCTTGTTCATTGTGTTTTGTGCCATCTTGTTCACTGTGTTTTCCATGTCCTGTTGTTCAATTTTGTGTCCTGTTGTTCACTGTGTGTTGTGTCCTCTTGTTCACTGTGTGTTGTGTCCTCTTGTTCACTGTGTTCTCTTGTTCACTGTGTTCTCTTGTTCACTGTGTGTTGTGTCCTCTTGTTCACTGTGTTCTCTTGTTCACTGTGTGTTGTGTCCTCTTGTTCACTGTGTTCTCTTGTTCACTGTGTGTTGTGTCCTCTTGTTCACTGTGTGTTGTGTCCTCTTGTTCACTGTGTGTTGTGTCTCTTGTTCACTAGTGTGTTGTGTTCTCTTGTTTCACTGTGTGTTGTGTTCTCTTGTTCACTGTGTGTTGTGTCCTCTTGTTCACTGTGTGTTGTGTTCTCTTGTTCACTGTGTTTTTCTGTGTCCTCTTGTTCACTGTGTTTTCTGTGACCTCTTGTTCACTGTGTTTTCTGTCTCCTCTTGATCACTGTGTTTTTCTGTGTCTTTTTGTTCACTGTGTCCTCTTGTTCACTGTGTTTTCTGTGTCCTTTTGTTCACTGTGTCCTCTTTGTTCACCTGTGTTTTTCTGTGTCCTTTTGTTCACTGTGTCCTCTTGTTCACTGTGTTTTCTGTGTCCTTTTTTTCATTGTGTTTTCTGTGTCCTCTTGTTCACTGTGTTTTCTGTGTCCTCTTGTTCACTGTGTTTTCTGTGTCCTCTTGTTCACTGTGTCCTCTTTATTACTGTGTTTTCTGTGTCCTTTTGTTTACTGTGTCCTCTTGTTCACTGTGTTTTCTGTGTCCTCTTGTTCACTGTGTTTTTCTGTGTCCTTTTGTTCACTGTGTCCTCTTGTTCACTGTGTTTTCTGTGTCCTTTGTTCACTGTGTCCTCTTGTTCACTGTGTTTTCTGTGTCCTCTTGTTCACTGTGTTTTCTGTGTCCTCTTGTTCACTGTTTTGTGCCCTCTTGTTCACTGTTTTGTGCCCTCTTGTTCACTGTGTTTTCCATGTCCTGTTGTTCAATTTTGTGTCCTCTTGTTCACTGTGTGTTGTGTCTTCTTGTTCACTGTGTTCTCTTGTTCACTGTTTTCTGTGTCCTCTTGTTCACTGTGTTTTCCATGTCCTGTTGTTCAGTTTTGTGTCCTCTTGTTCACTGTGTCCTCTTGTTCACTGTGTTTTGTGTCCTCTTGTTCACTGTGACCTCTTGTTCACTGTGTTTTGTGTCCTCTTGTTCACTGTGACCTCTTGTTCACTGTGTTTTCTGTGTCCTCTTGTTCACTGTGTCCTCTTGTTCACTGTGTTTTGTGTCCTCTTGTTCACTGTGTTTTGTGTCCTCTTGTTCACTGTGTCCTCTTGTTCATAAACACAATGAACATAAACACTGAAGCCACAAACACTAGGTTGCACGATTTTATTGCCTGGCATATTTCACCGCATCTCGCCAGGAGTATACTGCATAATTATAGTGTATCAAAGTAAATGGATTAATCATGTTTGCTTGAAATGCATAAAACACATATTATAATCTCTGATACTGTTGCACTGTGGAGCAATGTCCCATCGGTAATCCCAGAGTCACTTCACTGTAAGTGTAAAATCTTTCTGTCTGCACAACCCAGCACTTAACTAAATTAGCGAGTTCCATCGTGCCGCGACCGGAAATGAAAACAGAAATCATGTACGGAATCATGTTCACCGTGTCTCCCAGTTCGCGCTAGTTCAGACCATGCATTCTTTCGACGTCATTCATTCATTCAAATCTCACGTGACAATAACACACATCATCCGGGGTTTTCCAGGAAAGGTATGCCTGCAGTGCACAGCGATTGGTCGTGACCTTTTATATAAATAATATATTTTATACTTACTGTAATTAATTTTTTTTTTGGGTGTTTCTGATAGAATTAATTCAATTATAGATGTATTTTTGAATTCTGCATACAATTTTAAATATATCTGGAAAGTTTTAATCGCTTTAACTCGCTGCCGGGTGGATGTAAACATTTTCTGCAAAGATGTTTTTGGTTCTTTGCGCATATATATCGGACTGGCATGTGCACTTTGTAACACTATTCTGGTGTTGCAGATAGAATTAAATCAATTATAGATGTATTTTTGAATTCTGCATATAATTTTAAATATATCTGGAAAGTTTCATCGCTGTTATAGCTTCAGCTGCGGATGAAAAAGAACATTTTCGGCAAAGCGTGTTTTTGTGAATGGAGAAACGCATGGCATGCGCCATGGCAACTGCGCATGCGTGTATCGATTGCTACGGCATGTTACACTTTCACTTTTCAACACTCAAAACGTGCAATTTGAACTACTAAAGTTAAAGAGAACACAAGTTTAAAGATTATTAATAATTTATTTGTATACTTGTGCTATCTTTTAATCATTTAACATGACGGAACATATTTTTGAAGTCAGTTTTCATAATCCATCTATGACCCGTTTGGTTGAGACCAACCTCGCACGCGGAGAAAAATGAAAACGGCAGATTGAACCGTAAATAACTTTTTCTGATGCTTGCAATAGAAAACCATCAATTCATCGGCAGAACTTGGTGGAGTATTGATGCATGACAAGGCAGACGTGGTTGCGGCCTCGTGGGAGCACGTGTACACCTCGGAGGAGCAAATGGATCACCATAGTCTGGTTAGAATGAGGCAGCGAGGAATGACGAGGGGATCTGGCCGACGCTCGATGCTCAGAGGAAAGGCGAGACGGACACATAATCAGATTGCTACTGGAACTATTAGTGTTGGAACTCTTCGCTGGTTGCTGAGGATGGAGCTTATGGGAATGTCCCGAATGCTGTGATGTCGGTTCCTAGATCAATCAATCAATCAACCATCAATTGTAGATAGATCTTCGAATTCTGCATCAGATTTTTCAGAAATTTGGAAAGTTTCATCGCTAACTTGCTTTAATTGTGGTTGATAAACAGGCAAAAATATTACGATCATGTAACCCAAAATGGCGGATTGACAATGTAAATATCTTTGTAGAGAAAGGATTGTGTTCTCGGTAGCGTTGTCGTAAGCAGCCCGCCTGTCACGTGGGAGGCCGGGGTTCTGTTCCCGTCTGGGCATTTTTTTTTTTTTTTCACAAAATTATTAGGTGATATAATAGAAACTATTAAACATTAAGAACTAAAATATTATATAGAACTAAGAAACTGGAAGTTTGTGAATACAGTGTGCTCTATGGATCTGTGCAAGCTGCTGACTGCCAGGGAGCGCATCCCACAGAGGCAGCCAAATGATCGCGATCGGAATCGATGAATCCAATAGATGTCTTTGTTTAATGTGAATTTTAATTGCCATATAAAATATTGCCCCTGAATCAGTATAGTTTCATCGCTAAACTTGCTCAAATTGTGGTTGAAAAACAGATTTTCCGCGAATATGTGACTGTGAATGGGTCATGACGGCCGCGCATATCGATTGCGCTACACTTTTCAACACACAAAACGTGCGATTTGACCTACTAAAGTTAAAGTGAACACAAGTTTAAAGATTATTAATTAATTTATTTGTATACTTGTACTATTTTGTAATAATTTAACATGAGGGAACATATTTTTGAAGTCAGTTTTCATATGACAGTTTGAGACAATCTCGCACGCACACACACGCACACCCGCTGGAGGAGGTAATCGGAGGTAATGGGACACACTGGAGAGCTACACTTACGGGTGAATAGCATGAAAAATCGCAACTCGTCTCACCTTCACAAAATTGTGAATATCTTCACTTAGAAGTGACATACAGGCATCATTGAGGTACCATTAGATTTTGAATTTCAAGGCCTATCTTCTGTGGCCGTCTCATTAGTGGGCTGAGTGGTCTCGAGGTATGGTGTCCGCCTCAAGTGCTGGAGGTCCCGGGTTCAGGCCCCGATGAGGACCGGAATTTTTTTTAAAAATCCACCTGGACTTCCAGTAATAAAATTTCCCCTGGTCTCTGGGTAGTGAGATCGGACGCCCGTGTGTATTGTTGCGCACGTAAAAAATCCCTTGGCAATTGGAAATCGAAAAAGAGTAGCCTAACGACGCTGCCCGGGCAAAATTTCGAGTTAAAAATCTACCCAAAGTATTTCAGGATCCTCGCCGATGCAACGGAGTTCGTGCATTGAGCTGAGTTTCTCCATACTCAGGTTTGAGTTAGGAGGAAAACGGAGCACTTATGGGTTAAACCGTGTGCCGTGATGTTGATCCAACGACTAAATACTCAGTAAATTCTCAAATTTAAAATCGTGATAGGGCTTACTACCAATATCATCAGTTCAGCGAAGTCCAGATCATTCATCAAGATGCCCTGCGATATTCCAATTAAATCAATGTATATAAAGAATATATTTACATAATTAAGAGTACTCACTATTTGCTTTAATTTCATCGAGTAGTTTCTTCTTCAAATCATTGTCATTCTTGTACTTTTCGGTGCCAAGCAAGAAACGAAGTTGAGCATTTTCTAAATTTGGATTTTTAGCTAACCCTTCCTCCTCTAAGTTTTCAACCGGCATTGCTGCTCCTTATTTGTATAATATAGATAATTCTGAAATAATATCAATATGGTCAACACTGTTTAGTTAATATCCAGCCACCCTGTTGTATAGAACTAAGACATATAACCAGAGAACGGTATGTTTTTCTCCTAGACTATAAACGCTTGTGTGACTTCCGGTTACGTTGCCAGATTCAAATTTGTATTTAAAGCCAAACATTACAATAAAAAGCGTTCAGTCCTTGTGTTACTTGTAGGGACTAGAGTTCAGTCCTGGTGAGGATTAAATGAGACCAGTCCGTTGGCAGAAGGCAACGAATAACTGTGAGGCTACAGAATCCGGCAGATCCTTCTCACTACCGGTCTTCTCTTAATGAAGACAAGATAATGGCTGTCAGCGTGAGCACGAAAAGACCGAACAGTACCCGGCGAACACAGAGGGGGAAATATAACCATTCCTGCTTTGGACTAACTCCAAAGAGATCAAAGAAAGGAGTTAGTTGCACATCCTTTGCATGACGTTGCAGTCAACGCCAGCATTTTTTGCTGTTGTGATGTCTTGGAAAGTTTACATTCAGTAGTTTGCCATTGCTTTCTGAACGACGGCACCCATACCATTTCGTAAAAAACCAGCGCAAAGCAGTCTGCTGCCAAATCGTGCGCAGATTGTTTCGAACGCGGGTATGCGGGATCACGAATCGCGTCCGTAACCACTTCGCCACGGAGAGGGAGAGATAATCAAAATCAACAACAGCAACAACAAACGGACATAACTTAAAGCCAACGCTGGAGAAGTAGGTTTAAATAGGTCGATTTTTTTTTTTTCGTAAATACTGAACTGAAAAATAAAAGGCTGAATGTATTTGTAAGTGAGTGTGTGTGCATGTACGCGCGCGAGTGTGTGTGTGTGTGTGTGTGTGTGTGTGTGTGTGTGTGTGTGTGTGTGTGTGTGTGTGTGATGTGTGTGTTATTTCCTTGTTGGGTGATGTTCTTCTTCCTCTTTCGTTCGCTTGAAATATGTCTATAATAACTGCAATGTTGTCTCTTGCATGAATTTAGTTGTGGGATGTGTTAGAGAGATAGTGGAGAGGAAGCGTGTGAGAGGAATCCAACGTTACAAATGGGTGGATAACATTTAGAGATAGGCTCAGAAGGTGTTGACGACTCACTGCAATAGACTTAAATGAGGAGTTGGCACTTGATCGATCGATCGATCGATCGATCGATTGATTATTTGATTGACTGACTGATTGATTGATTGATTCATTCATTCATTCATTCATTCATTCATTGAACTGTGTTTAACATTCAACGAACATATTTTTGTCCTGATTCTCACAATATACAAATGCAATTTATTTGCATTTTAGGTGTTTACTAAATCGTTTGAAGTTAATTTACAATTACAACAGGGTGAATTCTGATAAACTATGAATGTTTGAAATGAATCTGTCGCTAAGAAAAGTCTGCTTGTATCTTGACCAAATATTGCTTCTAAGACAAATACTTTAACATTTAACAAAATAATTATGCACGAAGTATTTATATTTAATATAGATATGTAGATATGTATATTTACTTTTCTACTGTTTTACTGGACAGTGACAAAAAATGTGTTTTTATAACATAATATAGCTTGTCCTAAAGGTTATTCTAGCATTAAAAATTATTCTTTTTAAAATTAATTAGCACAAGTCTTATCTTAGTGGAAAGGTTGTTCAAACTTTTGAAGTCTCGTCAAAATACGAACTGTCTTTGGTGTCATCATCATCAAGAATACATAACGTCGCTTTCATGACTATCTATATCCCTCGTTAGTCCTCCCCCCCCCCCCCTTCCGCCTCATTCATTTTCGTGTTCAATGTGTCTTTAATGCCATGCGTCCACCTGCGCGTTGGCCGACCCCTGCCGCATCTTTCCAAACATCATGCTTCCGGTTACTGTTCTTTCTAAAGCACTGCAGCGTTTAAAATGGCCAACCTGTTTTAGTTTCCTAAAGCACTGCGGCGTTTACTATGGCCAACCTGTTTCAGTTTCCTAGACATGGAGGTGTTTACGAGCCAGTTTTCTTCGATGCTGAGATCATGTAAAATGTCCATAGTTGCCTTCTTCTTGATCTACGGTATTCTAAGAACTGTTGTTGTAGTTGTTCTACTGCTTTTTCATTCCTCTTTCGATGGGAATGCCACACCTAGTTATACACCTAATTGGACAGTGTTCAACTTTGTTGGACATTTGTGTCAGGTTCACTACCTCTAGTCAGATTCCACCCAAGGTAACGGACTCTCCCTACCCGTGGGTAGATTCTCTTTACTAACAATTTGCTAGACCGGCAGCCTTACACCCTATTCTTTACGATTTTCAACTGTTCTAACTGGACCTCCTTTTTCTGCCGTATCCGAGGCTGCTACGTATATCATCTCACTATCTAAATGATCAGAAGGTCGTGTGTTATCATAAGATAGCCATGGCTCTTGGAAAAGTTCCCAGCCCCTTGCTGAGATCGAACACAGTACCTCCTAATCCTCAACCTCAACCTCTCAGCCACGACTCTCACCTAAGAATTGTTCTGTAGCACCACCTTCATCTTCATCCTGTGCCATGCCGATAAACATTCCAAGTCTTAGTCTTGGATCAGGTCTGTCCATTTTCCCCAAAGACAAAAGAGAGCTTTGACATTGAAGTTCAAATGTCTCGACTTTCTATTTAGTGCTTGTGAAATGGTCCATGATTCATACGACTGGAAACTGGAATCTAGTCAAGCTCACCGTCTACTTCTCATAATTCTCCACCCCACCCCCATCCCTCACCCCCAACCCCACCCCGAAACCACTTTCCCGTCAAAGACACATTCCCGGTCCAGCTGCTTTGTTATATTTAATCATACATCTGGATTCACCCGGGAAAGTTAACCCGGTCAACAAATGCTCGCAGAAGTCGGATGTGTCGGCTTAAAGGCACATTTAAACAGGCACAACGCAATTACATCTGTCCGAGATAGGACTCACTCGTAAGAGCGCAAAAGACAAGAATCAGGGTGAATGAACCCACAAAAATCACGGCTCTCAAAATAACCACCGCTGAGAAAGCAGGTTGGACGAGACCGAATTTGGACTTTTTTTTTTCGAAAATTGGAATTGGAATTGGAATTACATCAGGACAAAAAAAAAACGCCCCGGATGAACGAAGAAGAAGGAGAAGAAGAAGAAGAAGAAGAAGAAGAAGAAGAAAAGAAGAAGAAGAAGAAGAAGAAGAAGAAGAAGAAGAAGAAGAAGAAGAACAAGAAGAAGAAGAAGAAGAAGAAGAAGAAGACATCTGGATTCGCCCACAACACAGAAACAGATGAGTAACATTTTTGTACATATATTATCATGTAGTGTTTTCCATGTATTGTATCTGCGTGTGTTTGTTGTTTGTGTGCCGACGAAGGCTTTGGCCTCAACCCAAATTTCTTTACTTGTGATCGTATTCTGGTATAGCGTACCGTCTACTTCCTGTTGTTGGTGGTACATTCATTGCGTGAGTCATATAATAAGTATGTTGACATAGGATGCATGTTCTCAAAATGTTTACTTTTATTTATTTGCTGGTGTTTTGCCAAAGACTTTGAATGTTGTTTGTCCTGTGTATTGCTAGGACCAGTCTCCTTCTGACGCCTTGTAAACAGTCTCCATTGATATTAATTGATTGATATTAATTACGGAGCCAAAGTGTTCAAAGTCTAACATTTTGTGTGTTTTAGCATTTTCCCTTTCAGTTGCACATTAATCGTTCAATTGGCTAATTATGCCAGAAGCTAACTAATTCAAATTCTCCAGCGCCCATTGCGGAGAAAAAGAATGCATTACAAATTTTTTTTAAAAAAAAAAGCTTAACTGGCAAGCCTGCCTCCGATTGTGAGTCGGCGAGTTTGATATGGTTTCAAGTCCGACCTATCTCCGTGACAGAAGAGCTTCTTTTACTTAACCTTCAGCATAACCAGCCACCAACACACGACGCGCGCGCATGCAAACACACACACACGCGCGCGCGCACATGCACACACATTCACAAGTTCTCTCACACACTCTCACATAATATATATATATATATATATATATATATATATATATATATATATATACCGGTCTCTCTGGCTGAGGGGTTACACCACTTTCTCCGTAATCCCGTTTATCTACGCAGGGTCTCGCAGCGAGGCGAGAACTGGAAGCGGTTCGACCCGCGCTCGTGACTTGCGGGATAATGAGCCGGCCGCTCAGAAATCAATGGCAAACTACTGAGCGTAATCTTGCCAAGAAATCAACATACAGCTGAAAGATGCTGATGTTGACAGCGATGTCCTGTAAAGGATATACATTTTATATATATATATATATATATATATATATATATATATATATATATATATATATGTGTGTGTGTGTGTGTGTGTGTGTGTGTGTGTTGGCATTCTGGTGGCGGCATTATGCACAGTGTACCTGTGCGGGCTGTTGGATTGCCGAGACTCCTGTGTGTTCCATTTTTCACATTGGACAGTGGGGATCATTTTGTGTGATATTCACTGGCACAGGAACGGAGCATAATGGGCACGACCCGTTGCCGTGAAGTTGGAACCTCGACTAACTAACAGTTCGACCCAGCAATCACATTGTCACACTTCTTCTAGAAATGGGATCGCCTCCGTGGCGAAGTTGTCAAACCGTCTGTCTCGGGCTCCGAAGGTTGTGAGTTCGATTCCGGGTCATCGCTGAGGGGTCATCGCTGGAACTACGGAGTTCGTGCTTAGAAAAAATGAAGTCTACTTTTAAGCGATTTTTTTTTCTCTCTAGAGATGAGAAAACAATACTCTGTACAAATCAAAAATACTGAGAGCATAAACTTCCCTGATGATGACTAAAACTTGAATTTCTTGGCTGAAGGTCAAGAAGAATGTTTTTAATGCCCTGAAGCATATTTTGTTTATGGCTGATAATGATATACGCTGATTCATGCCCTGCAACAATCCTGTTGAGCTTGTCTTCTCCTTCAACTGTTTACTCGGTGAGATGTTCCAATGAAAGGCAGTGCGTTCATTTTGTGTTCTTCAATCAATTGCCCAGTTGAGGACACTGCAAAAATTCAACATACCATGCTATGCATTATGCTATCGGCTGAAACAAGAGATCATCATATAGCAGCACAGTTGATTCTGTCGCAATCTGTTCAGGGTGATTAAATCGATCTTCATCGACAAATTGTGAACGTCATTTAAAGAACGTATCCGCCCAGTTGTGTACCGTTTTTCGCCACAAATAATTGCCTCCCTAGATAGGCAGCATTTTCTTGTGAATATCCTTGGCAGTACGTCCTCTATCCACCATCTTCACACAGGCACCTTTTTTTTTTTTAAATTTTAAGCACCCCACACAAACGCTAACACACAATTATGTTTTATGGTGGTGGGGGTCTTCGAGTCTGGAACATTTCAGAGTACATGTATTACGAAAGGCTTTAAACAAGGAAGTTTGCCTATTGTCTACTAATTTGTTTTCGTTACAAAAACACTTGACAAAGAAGTGCAATTTTCTCCGCCTACTTTTTCATGGTCAGGATAAAGACTTATGAGAAGCCCCTTGTATATAAAATATGCATGGAATTGCATTTCTTGGCGATAATACAAACAACTTATGTTATGCTGATGACACATTTTAAAATATATGATCAATACAATGGTTGTGGAAAGTGAAAAAGGAACCCCAGCTTGAATAACAGGAAGATAAAAGTAATTGTAGTATCAATTAGTTAGCTAATTAATTAATTAGTTAGTCGAGTGGTTATCATCACAACGCATCGAACCATTCAGTTCATAATTGGTTAGGTCCCCTCCTAAGTATCTCATTCAGCGTATCGCGGCTAATGACACCAGTTCTATGTTGGTTGTCTTTTCTGCTGCATCTCCCTGCATGGTAGTCTTGTCGGACTTCTCCCCTTTTGACTGGTTGTTCTTGCAGTCTGTTCAAGGTTCCAGATTCAAGTCATCGCTTACTTACCACTTACCCTTGGGAAAAAACCTCAAGAATTGGCTCCTATATACCTCCTCTCATCCTCCCTCTTGTAAGAGTTATATTGCTTTCTCCCAACTGTTAAATCTCCGACGGCTTTGTCAGGATAATAACAACTTCCACCGACGACTTTGTTGGATTTCTTTCGCCTTCGTGGTTATCCCGAGAATGTTCTGTCTACGGCTCTTTACCGCTGTCAGTCTATCAGTCGTGTCGAGGGTCCCCCTCTGCCGTGCGTTCACCTTGACGAGGCAGAGGGGCTTGCGCGTTCCAATGACCCCAAGAGCTATGCCGACGGTAGCACAGCTACTGGTAGGGTCACCCATGTCGGACAGGTCAAGGGAGAGGAACCAGACGAAGAGACGTACAAACCTGCTGCCTTGTAGGTAGACTGGGGACAGTCAAAGGCTAGGGAAAGCATCCCGAACAAATGCTTGTCGAAATCGGATATACTGAGCCACAGGCTTGACAAAGAAGTGCAACGTAACTTTATCATTTCATGATGCCACAGATGAAAATTAATCGTTATGGTGCTAATCCCGTGAAGTCCCATCAGGCGGTGATAGTGCCGGGCCCCCTGCCTCGAGGGGGTCCACCCATGACTACTGGTGGTCACCTTCCCCTGTGCTGTGGAGTCAAGGCACAGAGGAGTAGGTTAAGAGCTATTGACCAAACACCCCGGACACTCAACATACTACAATGGAATGCAGAAGGAGTTTATAACAAGAAAGCCTCCCTAACACAGCGTCTTCATAAAGATAGAATAGATGTGGCATGCATTCAAGAGACACACCTCAACGCCAATCGCACATTTTCAGTCGAGGGATATCAGGCCACACGTTTCGACCGCGAAGGACACAAAGGAGGAGTTGTAATACTTACACGAAATACAATACCTTGCAGCGAAGTATCTGCGATCTCTGACAACCAAACGGAAATTATAGGTGTTGATATAATGATAAAGGACGTGAAAATAAGAATTTACAATCTGTATAGCCCGGCAGATAAGGATCTTACACTCTCAAACATGGAAATAACTGACACAAATTGCATTGTTGTCGGAGACTTTAATAGCCGTTCAGAAAGATGGGGATACCCAGATACTGACAAAAGAGGAGATGAAGTGGAGGACTGGGAAATAGACTCAAATCTCCATCTACTCAACAAAGCGGATGACACACCGAGCTTCTACTCCAGAAGATGGATTACCACTTCTACTCCAGACTTAGCTTTCTGCACAGGAGACATCCTCCACAAAATCGATCGCCATGTGCTTGACCAATTAGCAGGTAGTGACCACAGACCAATCAAGCTTGTAATAAATATGGAGTATGTTCCACAGGAGCAAAAGCCTTTGCCCCGTTGGAATTACAAACGAGCAGATTGGGACAGATTTGCCATACTAACAGACAAATATTGTGAAAACATAAATACACGATATGGCAACATGAAGCAAATGGTGGAAAGTCTAAACAGAGCAATAATACAGGCGGCCACTGAGTCTATTCCAAGAGGAGCGAGGAAAAATTACAAACCATACTGGACTGAAGAACTACAAATTTTGGAGGACAAAGTTGAAGATGCTAGGAAGACCGCAGAGAGAGAACAAACAACTGAAGCGAACATCTCTCTCAAAGCCATCTCAGCAAAATATAAAAAAACAGTAAATCAAACAACAAGAGATTGTTGGAGGAAAAAAACAGAAAACCTGAATTTTGACAGGGATGGAAACAAACTATGGAAACTAGTGAAAGCCATGAACAATGAAGGACCTAGAAACAAACAAATAACAATTAAACAAGGAAATGCCTTGCTTACAGGAAAAAAGGCTGCAAATGCACTAATGGAACACTATGCCAGTGCAAACCACATTGATATTACAGCCGAACAGAAGAAAGCAATCAAAGATAAACAGATACATCATAGATATACAGAGACAGCAGCAGAATATATGATGGCAAATCTAACAATGGAAGAAATGGAACAGGCAATGAATACCCTAAAAAAGAAGACATCACCAGGAAAGGATGGAATCACAAATGAAATGAATCACAAATGAAATGCTAATAGGACTAGGCACTAAGGCAAAAAAGAAACTACTAGCAGTCCTAAATTGCAGCTGGAAGAGGGGAATAGTCCCACAGGCATGGAAGGAAGCTATACTAATACCAGTCCCAAAGAAAGGAAAAGACCTGGAAGAACCAAATGGCTATCGACCTATCAGTCTTCTTAGCTGTGTAGGAAAATTAATGGAACGCATTATCAATGGCAGGCTAACATGGCATCTGGAAGAAAACCAACTCTTAACACCTCACCAAGCAGGATTCAGAAAGTACAGATCCACTGAAGATCAAATAACCTATATAGCTCAGGAAATAGAGGATGCCTTCCAAGAGAAAAAGCACACACTAGCGGTCTGGATAGATTTAGAAAAAGCATTTGATAAAGTATGGAAGGAAGGACTGAAAGTAAAACTGCAAAAAATGCATGTTTGTGGGAAAATGTACAAATGGATCAGCCACTACCTTGAGAACAGAACTGCCAGGACAAAAGTACAAGGACAAACCAGCAAAATGATGCTATTGGAGCAAGGTGTCCCCCAAGGAGGAGTTCTTTCACCAACATTATTCCTAGCATATATAAACGACATCACGGAAAATTTTCCAGCCAGAGTACACACATCATCCTTTGCAGATGACCTAGCCATATGGACATCTGAAGAATATATTAGTACAGCTAACAGCAGAATACAGCAAGCCCTATTAGCGCTAGAGGACTGGTCAAAATCATGGCTAGTGAAGATAAGTGAGGAGAAAACAACATGCACAGTGTTCTCCCTCTCAACTAAAACTCAGCAACCTAAGCTGGTATTGAATGGAAAAATATTGCGCCATGAAGAAAATCCAAACTATCTAGGAGTCACCTTTGATCGTCGCCTGACATGGAAGACACAGGTTGAGAAAAATCGAACAAGAGCAAGGCAAAGAATGGCAATCATGAAAAAGCTTGCTGGTACAACGTGGGGAGCAGATGAGAAAGTTCTCAAGAAGTTATATACTGGACGGGTGAGGCCAGTACTGGAATATGGCATTGCAGCTTGGGCAACAGCAGCTAAGTCAAACTTTAACAAAATAAGTAGAGTCCAAAATCAAGGAATGCGAATCATAACTGGAAGCCTGAAGACAACGCCTATTAATGAATTAGAAAAGATCACTTGTTTACAACCAATGCAGGATAGAAGAGATAGCAGAGCCCAGCAACAAGCTGAAAAATTTAGAAGATTGACAGACCACCCTATGTATAAAAGGTTTAGTGGTTTTGGAAAGGGAAGACTGAAGCGTAGCAACTTTGTAGAAACTGCAAAACGAAAGATTAGGGCAGATCCCATACTTAACATATCAACAGTCAAACCCATTTACAATGCAGACAAGTTCCCAGCTTGGAGACAGCAGCAACTGCCTGAGATGATAGAAAACATTCCTGGTATTGAGAAAAAGAACACTCAGCATGAAACCGAAAGAAGAGAAATAACCCTAAACTACATAAAAGAACATTACCCAAGCAGCAATTGGACCCATGCATATACAGATGGATCAGCCAAAAATTCAGTAGAGAATGGAGGAGGAGGAATTCTCCTAAATTTAAAAAATGGAGTGAAAAAAACACATTCAGTGGCAACTGGAAAGTTCTCAAGTAACTTCAAAGCGGAGGTAGAGGCTCTGAAAACTGCAGCAGAAATGCTCTTGATGGAGGAAAATAAAGAGACGCAAATAGCTATCTTCACAGATGCAAAGTCAGCTGTCTCAATACTGAAGAGCAAAAACAGCACAGAACTAGCTGACCTAAGAGCAGCACTCCATGGTCTATGCCAGAAATCCAAAAAAGTTATAATACAGTGGATCCCATCACATTGCAGTATACCTGGAAATGAAGAGGCTGACAGACTGGCAAAAGAGGGCGGACGACTACCACAGCCTGACATAGACATAACCTATAATGAGGCAAAGAGGTTGATAAAAAGCACTTATAGAACCAAATGGGAATCAGAGCATCCAGGCCACCAGAAGGATGATGCATATTACAAACTCGACCGAAGAGAACAAGTAGCAATCTTCAGACTCCGCACAGGACATAACAGGCTGAAATACCACTTGTTCAACAAACTAAAGATAGGAGATACAGATGAATGTAATTGTGGAACTGGTAAAATGACAGCTAAACATTTGCTGCAAGAGTGCCCAATATATGCAGAACAGAGAAAGATATTTTGGCCCACACCTGCTTCATTCGAGGACAAGCTCTATGGAGATATCAACAAGCTCAAGTCGACTGCAGCTTACTTAACTGTATTCAGGTTGACATTTAAATGTACATGAAGAAGTATTTAGACTGCCACATTTCATACCACAGGCATGTCGGTTACACAAGCCTCCCAGAGGCATGAAATGGAATATTGCTTGGATAGCAAATCCATTACGTGGAAAGTCCGAATCGAAAGCTCACTGTGTGGGCTTCATAAAAGGTGGAAAAAGTGTCCTAGTGGCACAAAATGGAATATTGCTTGGATAGCAAATCCATTACGTGGAAAGTCCGAATCGAAAGCTCACTGTGTGGATGTCATCTGCAAACAGCATTCTTCTGGCTTCTGGAAGAACAGCCTATGGTGAACGGAAGGCCCAATATACGGAAGTGAGGCTAAGCAGCCATGTGCAGGACGTGACGATTCCTTGGGTGAGCCCAGTACCAGAGCGCTGTGTGTTGGCTTTGCAATTATGGAATCCTCCTTGGATGGCGGGGAATGCCCATGGTCTGCCCCTGCCTTCCCTTGAGGGCCG
Organism: Cepaea nemoralis; assembly: GCA_014155875.1. NCBI lineage: Eukaryota > Metazoa > Mollusca > Gastropoda > Stylommatophora > Helicidae > Cepaea > Cepaea nemoralis. Next base: position 190,908 of record JACEFZ010007135.1, read on the forward strand.
ACCAGGATGCCTTTGGCTGTTCTATATGGGCCAGCTGGGATGGGAGATAACACCACAACAGTGAGAGTCTAACGTCCTAAGAAACCCCCCGGGAAGGTTAACCCGGTCAACAAATGCCCGCAGAAGTTGGATGTGTCGGCCTAACGGCGCAAGAACGCAGCTCTGCTGTAAACAGGCACAACGCAATCACGTCCGAAAAAAAAACTCCGGATGAACGAAGAAGAAGAAGTGTCGAGGGTCTCTCATCCAGGCCGAAACTACGAAATAATAGATCTATCCTCTCTTATGCAATAAGTCACTATCATTGAATGTAAGAAAGAGACTGCTGGAGTGCTATATAGAACCTAGTTTGCTGAATGGCTGTGAATCTTAGAACGTAAATGAACAAATTAGGAAGAGACTGGAAGCAACAGTGGTGTGGTTCCTGAGACGAGTGTTGCGAATTCCTTGGACTGCCAAAGTAACCAACAACGATTGCCTGAAAGAGGCTATTGAAACTAGAACATTAGTCATTATATACAACAATAAGAAAGAGACAAACAGCTTTTTTGGTCATGTGATGAGACGAAGGACATTAGAGAACATCGTGACCACTGGAAAGATCGAGGGGAAGAGAGGCAGAGGCAGACCAAGAGAATTGATGCTGGATGGATTGAGACGGTGGCATGGAGTAATATCAACAGCGGAGTTGATCCAGAAAACCAAAGATCGAGATCTGTGGAGAGTCCTGAATGCCTACACAGCCGGCACGACAATTGATGATGATGATGATGATAATCCTTTCACTAACCTACCATCTCCATAATATTGCTGCCGGGAATATCCTCCTGAGGCATCTAACAATTTTCCAGGCAGACCCGCTCACTCACATGGCTTCTCAGAGCCCCTGAGGCCCCCCCCCCCCCACCATCATTGGCGTACAGGCGGGATCGTAACCTCTGGGATGTGCTGGTCCATTTCTACACCAACCTTACAAGTCTCTTCCTGGCACGGTGGCTTGTCTTCGGTCTCGTTGTAAGACCTGCCCACATGTCTCTCAAACCCATAGTCTGATATTCCCTAAGACCACTTTACACATTCCTGAGGGTTTCTCATGCACGAGTCGCACGTTATCTATGCGATCATCTGCACACGCTGTGACACGAGATATAACAGGGAAAAGCAGGTCAACGTCTGGCTGACAGATTTAGCAAACACCTCTCTGATATCAACAGTGGTTCCCAGAAACCGGGTATCTATACACTTTAACAGTTTTGATCACCGTGGCGTGGCCGACATATAGGTCACGGCGATCAAATCGTGGGCATCTCACGAACGGGATCGTAAGACACTGGAAAACAGTCTCATCTTCCGTTTGGGTTCATTCTTCCCTCACGGCCTCAACATCCAACACAATTTCATTTAACTTCCTTCCAACCACCTCTCCCATCCCTGCAGTTGTATAGTCCACTAAAAAAAAAAAGTTCAGGAGCAAAATATACCTAATTGTTTCCAGTTCATATTGTTATATCCTGCTGCAGCCGCTGCTGTTTATATTATTCCATATCTTTTACAGGACGACGCAGTCAACCCCATCATTATTTGCTGTTTGTGATTTCTTGGTAAATTTGCTTTCAGTGACGACTGGCACTTATACCATTTTATGAAAACCAACGAATGCCGGTCTGCATCCAAATCGCCCGCAGCTGTTTCGAGTGCAGGATGTTGATTTGCGAACTGCGCCCGTGACACCTTCGCCACAGAGCCATAGCTATAGTCCACTAATAATCCCTGTTTTACCTTTAGCACACACCATCCCCTCAGCGGGTGTTCTCCCACTGGTGGCTAAGCCAATTCCTGAGCTTTTGACGTTATTATACGCGTTGGTCGCTTAAGACATATTCAGCCAAACAAGGATACAGATAAGTAACCTTAATATTTTCATGTAGTGTTTTTCATGTAGTTGTCGTGAAATGCCGCCTTAACATCCCAGAATATTTTTCTCGGTCTCCATATTTGAGAGGCCAAATTGAGAAAGAATGAATTAATCACGCTACTCCACGGCTATCTAGTCGTGAGGTAAGATTATTCACAAAAAGCCTCTAGCCATGATGTAAGCTTGCAGATGGCAAGTAAAATGGTGGCAAGTAAAATGGACAGTGTAATTAAAACCGACGGGCTATGACACCACACAGACACATTGGTACCTTCTCGTCCAGGTAGACCCTGGCTGAATCAACAATGAAATGGGCCATTGGTTGAATAAAGGCAATTAACGCCAGATGGAGATAATAGCCATAGGGCGGCAAACAAGCCAAGTCAACTCAGATCGGCAGACTCAGTAGAGTGTGAAAACAGACCTTGTAAAACCAGTCAGCTGTGAAGTGTCAAGACTGGCCACACAAAGTAAATGTTGGCTATTGAAACTGAAGCAGGAATACTAGAGGTGCAAGGTGTGAAATCACTGATAAGACTCAGGGGGCTAATAATGGTCAGACCCACAGGTGTGAAGGCTAGTGTGCATGCAGAAAGAATTTTTATGACTGGACAGGTTGCAGTGTTAATTGCAATTAACGTCAGGGGGAGATAAGAAGAATTTATGAATGGAATTCCGGGGAGATAAGTGTCTACTGCTAGGCTAGGTATAAAAACCCCTGCTAGACTTTTCCCCTTTAGATTAAGTCTGACTTCAGAACAGGTAGGCAGCCAGCTCAATGTCTGTAGTCATATGCATGATTATTATGTTGGCTTCTAGGAAGGATTTCTTAGTAACTATGCAACAGTCTTTTAGACATATGAACTTTCAGTCTATATCTGATCTAGGTTATTGCAAGAACTATCATTGTCATAGGTTACTTGAGTGTTTTTTTTTCTAAGTTCTGTGTTCAATATCATTGTGCTTTAAGTGTTACTCTTCTGAGAAGTAGAAACTTATGGAAGACAGGTCTTGTCTAGATATACTTGAGGTGTCGTAGCAGATGCTTGCCATCTCTTTCTAAACTAGACTAGTCTCTTTTTGGTGTGTGCATTTGTTGTACAGAATATAGTCAACTGACTATTTATTTAATTCTCACAACAGCAGTAACTAAGTGGTGATTAAACCAGGCAGCTCAGCAAATATGGCTGGTCTGTGTGGTCATTTCAATTAGACTTGTTGTATATCTCATTTTGTAGCTATACAATATTAGTACTCATTAATAATGCCTGATGCTATTATGTTGAGTATCATTAGATGTCCATCTTGAAGTAATATAATGTTTACGGATATGTTGGATGTATGTGTAATTTCATATGAATATACGATGCTAGGAATATGCTTCGTACATATTCTTTTTGTGTATATACGTCTCATTTCGTATACATACAACATAACTAGTGCATTAGGCTATGATGTTAAAGTATCATAATATGTCTAGTTTAATCAATATGTTTATGTGTATAGGATGTTTGATATATTGATTTGTCATATGCAAACCTACCAATATGAAGTGTTGTGCTATTGTCTGCGCATTGGCACATTGGCCAACGATTGTGTTGGAATCAGAGGTGTAATGGTACAGACATTACCCACAATTGGTATAGGGTATATGGTGCTAAACTTTCTCAGTGTATTGTGGGCGTGCGTCCACGGTAATGCATGGAAATCTGGCACAGCTACTGGTCACGGCTTGTAAGCCCGGATGATCAGGCATTATTATAATACCATTACCGACCCTGTGAGCTGCTAAACTAACTTTGGACGGAGCGGCTGTAAGACAGAATTTCTGTATTAGCGACATGGACATGGGGCGGCAGAAATGTAATCATTACAGGCGTGTGAGACAATTGAAAAGTCCGTCCCAGACTAAAGACATTAGGGAGAAGGAGGATGGTGAACACAGTAGAGCCGGAAGATAAACTTGGCCAGACTGGTCATTGTATATGTTTGTGGTATGATATGTTTTAATTAGGATTGCGCTGATGTAGAATTAGATATAACACATTCTCGACCTTCTTTCAAGCTCTCACAAGGAGCACCTATGTTGTAGATCTCAAGGATGAGTGAAGACTAGGAGTGTCAGGACTGACAGGATCGTCAGAATACCGGCAAGCTGTTTCTTTTGTGTGTGTCTACTGGAGAGTGGGGATCTGGACCACAGTTCCAGATAGATGAAGTAATAAGTAAAGTTACGTAATGTTTCTCATCACAATATGTTATATGATTTCATCATCCCCATATTGAAAACCATCAGATGTCTATGATTAGTAAATAAATGTTGTAGTATTGTAACTCATAGTTCTCTCGTTATATTTTAATTCCAATTGTGCATACGTGTTGTTGTGTACATTGGATGGGGTTCACTTACACACCAAGGAAAGGAGCAGTCAGGGAGAAAAACCTGTACTAGGATAGTTGTCCTTAAACTTTAATTCAGACTTAAAAATCTATCCTAGCTAACCTTCTCTTTCCTAGTCCTTGGCGAATATTTAGCACAGTTCATTTCAATTTTGTAACGAGCCACTTAGAGCTGTACGTTGGATATTCATGGGCCTAATCTATAGTTCAGCCATATGGATTTTGTCCCTAGTCAGTTTCTGACTATTTGGGGTTGCTCGCCAGTGAATAATACTTTCATCTAGCCGGTGGGGCACCCCGACTTCTGACAGTAGTTATGTGTCGGTTTGTTCTGTGCTTACGAAGATTTTGGCCACAACGTCCATTTTGCTTCTCATAACCGTATTCCAGTAAAGATCACACTCTACTTCTTGATTTTTAGTGATTCATTTATTGCCTTTCTCACAATGAAGGAGTGGCTGTAATAATATCTAAAAAGGCAGAGAAAGCACTAATAGAGGTGGAAGCAGTAAGTTATAGAATACATTTAAGACCACAAGAAAAGAAAGTAATCATAGATGTGATACAATGTTAGGCACAAACAAAAGATAATAATGTATAAAGGCAAAGTAATATAGATTATAATCTATAATAGTGACCTGAATGACAAAACAGGATTGGATAACACAGGTTATGAAGTGAGCATGAGGAAACATGAACTTGAGGTAATGAACGATAATGGAGAATTATTCAACAATTCTTGCCAAAATAAATCCACATGTCATATGAATAATGTGTTTTCCCAGATAAATGAATACCTTAAGCAAGTGGGAAAAACACTGTATTAGCAAGACAGTTAAATAAACTATTTAATTGTTGCATATCAACCCTAGGTCTCCCCCGATGGTGTTTCCACCTTGGCGCGATGGGGGAGCTTGAGTTTCTCAATGACCCTGAGAGCTAAGCCGGCGGTAGCGTAGCTACCAGCAGGGTCTCCCAAGCCGGAGAGGTCATAGGGTAGAGAACAGACAACCATGTTGGGGGTTGAAGCGTGGGGTTAACATCCCCACTTTTGTAAAAACTATTTTGTTACGAAACAGATAAATAAGCCTCGAATTCGGAGTGACTTATTTGGACAACGACCTTGGAACGTTAAAGGACTTTTGAGATTTGGAACATGGAATGTACGGACATTATATCGAGCTGGAGCGGCCAAAGAACAAACCCGGGAGCTGGTTGAATATCACAAGGATATAACAGAAATTCAAAAACAAGGTGGCCAGGAGAGGGTACTTTAGAGCAAAATGGAATGATGGAATAATATATGGAGGAAATACCCAAAATAAACATGAATTATTTTTTTTTTGTGTGCATATCCTTTGCAGGACTTACCTGTCAACACCAGCATCTTTCAGCTGTATGTTGATTTCTTGGCAAGATTACGCTCAGTAGTTTGCCATTGCTTTCTGAGCGGCCGACTCATATACCCCGTAAGTTACCAATGCGATTCGAACCACTGCTGATTCTAACCACTGCTGATTCAAACCGTCATCACGTTACCGACGAGAGTATACGAGATTACGGAGAAAAGTCATAACCTCTAAGCCACGAAGCCGGCAAACATGAATTAGGAATAGCATTTGTCATCAAAAAAGAGTTATGGGGGAACGTTCTAAACTTTAAAGCTGTTAATGACAGGGTTAGTAAATTACGAATAGAAGGTAAATGGAAAAATATAACGATGATTAATGTACATGCACCTATTGAAGAGAAAGAAGATGATATTAAAGAAGACGTTTATAATGATCTGGAAGCTGTCATAGAAGAAACCACCAAACTGGATATCCTGATTGTGCTGGGAGACTTCAATGCAAAAATAGGTAGAGAGCAAACTTATAAACAAGTTGCCGGTATGGAAAGCCTACATACAACTTCAAATGACAACGGATGGAGAGTCATCAACCTAGCAGAAGCCAAAGGACTGCAGGTCAGCAGTACCGGACTGCAAAGAAAGGATATACATAAACAAACTTGTAAATCATGTGACAAGAGAACCTATATTCAAATAGAACACATTTTAATTAATAACAAAAATGCATCAAACATACAACACGTTAGAAGTTATAGAGGTGCTGAGTGTCACAGCGACCACTTCCTCGTTGCGGCAAAATTTAAAATAAAACTTAAGAGAGCATTCTATGCTAACCTACAAAGCTTACAACCAACCAACATATAACAGAGAAAAACTACAAGAAAGTACAATCAAAGAGAAATTGCAGATGAAATAAAATGTAAACTTGAAATTCTACAAAACCCGTTGGAGGAAAGCGTTGACCAAACTTGGTTGAACATCAAGAATATAATTTAAACTACCGCAGAAGAATGCCTCGGTGTGTTAACCACGCATAGAAAGAACAGATGGTTCAATCAAAAATGTGAAGAAGCAGTCATTAGGAAAAAAATGCCAGACAGGTGTGGTTAAATGACATCAGCAACATCCAGAATGAAGAGCAATATAGAACTGAATGGAAAGAGGCTACAAAAATAGTTCGGCAGCAGAAGCGAGAATATATGAGCAATATAATCAAATATATGGAAACTAATCACCAGAAAAATGAATCCAGAAAGTTTTTTTTAAAGAACTGAAGTCAATGAAACGAGGGCACCAACACAACACATATGGTTTAAAAGAAAAAATGGGAATATGATAAATACCAATGTGGAAATGTGTAACACATGGAAAGAATACTTTGTTAAATTACTATAGTATGTCCACATTTGTTTGCCTTCATTCACGATCAATTATTTTGAAAACTGTCAGTTGCATCGTTATGAAATTTTTCCAGCCGTCTTATATTTACCAATATTATATATCAACCAAGATAAGACAGAATATATGGTAATTTCAAGAGACGGAATGGCTAAAAACTCTGGCCACATACAAATAGATAATATGACCATTAAAAGAACGGAAACATACAAATACCTGGGTACAATCTTCAACTGCTCCAACATCATAAGGGAAGAAATACAAACTAGAATCAACTCTGGAAATAAGATATACTATGCACTACAACATCTACTAAAATCAAAGGCGCTATCTCGTAACACCAAAGTCACAATATACAAAACACTGATCAGACCAGTTGTGCTGTATGGCTCTGAAACCTGGAGTACAACGAAAGGAGACGAAGCCTTGTTACAAACCTTTGAGAACAAAATTTTAAGACGCATCTTTGGACCCATTAGGGATACACAAAGTGGAGAGTGGAAAAGAAGAAGTAACAAAGGCATTTATGATTTGTTTAAGTCCCCGCTAATCACTGGTATCATGAAGGCTAATAGACTACAATGGCTGGGGCATATAGAAAGAATGGAAGATAATAGGGAAACAAAACTCGCTTACACTCAGGAAATAAATGACCGTAGACCCCGAGGTAGACCAAGAAGGCGGTGGAGAGATAATATACATACAGACCTACAAGCACTTGGAATCAACGACTGGCAAGAGAAGGTCCACCAGAGAGACGAATGGAGACAGATTGTATTTGCAGCAAAGAACCTCAATGGCTCGGAATGCTGAAGAAGAAGAAGAAGTCTTATATTTACCCCCACCCAAGGAATATGTCTTTGATAGGTCCAAAAACAACTTAAATCATTGAAAGCGGTGACATTCCTTTGATGTTTTGCTGAACAACTAGTGATTTCGTGCTAACAAAGTTATTTTTACGGTAATGGGAGACCTGCAAATTCTGATGACACACAAAGGCGTATCCGGATTCGTATGGGAGTGGGTGCAATGAAAGAACTAGCTTAAAATCGACAGGGTCGGCTGCATTGCACCGGGTTTTTATCCCATATGGCTCAGTTTCTTTCCGCAGCGCGGAAAGCGTCGCACAAAGCACGAACTCCGTAGCTCCAGCGATGACCCTCGGGAGTCTCCGAAAAAATGCACTCGTGAAATGAAGGACGCGGCCCGGAATCGAACATACAACCTTCGGAGCCCGAGTTAGACGGCTTGACCACTTCACCACGGAGAATCCTGAGAGGCAATGTGTAATATTAGTAAAGACAGAGAATTTACAGAGGCACGGGTAAATAATTTGTAAATTAACAGGAAAGTAGAAGGAATATATTTCTTACCTTATTTTTCATTTCTTTCTTGTTTCTTCAGCTGATGCTGATGCTGTAATGTTTAGGGCCTGCAATTCGTCTGAATAGATGGAGCAAAATATCCCAGTAATTGTGTACGTAGATTAAGGTCTGCGATCTGCTCAGACCTTAATCTGTGTCGGACGATTCCAGTAGGTTGATGATTGCTCTTGGTTGCATAAAATTCAATCCATCCTTTCTCCAATAGTTCTCTTCCTCTTTCAACACATGGTCCTGACGTTTTTTCCAGTAACTTTTATCAATATTTAATAGCGCAGACAGACAGACAGACAGACAGACAGACAGACAGAAAGGTAGGTAGGTTGGTAGGTAGGTAGGTAGGCAGAAAGGTAGGTGGGTGGGTGGATGGCTGGCTGGCTGGCTGACTGACTGGGTGGGTGGGTGGGTCGGTCGGTGGGTCGGTCGGTGGGTGGGTGAGTGGGCCGGCCGGCCGGCAGGCAGGCAGACAGACAGGCAGGCAGGCAGGCAGGCAGACAGACAGATAGACAGACAGACAGACAGAGAGACAGACAGACAGACAGACAGACAGACAGACAGATAGATAGATAGATAAATAGATAGATAGATAGATAGATAGATAGATAGATAGATAGATAGATAGATAGATAGATAGATAGATAGATAGATAGATCCCCGCGAGGAGCCGGGCCGAGCCAGCTAGTTTATTTATATAATCACGTTTCATGAAAGAACCCACAGTTTGACGACACCTCTGAACTACCCCATATAAATTCCCTCAGTCTGCCAAAAGCGAAAACCGCGCAGACAAATTAAAAAAAAAAAAACCAGCGGGTGTGTGTCTTGTTGAAGCGGTACTACTCTTAAAATGATGGAATGAATGCGGGGGCAATAAAATATATACCACATATAAACAAACATTGAAATCTGCTTTACAATCTCCAGAACAAAAAAATTTTTGTTGGGTGGACATAATTATAAGGTTGTATGCTAAATCTCATCATTTTCCCTCAGTTGGTTTCTGAGATATTGAATTTTATATTGAGGCAACAAAAAAAAAAAAAACACACACGCTATAACTAACCATCAGAGGCCAGCATAGCCGAATGGATAAGAACGGGCGTTCTTAAACATCAGGTGTGTAGGTTCAACCCCTACACCGGACAGATGGACTAAAATGTTGATGGGGACTAAATTACATGTGCCTCAGAAGTCGGAGTGGATACGCCTGATGGCGAGGGACACTGGTACTAGGGAAAGCTAATCCACGCGCAAAATTCAGTCTAGTGCATTAACTAGCAGTAGCAACTACTAGCAATAATTGCACGCATGTTGACTACGCTCAAGTTCACAGCCAGCAAACGCAAGGGGGGGGGGGGAGGGAGGGGTGGAGGTGAGGTTGAAGGGGATAATTTGTACTATATTATTTCTATAATTAACTGTCTAGTCATCCTTGCCTGACTTATCAGTCAGAATAATAATAATAATACTTCCCTGACCGACGTTATTACTTGTGTATCTTCCTCTTTCTCTCAAACCTGAAGAATTCTCGCTCACTATTTTCCTGGATTAATTCTATGACCCCCCACCCCCTCTCCCGCTCGAGCACACACATCTCTCTCTCTCTCTCTCTCTCTCTCTCTCTCTCTCTCTCTCTCTCTCTCTCTCTCTCTCTCTCTCTCTCTCTCTCTCTCTCTCTCTTTTCCTCTCACATACTCTCTCGCACTTACGAACATGTCCTGAGTTGCTTTCCTAAATGGTTTTATATCTGTCTTTCTTTCTCTCTCCCCATCTCTTGTTATCTTTATCCAGCTATCTCGCACTTGAGAACATGTCGGTACCGACATTCCTGTCATAAAGTTATCTCTACAATAGTCTACATCTCCCCTTCTCTCTACCTTACTTTATCTTCTTTCTTTTATCTCACGCTCAAACTTCTTCGCAATTAAGAATATGTCGTCATCTGTCTTCTTGCATAAACTCATAATGACAACAACCTTTATTTTTCTTTCCACCTCTTTCTCTCTCTCTTTTTTTTTCTATACCTTTCTCCTCTCTCTCACACGATCGTTCGCTCGCTTTCATATAAAAGACCTCATTTGTCTTCCTGCCATAACATTATCCCAATAACTTTCTTTCTTTCTTTCGTTCTTTCTCTTTCTCTCCTCTATCTCTCTTCCTTCCCCTTCCTTTCTCACTTAAGAACACACCCTCGCCTGTCTGCCAATCAGAAAGTTATGCCTCTCTCTCTCCCTCACTTAAGAACACACCGCCATCTGTCTGCATGTCATAAAGTTATACCTATAAATCTCTCTCTCTCTCTCTCTCTCTCTCTCTCTCTCTCTCTCTCTCTCTCTCTCTCTCTCTCACACACACACACACTTAAGAACATGCCCTTGCCTGTCTGCCTGTCAGAAAGTTATCCATCTCTCCATCTCTCTCTCTCTCTCTCTCTCTCTCTCTCTCTCTCTCTCTCTCTCTCTCTCTCTCTCTCTCTCTCGTCATGACACATCATGTTGATGAGAAATAATCTACGTGGATTGGTAAAAAGAATGTATGTGCAGAGAGAAGTGCAAACAAAAATATATGTGAAACAGAAAAGAAAACAACCCATTTTTTAGTCTGATTTTCAAATCCTTTATTATCACTATCAAATAACACGATACTTTTAATTACATGAACAGCAAAAGCAAACAAAGAATAATATAGAAAAATGTGTGTAATAACCATAATAAAGTATAATAATTGAATTTACAAATAGTTTAAACAACACACTTATAGCTAATGGTGCGATGATGTTGATGGCTTTGATGAAACTCATGTATTCCCAGGTTTGTTGTAAAAAATATTCATTGGTTGTAATATTTATTTTGTGTGGGGAGTAGTGCTACTTCATTCTAGATTCGTGATGTGTGTGGGTGGGCTCAGGATGTGTGAGTGGCGGGGTGGGATTGTGTGGGTGGGTGCGGGATTTGTGTATGGGTACGTGCGAGGATGTATGGGTTGGCGGGGAGATGTGTGTGTGTGGGTGGGGATGTGTGTTTGGCTAGGCGGTTGTGGGTGAGTGGGTGGAGGAGGATATGTGGGTGGATGATTGTTGGTGGGTTATGGGATGGGTGGGGGATATGTGTGTGCTTGGGGAGATGTGGGGGATATGTGGTGGGTGGGAGATGTGTGCAGGTGGGGGTGGTTGTGGGTGTGGGGATGTGTGTGTGTGGGTGTGGGATGTTTGGGTGGGTGAGGGATGTGTGTGTGGGTGGGTGGGTGAGGGATGAGTGGTGAATGTGTGTGGGATTGTGTGGGTTGGGGGATGGGTGCGTGATTTGTGTGGGTGATGGATTTGGGGATGTGTGTGTGGGTGAGGGGTATGTCTGGGTGGGTGGGGTGTGTGTGGCTGGATGGCGGATGTATGTGTGGGTAGTGAGGGTGATTGTAGGTGGGGTATGTGTCGGTGGGTAGGAGATGTGTGGGGACATATGGGTGAGGGATGTGTCTTGGGGATGTGTGTGGTGTGGTGTTGTTTGGGAGGGGAAATGAGTGTGGATAAAGGATGTGTGTGGGTGGGTGTGGGGATGGGTGAAGGATGTGTGTGAGGGTGGGGGATATATCTTTAGATGGGTGGTTGGGGTGTGTAAGTGTGGGTGGGTAGATGGGAGATTATGTGTTGATGAGTGGGTGAGGGATGTGTGGATGTTAGTGGTTTAGGGATAAGTACATGTAAGGAGGGATGTGTGAGGGGATGAGTGTATGAGTGAGGGATGGGTGGAGGATGTGTGGTTGGGTAGAGGATGTGTGGGTGGGTGATAGTATATGGGTAAGGGTGTGTCGTTAAGGGATGTGTGGTTAAGGGATGTTTGGTTGGGGGATGGGTGGGTGGAGGATGTGTGGGTGGGGAGATGTGTAGGTGTGAGGATGTGTTGGATGGGTGGAACATGTATGTGTATCTGGGTTGTGTGTGTAGTTGGGTGGGGGAGTTGGGGGGAATGGGGGATGTGTGGGTGGGTGGTGGATGTGTCTCATAACATGGTAATATGCATTGTTTATGTTTACAAAATTCATTTGACAATGATTTTTCCTTTGCGCTATTGATGAACAAAAGATGAGTGATTGGAAGGGCCGAATGTAAGACGGGCCTGCGTGCCCAATTTGTGGTGGTACTTCAATGAACTGTTTTGCATGCGCAATAAAAGCAAACTGCAATCTATCAATTAATGTATAGGAGTGGCAGTGCACTTTGCAACAGACCTGTATAAGTTATTTGCATATCCTTTACAGGACGTCGCAATCAAATCTTAGCAATTTTGGCTGTATGTATTTCTTGGCAAGTTTATGTTCAGTAGTTTGCCAATGCTTTCCGACTGACTGACACTCAAACTGTTTGTATTAAAACCAATGCAAGAGTGTCTTATAGAGGTATAGTGACAACGAGTTAAGTCTGCTGATATCCCACTGCCACATAAGTCAACTCCATCTCCATGTGTTATAGACTGGGGACAAGAGAATCACACCGAAGACTTCATCAACAAACAATAAACAAGAAAACAACTCGGGCCTGAGAAAAACAATCTGTTCAACAGAACAAGTTCCATTCGTAATTTTTGTGTTCATCAAATTACTTTTAAGATTGACTTAAGTTCTACTTGTTTTCTTGTTCGCCGATGAAGACTGGACCAAATAGAAGCCTGTATCTGTGCACATGTTTTCCCTGTACACCTTCCTGGTTATATTTGGTCTCTGACTCAGATCCCTGGGTTCAACTCCATACTTGTAGGTCAGCATGGCCGAATGGATAAGAACACGTGTTCTTAAACATCAGGTGTGCTGATGCCGAGGTAAGGGGTTCAACCCCTACACCGAACAGTTGGACCAAAATGCTGACCTATCGTCCTTGCTTGGGGATGTAAATTACAAGTACATCTGAAGTCGGAGTGGATTCGCTTGATGGCGAGGGACACTGTTAATAGGGGAAGCTAATCCACATGCAAAGTTCAGTCCAGCACTACTTGAAATAGTGTGTATGGACTACGCTTGAGTTCAAAGCGAGCGAGCGCAAATAAACCCACAGCAGCCTTATGGACATGCTAATGAAAGCTGAGGGCAGCAAACAGTTCACCGAGGCACCACCAACAACAAACCCAACCTTGATGTCACATAACTAGAATGCTCACTTCTCAACTGACAGGCATGTCAGAGATGACAACCCCCCCCCCCCCCCCCCCAAACTACAAATGGCATAGATATTTCAACAAGGAACAATCTACTGTGTTAAATGCCTCACAATATCGTACACAAGAAAATTGGATCCTTTATTTTGGGGAACAAGTTTGTTTTGTTTACAAAATACAAATTCACAAAAATGTATATTCTCTATAATATACAACAATATGTTAGTTGAAGTGATAGCGATGAAGGAAACAAAAACTACAAGACTGTAAATAAGATGGATGTATATATAATATATCTAATAACCCACACATCTATTTACACCAATCGGAAATCAAGAGGAGAAAGCACAAACACATATTGTCTTCATATGACAAAGGTAAAGCATGGCTAGCGGGTGATATACAGAAAACGTGCTTACATTTAGCTTTTAAAAACGGGAATATGCCATATGAGCATGAGTAATACGTGAGTGAAGTAAACGCATGGGTGGCATCCATGTTAGGATGGGTGACATCCATGTTGGATGGGTGACATCCATGTTTGGATGGGTGACATCCATGTTTGGATGGGTGGCATCCATGTTTGGATGGGTGGACATCCATGTTTGGATGGGTGATGTCCGTGTCAGGATGGGCCACAGTCATGGATGGGTGATATCAATATGTGGTGCTAAAATGCTAATAGCTGACGTATAGCAGTTGTGTTTTGTGTCAGCTCACTGGTAATTCTTGTCATGACAAATCTAATAAGAATGACAAATTGCCTAATGTTTTCTGCTGAAATGCAAATGAGAAATTCTACAGTTAAAAAATAGAGGTGCTTTCTACTTTAATTCTAATACACAGAAAAGAATGGAAAACTAACAGCTATTATTTTGAAAGAATGAAAAACTTCAGTGTTTTCAAGGTTAGTTTCCACTGTAAATGCTAACCGATAATGTTAAAAGATAAATATAAACTTTGTGACAGCTGGATTCTACTGTAGTTTTAGTTATCAAACAAATGAAAATCGCAACTATCAACACTCACAAATTCTAATAGAAAAAAAAAGTAACGTAAACAAAACGATACAAAGGATCTCTTCGTTGAGTAAAAACTTCTAACAATACCAAAAAAAAAAAAAATGATTACAAAAAAAAAAATAAAAGCAAACAAAAGTTAGCTAATTTTGTCAAAATGCCGAATAACTGTCTTTGTACATAGTTATCTTGTCGCTTTCGCTTAATTAATTTATGAAAAATGAAAAAAAAATAAAAAAAAATACATACTACGCTGGTGGGGAATCGAACCACGGTCACCTGCGTTACAGTCGGCGGTACTTACCATTAAGTATGCCACAGAGAACACAACGAAAATTTTACAAAAATACGTCATGTAGTGAGACACATGTCCCGATGACGTCACGTATGTCATGTGACTTGCCTTTGACCCATTGCCTTTGACCCATTGAGGCTCTGTAAGGGATACTTATTCACTGCAGAATCAACTTTTCATTGGGGACCAGAATTCGGAAGCGTGCCCTACTAACAATTGTCACAATGATGTCTGATAAATTAAAGGAAATACTTGAACGTTTAAAATAATGCATACTTCAAACTTAAAAAAAGTACACCAAAGACTCGCGAACGCGGTTCGTGAGCCGGGTACCAGGCGTTCGAAGCTCAGCTGCGACCGATTTGTGCAGCAGATCGTGTCACGTTGTGTTACAACGTGCTGGTATGGGAGCCGGTCGTTCAGAAAGCAATGGCAAACTACTGAACGTAATACTTGCCTAGTACATCAACAGCAGCTGAAAAATGCTGGTGTTGACTGCAACGTCCCGTAAGGGATACGCAGCCCCCCCCCCCCCCCCCCAAAAAAAAAATAAATTATATTATGTTAATTATTCCCTATGGTAGGGAGAAATACTTATTAAACATTTCTTTTTATGCAAATATGATAGGTGGTCAGAAGCAATTGGCTATTATAAAACAGGATTGCGGATTGCTAGCTAATAAAGTTTCTTCTTCTTCTTCTTCTTCTTCTTCTTCTTCTTCTTCTTCTTCTTCTTCTTCTTCTTCTTCTTCTTCTTCTTCTTCTTCTTCAGCATTCCGAGCCATTGAGATTCTTTGCTGCAGATACAAGCCGTCTCCACTCGTCTCTCTGGTTGACCCTCTTGCCAGTCGTTGATTCCAAGTGCTTGTAGGTCTGTATATATATTATCTCTTCACCGTCTTCTTGGTCTACCTTGGGGTCTACTTTTATTTTTAAAATTTTTTAAAAGGGGACGGGTGGTCAGTGGTTCATACAAGGGGATTGTAACTTTATAAAAAATGGGAAACACTGTAATAGAATACAAATTGTAACTGTTATATTTTAATTCTTAAGAACTATTTACTTGTTATGTTCACATAAAACGGAGTGGTTTGAGTGCCTCCACAAGAGATGTTGCAAGTTTTCATGTTGTTCATCCATGCCCAGCACTGACACAAACCAGGCTGCATAAAGAACTTGTCTTGCGCCCAGACCTGCAATTGGGAAGGACATAAATGTGTATTATAATCTAATATTTTCAGTTCAGTTTGTTATGTCCTCAGGAGCCATGGTAAAGTAGTGGCCCTCATCTGTCAGCACGGCGCTTATAGGTTTGAATCTGCATTTCTGCATTGGAACAGATGTTTTAAAAAATGACCTGGGCTCCATGGTCAATAAAGCCTAAAATGTGTTCCAGGAAATGTCTTGGGAAGTAAAGGCAGCCGTTGTGACACTGATAACATCACCCACCGAGTACCGATTGGTCTATACAAATATGGGTCTAGTGTCAGGGTCCAGTATGTAAGCAATAGTGTAATTGCCTGTATGTAAGCAAGAGTCAGTGTAAGCAATAGCTGAGGTCAAGGGCAGTAGGAGACATCACGGCTTGGCTAACGGACGGTCAGGCAAGAAGCCCGTGGACAGACCCACGTGATGGGGGAAGGTCAAGGAGGTCGGTGGCAGTGTATGTGAGACAGTGGATAGAGACGGACGTGTGGAGGATAGCGAGTGATAGAACGATCGAACGATAGTGTTGTGACGGATAGATGAGATGAACGTTGTGTATTGATATTCGAGGAATGTACTAACTGTGATATGTGCGGGATGATGTGAGACTGTGATTGCGAATGGTCATACGGGCGACAGTGTAAATATCGCCCATGTGGATGTGAGCGAGTGTTTGGCTGCCTGTGTCGAATGATTGCTTAAGCGTGAAGTGAGACCATATTGTTATCCTGTAGTATAATGTAATAAAGGTTGTTCAGGAGACAGCTCCTGCGAGTTTCCGATTGCAGTCATGTGTTATTAGTATATGTGTCGTGTCGTGTTGCCTGTCTAAGTCCAGTGAGCTAGAAGGAGAAGATAGTTAGGACTCTGACATCTAGCACCATATGCCTAATACAACTATGGCATGCAAGAGGGTCCTTTACTGTACTTAATTATTTATACTTGCTCTTTATTACAGCCCAGACATGTTTCTGCCATAAATGACTGATAGGGAATCCCTTAAGAAACTAATAAAGCACTATGAAATCCCACAGAAAACCATTATCTTAATATATACAAAGACATGAAATGCGGAGTTCTTCATGTGGGAAAACTAGCAGATTTGTTAAAACCAGCGGACATTTGAATTATGAATAGGAGTGAAACAGGGATACCTTTTTTTTTACCTGAATTATTCTGACTGATTATAGACTGGATTATGAGTAGTATGTCAGAAGGTAATGACTTCGTATTTTAGGACTTTAGTCCTTCGTGGTCACGTCATATTTTACTATACAAAAGTCATGATCCTACGCTATGACGTCACCAAACTGAGTCCTTCGGGGACCGCATTTTTTGAATTTTGGCGGTTATTTTCTAGGTTCTGGGTGACTACTTCCGGTTGTCCTGCTGACTACTTCCGGTCTAGGGGTGGGGCGGTGGCGGGGTGGGCGGGGCGGACAACGAGGCAAGCCCCGGGCATGTGGAATACTTATATAGATAAGTAGACCAAATAGTTGTCGGGTTCGAGTCCTAGTGTGTGGGTGGGTGTGTGTGTGTGTGTGTGTGGTGGGGTGTGTGGTGTGATCGAACCCCAGTCATATTGATCCCCTCCTTCGATGAGGAGATAGAAGTCAGTATGACAGAAAAATTGATTTATTCCATCTCTCGAGCTAACTCGAGGATCCATAATTGGATTGCATGAATAAACTTTCCACCCACCATGATAGTTATTTCGGCAGGTTTCCTTAACCAGATATCAACATTAAGCACTTGGTGAAAATCTGGTTTAAAAATATACTAGACAACTATAGAATTTCATTAAAAATTAAACCTAAAAACTTAATTAAACACCAACATTTTCTTGTATGTTTAGTAGAGAATAGTTACGTCAATAAAAAAATTACGAGTCTCATTTAATTTAAGCCATAACTTCCCGAGATAATTATAAAAATATGTAATATTGTTAAACAGCAAAGTTATACCCCTTAATTATAAACGGATGCCAAGGGGAGAGTAATCAGTCCCTTGACTCAACCAGAATTGTCGACCCTTTGCATACTAACGTCCCCTTGAATGACCACGTACCTGCGCGCACAAAGCAACCAGTGACACTTCACTGAGCACGCCCCGCGAGAAAAATACAATGGCCAGCGATGGTCGTACGAGATTAACCGATACAAATCAACCATAACGCATACGGAATTGTCAATTAACGTCGATGGACTTCAATTCTTATCACAGATAGAGACCAGAAGACAACCGGAACTGTGAAGGAAATATTTGCGCCAAAAAAAATAAAATTAAAAAAAATAAAAATATAGCTATACGAAGGTGTTATACAAATGGTTTGAAATATGTAAATAGATATGCATGTATATAGATATGCATATATATATATATATATATATATATATATATATATATATATATATATATATATATATATATATATATATATATATATATATATTTCTATAACTGCCTGTAGGTTGACCCAGTGGGTATATATACGCACTTGTCTTGATGACTTGGTCACACGGGATATGTGTGCACGTCTGTGTGTGAATATATATATACACGTTCGCGCGCGCGGGTGTGCTATCAATTACAGGACATCACAGTCAGTCCCAACATTCGGTGGAGTGGTGTGCTTGCTGGGTAAGATTGCTGCTGTCTTATTGAACGAACGGCAGTCATGTCACGTGCGTGTGCGTGCGTGTATGTACATGCGTGTGTGTGCTATCAATTACAGGACGTCGCATGCAGCCCCAACATTGCTTGGTTGGTCGTGTGCCATCATGCTTTACCGTGTTAGATCACGACCAAAGCTAGGCCTTGTACTATAGCTGTGTGTCTATCTTTTACATATCACAGTCAAGGTGTAATCCATTGGATTTACAGGACGTTGTACTCAGCCACAACATTGTTTGGGTGTTCGTGTACTATTATGATTTGGCGTGTCATCTCACGACCAAAGGTATGCCTCGTACTATAGCTATGCATCTATCTATTACATATAATAATCAAGGTGTAATGCATTGGATTTACAGGACGTTGCAATCAGCCATAACATTGTTTATGCAATGTATTTACAGGCCGTTGCAGACAGCCCCAACATTTATTGGTGCTCATGTTCCATCATGACATCTGTGTATGTGTATGTGTTTGCGTGCACGCGCGTGTGTGTGCTATCAATTACACGACATCGCAGTCAACCTCAACATTCTATGGAGTTTCATGTGTGCTGGGCAAGTTTGCGATTCTCATTTTGAATGAACGACAACCATGTCATCTTCGTGTGAAGAGGGTGTATCAACAGCTAGTTGTCTATGTATTACAGGACGTCGCAGTCAGCCCCAACATTGCTTATGCAATGCATTTACAGGCCGTTGCAGACAGCCCCAACATTGATTGGTGTGAGTGTGCCATCATGACATCTGTGTGTGTATGTGTACATATAGGCGTGTGTACGTGCGTGTATGTACATGCGTGTGTGTGTTTGTGTGTGTGTGTGTGCTATCAATTACAGGACAGCGCAGTCAATCTCAACATTCCGTAGAGTGTCGTGTTTACTGGGTAAGATTGCTGTTTTCTTTTACAGATGACAGTCAAGCTTTAATGTCCTTTACAGGACATTACAGTCAACCCCAACATTCATGCTTCCTTGGCAAGGTTGTCGTTGTCTTTCTGAACGGCTGAATTTCTTTTACATATGGCAGTAAAGCTAGCGACTACATGATAACTAGCTAAAACCGGTAAAAATGACATCACAGCCGGGTATAGCTGTAATGTTACAGCTAGAACACGTTGATAAGAAGGATACTACACTATGTCGTGGTGATAGACCACGCCCTTAGCATGTGAATACATCAAAGTCAGACATTTCCAGACAATATTCAACTCAGTCAGGAGTCTTCACCAGCAGATATCGTGTATATAACATCTACCATTCGCCGTCTAGATGTCACGGTCTCAGTGAACACCGTTCAGGTCACAATGTGCCAAGTCTCTAATGGTAAGATGGATTTTTTGATAAATCTTTCACATTTTTGGTGTGGTTCTCCAAGTAGGCATACAGTTAACCTAACAATACTAGTATAATAAAGAGGTATATGGTGCTAATCACATATAACTGGAGTATGTGCTCTGCTGGCTGCGACACCAATCAACACATGCACATGGCTGATCCATCAACCCTGCATACAGAAAGTAGTGTCCTTAGTACCGGCAATGTTCCACAAGGAGCGCCTCGAACACTGATTTTTGCAGTTGCCAATAGCAACTAATGATACAACCGAGACACGAGTTAATGACCCGGTAGGTCAAAAACAGTGGTAATGGAAGAAACCATCGTGGAAACTGACACACAAAATACCCCAGAGGGGGAAAGAAATTCGTTCTGGTGCATGTGTGGTTGGCGAGTGTCGTGAATAGACATTGTCTTTTTCTGTCAACTGGTCGTTATATACACAGTCATTGGCATATCACTATTTAATCTGTCTCGAGCCAGCGTCGATGCGGTCGAGGGCAAGTTGTGGATCGCTCTTCTAAGCAGCTGTCTGGGTTACATGCTACCAAACCCTAAAATATGAGCTTCTACCTGACATTACCGAGTAATGCTTCGCCGAACATATTTCCCAAGAACTCACCAGGTCACTATTTCGTCAAGTTACCGCAGACTATAGAGGTGAGTCAATATTTTGAAGTGGGTCTGGCCGAAATTCAATTCCCCAACTACTACTGTAATGTGTTAGAGAATGAAGCATGGCTAAGATACATCCCACCCAATGGTAGAGTGATAAGAAAGGTGTGTCCCTCAGGCCTGTACAGTTCACCAGACCCGTTTATAGCTGCACTTAATCGCCTAATGAAAGATAGGAAGGTGGACGATCAACTCTGTGTTCTATTCCATTTCGACAATGCATCAAAGAAAGTCATCGTGAAAATACTCGAACCCGGGGCCACTATTACATTTAGTGAGAAGTTACAAGAGATACTAGATATAATTGAAGGTGAAAGGGTCGATAGACCTGAATAACGACCTGCGAAATGTCTACGTATACTGCGATCTCATTGCTGCAAGACCAGTTGGAGACGTCATGGTCCCACTACTAAGGACGGTTCCTATCATGAAGCAGCGATCGACCTCAGTGTTTTGCGCCTACGACAACCCTCACTACATACCGCTGAATCGTTACTCCTTCGACACTTTGGAAATACTTCTAACCACTCATACGGGCACAAAGGTCGCATTCACTACCGGGACTTCAGTGCTGACGTTACATTTTCAAGTTCGGCAGAGATCAGACCTAGAAAAATGGTGAATTACGGGGTGGTACTTCGAAAACTCCACACTGTCCGAAGACATGGTGTGCCCGACACTCAGATGATTGATGCTTCGGGTATCTACAAGACTCAGATATCAACCCACCAAGCAGGAGACAGGTTTTATGATTACATCCTAAGTGACATGTACATACCAGGCTACCAACCGAAAAAAACAACCTACCAAGACAATGGCGTGTAGAAATCCAGAAACAACAGACAATGTGTATAGCTTAGTATGTGAAATAAAACGGTGTGTTGATACTATGTATACCACCTCATATCACATCATCCATTTCGTATAATGACATTATACATTTTTATTCTTGAAAAATGTACTGAAATACTGTAAAATGTACTTGAAATACTGTAAAATAAACATGCATATATTATAATTACGTCTTGGTTTTTGAATGTTTGCTAGTGTTTACGGTGTATATAGTTGTCATGTGATGAGAGAATGATACATATTGGTGACAAATTCAAGAAATATTTCAACAAAACTAAGGAAACGGGTTAACCAAAGTAGAAAAAACTGTCGACCATAGTCTGAAATAGCTCAACCAAAATTATGAAAAGTAGGAAACTTTGCAAAACGTAAGAAAATCTGTTACCCAAAAGGGAAAAATATTTGGCCACATTTCAATCAAATTTATGAAAAGTAGGAAAACTTGTTAACCAAATGGCAAAAATCTGTTAATGTGAAAAGGTTAGCCGAATTTCAAACCAAACTTATAAAACATCTCAGTCAAACATATGAAAAGTAGGAAAATTTGTTAACCGAACGTGAAAAGTTTGGCCAACTGTCACACAAACTTATACCTTACCATTAGAGACTTGGCACATTGTGACCTGAACGGTGTTCACTGAGACCGGGACATCTAGACGGCGAATGGTAGGTGTTATATACACGATATCTGCTGGTGAAGACTCTTGACTGAGTTGAATATTGTCTGGAAATGTCTGACTTTGATGTATTCACATGGTAAGGGCGTAATGGTAAGGGTAAGGGAAAATTTGTTAACCAATCATGAAAAGTTTGGTCAACTTTAACCTAACTTATGAAAAGTGTGAAATTTTGTTGTTCAGAGGGGAAATGTTTGACCAAATTTCACCCAAACTTATGAAAAGTAGGAAACTTTGTTAACCAAATGTGAAAAGGTTAGCCGAATTTCAAACCAAACATATGAAAATCTCAGTCAAACATATGTAAAGTAGAATTTTTTTTTAACCAAACGTGAAAAGTTTGACCAACTGTCATCCAAACTTGTGAAAAGATGGAAATTTTGTTGTCCAGGTGTGAAAAGTTTGACCACATTTCACCCGAACTTATGAAAAGTAGGAAACTTTGTTAACAAAATGACAAAAATCTTGGCCAAGTAAGAAAATGTGTTAACCAAATGTGAAAAGGTTAGCAAAATTTCAAACCAAACTTATAAAAATCTCAGTCAAGCATATGAAAAGTAGGAAAAATTTGTTAACCAAACGTGAAAAGTTTGGCAAACTGTCACCCAAACTTATACCTTACCATTAGAGACTTGGCACATTGTGACCTGAACGGTGTTCACTGAGACCGGGACATCTAGACGGCGAATGGTAGGTGTTATATACACGATATCTGCTGGTGAAGACTCTTGACTGAATAACGAAGACACAAACAATAGATTGCACGATTTATTGCCTGGCATATTTCGCTGCATCTCGTCAGGTACATACTGCAGAACTCACACAACTTATGTGAAATTAACTAGATAAATCCTTCAAGTTGAAATATACACAATTTCGCACAGTAATGTCGATTGTCTACCACGGTAATTTTAAGCTGACTAACATGTCTTTCTGTTTACACAATTCTGGCTTGCGTTGATAGATCATAATTGCTTCTGCAAATTTTAACAAGCGAGTATTCTGTGTTCTAAACAACACGCGAAATGCAGTCTCTCTGGACACAACATGGCGACTGGCAACAATGTGCTTGCCGATTGAAATTTGTTTAGAACACAGAATACTCGCTTGTTAAAATTTGCAGAAGCAATTATGATCTATCAACGCAAGCCAGAATTGTGTAAACAGAAAGACATGTTAGTCAGCTTAAAATTACCGTGGTAGACAATCGACATTACTGTGCGAAATTGTGTATATTTCAACTTGAAGGATTTATCTAGTTAATTTCACGTAAGTTGTGTGAGTTCTGCAGTATGTACCTGACGAGATGCAGCGAAATATGCCAGGCAATAAATCGTGCAATCTATTGTTTGTGTCTTCGTTATTCAAATTCACTACGGGAAAACATTGTTTTGAACTCTTGACTGAGTTGAATATTGTCTGGAAATGTCTGACTTTGATGTATTCACATGGTAAGGGCGTGGTCTATCACCACGACATAGTGTAGTATCCTTCTTATCAACGTGTTCTAGCTTGTCAGAGTCTTGCGTAGAGCAAGATAAGTAGCTCGTTTTCTGGCAAGTGTGAAGCAATATCAAACTATCAAATCACACGAAGTGAATATCTGAAACTGTTCTTCAAAAGCTTTATTTACGCGCTGCATTTATTATAGCACAAACATCGTGCAATGACAATCCATAGCAATCATTACGGCATGAACAATATCAATACAATACATAAAGATACATGCAAGCAATAAACATCTCACTTACAAGTCAAACTATTCAAGTGTTCGAACCAGTCTCCCATTGTTGTACAGGCTAGCTCTCAATGCAGATTCAAACACCACTCGCAGACTCATGCGACCTGTCCATTCAAACACCTAAACCCGTCTGCCAGCCCTGGCGTTCTACACGCTAGTCGGCGCTCACGTCAGCTGGTGTGACCCCTGCAAGGTTTACGGGGTGTACTGCTGCCCAGCGGTTGTTTAAGCGTCGCTCAATTGCTGTGCTTGGCTGCTTATACGGGCGTCGTCGAAGACGCCGCATTCCCTCTGCAGTGTTTACCATCACTCAGGGTTGCGTGTTGTTATGTTGTCTGGCGTTGGTACAGACAACGCGTCGCAACCTCGGATGTGAGACCTTGACACTCTCCACACCCCTTTTTCATGGAAGGATTTCCTTTCATGTAAATCTATATAGGTGTTATTAAACTTGTCAAAGTCGAACATTATACCTTAATAGTTATTATAATTATATACAGGTGAATAGTAAACCATATGTATACAACAATTATGTTGCACCATGAAGTACAACAGTCAAGTACCATCTATTTGATGGGCATTACCTCGCTGTAACACAGCTAGTCCGGTAGGTATCGGCTAAACTGGCCCCTACCTTACAACCAAGAACAAAAATACTGAAATCATCAGGTCAAGCCGTGAGCATCTCCCTCTGAGATAGCTCCATCATCAGACCTCTGTTTAGAGTTTCTAATGAAGGTCAACATTTTTGGCAATATACTGTCCATATCTAACCGACGTCTCATTGACATGTTATCTATCAAGCACACATGTTAATGGTTACAATACACATTTACACATCACCAAGAGTTTAGAGTAATGTCCCCTGGTTATTATACAAAAAATTTAGGAACAATAATTTATCGTCGTTTACAAGACATAAATTACTACTATAAATTTATTTTTTAGTGTCATAATTTGATACTTATTGACAAATGTGCACAAAAAGTCACGTTTGTAAAGAAGCAATCAAGTTACGATGCTGAGATTACATATTATAAAAATCGGCATATACAATTCCGTATATGGAAATATTTTAAATATCATTTCCCCGGGAAAGTTAACCCGGTCAACAAATGCCCACAGAAGTCGGATGTGTCGGCCTAACGGCGCAAGAACGCAGCTCTGCTGTAAACAGGCACAACGCAATCACGTCCGAAAAAAAAACTCCGGATGAACGAAGAAGAAGAAGAAATCACATTTTAATACAATCGTCATACATTTATAGACTTTTTAGCGTAGTCTACTAACTTTTAAAATTAATATGCAAAAAAAATCGGAAGTATACAGCTGTACTATTTTACACATGTGTTGTGGTGTCATTTACACGACATTAGTCCGTTCTGGATGGATATTATATAAACGGAGTAGTAGCTGTTACTATCAGCTGTTAGATCATTTCTTCCGTCTTCTGCTCGGATTGTACTGTCGCAGTCATCTTTCGTACCTTGTTAAAACGTCTTGGACACATCGGTCTGGATACCTTCAGGATTACCTCACGTTGTAGTGGCTTGGTAAGTTCCTGGATCCTGTAGTGTTGTCCAGTGACACTTCTCTGTAGTGTCTGGTTGTTACAATATTTATGTATTTACAATAATAATCACATTCTTTCTCATATCTCACAGTTATACAACACAGTTTACATAATAATGATTCCATTCTTTCACATATCTCACAATTATACACGCATTCATTCGCATGATAATAATAAGAATCCAACTATGTACATAAGTTATATACATTGGGAGATATAATCTACCCCATCACATTTGTGTACACAGCGTTACTGACACATTGTCACAATTGGCTGTGGTACTGAGCACTATCTACGTTGCAGTTTTATACACCCTCTGCACTGCGCTCTGGTGTTGACTGGGTATTAGGTTCGTCGTATGGACATCTCGACAAAAGATCTGCAAGACAGTTTTGTGAACCCTGTATATGGTTAATCTCATAGCTGTAGTCCTGCAGAAGAAGGGACCATCTTGCCACCTTGCTGTTACTTGGCGTTCCTCTGGTAACAATTGTCAGCGGACTATTATCTGTTTCAATAATGAAATGTTTGCCTAAAAGAAATCTAGACAGTTTACGTACCGAAAAATACCATGGCAAGGAGCCTTCGAGTTCCGGTGTACTATAATTTCGTTCGCTGGTGTTCAGTTTTCGAGAGACGTAGTATACTGGGTACAAGATTTGGTCGTGTTCTTGGAGAAGCACACCTCCAATGGCTACGGAGCTCGCATCACATCTTAATCTAAAAGTAATATTCAAATTTGGCAATTTCAGAATAGGTGATTTAGAAAAATATGAAAGAATCTTCGTAAATGCTGGCCTTAAACATTCACTGTTTACAATCACATTGGGGTGTTTATTTGTTAGTAAATCAGTGAAACATTTGGTCAATTCAGCAAAATGAGGAATAAACTGTCTATAATAGTTTAAAAGACCTAACACACTTCGCAACTGTTTCTTAGTTGTCGGAAGCGACAATTTCAAAATTCTGGACATGATGTTGTCAAAGCCATTTGAGATCTTATAGCCCAAAAATGAAATTTCCTGAAAGGCTATATCAACTTTAGAAGGTTTTACAGTCAGTCCATGATGTCTAATCCTGTCAAATGTCTGCTGTAGTGCTGTTATGTGCTCTGTCATGTCCTTTGTGTGTATGCAAATGTCGCCCATGTACCAAATGATGTTAGCAATGTCTGTCAAAAGAATTCTTGTCATTCTGACGATTGTAGCCGGTGCATTGACTAATCCGAAAGGTAGTTTACACCATTCGTATAAACCCCAGTCAGATGTATACTATCAGGATGTACAGCTATCTGCCAGTAGCATTTTGTCATGTCAAGTTTAGTAAAATAACGTGAGTCAGATAGCTCAGTCAGGATGTCTTCACAGTTGATCATCGGTTCTAAATCCAACTGTGTAATGCTGTTGAGTTTACGATAGTCCACACAAAGTCTAATAGTTTTGTCCTTTTCCGTACTAAAACTATTGGTGAACAGAAATGAGATTGTGAACGTCGAATGAGATGATTTGCTTCTAAATCAATGATTTCTTGATGAAGTTTTTCTTTATAGTGTATAGGGATGGAATACGGTCTACACTTAATAGGAATGTCGGATGTCAAGATGATTTGGTGCTGCACTAAATCTGTCTGTCCTGGGCTGTCAGAAAAGATCGTCCTGTACTCTTGTATCAGTTGTCTGCAACTGTCAGTCTGTGTCTGCGTCAGTTTAGGATTTACCTTTAATGCTCTGTAAGTTGGTAGTCGTGTCAAGAACTGGTGTCGGTATCTCGTCAGTGTCGTTGTCGTCCGTCTGGTCCACTATGGTGGTGCTTGCTGCAGTCTCTACTTGTTCGTCTTGCCTAGTGGTGATATGGTTTGAGCATGTTAATATGGAAAATTTTATGTTTGTCCCTAACTGCAATTTCGTAATCTACCGTCGAAATTTGTCGTAGAACTTTGAACGGCCCTTGCCATAAGTCAGTTAGGAGATGTCTATCACTTGGCAAAAGAAGAAGAACGTCCTGTCCTGGCGTCAGTGTAATAGTTCTATTTCCTCTGTTCGCATATTGTCGGTAGATAGCTCCTGATTTTTGGAGAGCTTCTTTAGCTAACACACATGATTTCATAATTCTATCACGCAATGATGTTACATGTTCATATGGTGAAATGGGTATAGGCAAAGTTGTACTTTCAGTCAACATAGATTCATACAGAGATAATGGGCCGCGTGGTTGTGCACCGTATAACATTTCGAATGGTGAGAACCCAGTGCTGGAATGGGGCACTTCCCTATATGCAAACAAAATTGCAGGCAGATAAGTATCCCAATCTTCAGGGTGTTCTTGGGTTACCTTAGAGAGCATATGTTTCATATCGCCGTTAATCTTTTCCACGATACCGGTCGAATGTGGGTGGTATGGACTGTTGAAGCATTGTTTAACACCCAACATTTTGGTAAAGGCTTGTGTAGCTGAGGAAATAAACTGGCTACCCCGATCTGAAAGGATGGTATCAGGGAATCCTACCCTAGCAAAAATATGAAAGAACACTTCCATGATGTCTTTGGAAGTTATGTTCTTCATTGGAATCGCTTCTGGCCATCGAGTACATAGATCAATGAGTGTTACAATGTACCTATTACCTTTCGATGTTACATGGTTCAGAGGACCAACTATATCGACCGAGATCTTTTCAAACAGTCTACTAGCCAAATCAGTAACTAGCAATTCAGCTTGTGGGTGTTTACCCTTTTTGACAAGCTTTTGACAGATGTCACACGATCTGCAATACTGTTTGGTATCGTTGCAAAACTTTGGCCAATAAAATTGAGTAAGTAACCTTGCTCTAGTTTTAGCATACGCCATGTGTCCTGCAAAGGGTATGTCATGAGCTAGATTCAATGCTTGCTTTCGGTTTTCTAACGGTAGCACTGTTTGTTCTATAGTGCTGGAACCTTTGGTGTAGTACCGTGTGAGAATTCCGTTCTTCAGAGCAAAGTACCATTGAGCATTCTTTGCTACTCTTGGCTTTTGGCCTACAAGTTTAAAATACTTTTGCAGAGATCGATCGGCTTTCTGAGATGTTATAAACGTCTCCCTAGTTGTATCAGGAGATGTTACAACTGGACTTACTCGTTGTAAAGCCTCTGTCTGACCGATTCGATCTTGCATCTGTGCAGTAGATCTAGTTACTGCATTTATTACATTACAACGATCATTCTCATCACACATTGATATTACATTCACACAATTACATGTATGTTCTGGCGTAGCCAGATTGGTATTTGTACATTCAGTTACAGGTGGTAATACATCATGAATGGTGATTGGTGATGAAGGTGAAATGGTAGTATCAATATTACAAATGACAGTTGATGTAATACTGTCATGTGGCATGTAATTCATTTCAGGAAGGTTTCCAATGATGACAATCGCAGCAAGGATTGGTTAATGATGCGCATTTAACCTTTCCTGTAAGGAATGGTGTAGTTATATATGCCCATGCAAGTGGATATTTCTCTATGTTCCCTGAGAACGTCCTGCATGTGACATATTTACCACTATATTGTGATGGTAAAATATAATCTCTCTTTACACCAATGAGAGTACTCCCGCTATCACGTAAAACTGTGGCAGCTCTACCATTAACATACCCTGGTGGATGTTTAGTTTACCTTTGGAGTTTACTACAGAATTGGCCTGATCACTGGTAACAGGTATAGAATGGCCGCATGTTAACACGCCATCCTCATGAATTTGATCACAAATGGTACATTTTTCATGATGGAACACCTCAGTGGAATGTGCTGAGTTTACTGGGTGATCTTGTACACTTTCATCTTCTGAAGAAGAATTGTCAAACATGGCTGCATTAGCCTTTCTGGTCATTGACCTGCCTTTACAATTCTTACGCCAGTGACCATAAGCTTTACAAAGATAACATTTGGTAACTTTTCTGTAGTTCTTCCTTTCTTTATCTTGCTTAGAAATGTAATTATGCAAGTAGGCAGTGTACCCAGGATGTTGGTCACACATATCATTCTCATTGTGTGAATACTGGCAATATTTGCACTGATACAATTTTTCTGCAGCTTGTTTATAAGGTCTTTGTTTGGTATTTGACCCTGCCTGATATTTGCCATATGTAGCTGCTGCTACAAAGTCTGTGCTAGTCAGACTACTAGAGAAACAATGCTTATTGGCTGCAAAATAACCAGAGCCACGACTTTCAATCTGTTGGACACTTTCACACTGACATTCCAACAAAAATTTAGAAAAGGGGGGTGGGAGAGATGCGATAATCTTATCTCTCAACATAAGATCAACTAATTTGTCATAACTTCCATTTACTTTTGCTGCTGACAGCCATTTAGAAAAAAATATTTTGAATTTCTGAGATGTAATCAGAGAACGTGTGTGTTGGCTTAGGAGACAACTTCCTAAACTGTTCTCTATAACCTGATTCATCTATCAGAAAAATGTGACATAATTTTCGCTTTAATGTACAGATAATCTTCTTTCAGGTCATTTGGGATCGACTCTATGACTTTAAGAGGTTCCCCAGAAAGACTTCTTACATATACTATCCCCCATTCAGGTTTTGGAATTTTATAATGATCCATGACAAATTCAAAATTTTGGGTGAATGCTGCAATGCAATCACCTGTGTTGTAACTTTTAATTAGACCTTGGTATTTCTTGTGAGGTTGGTCTTTGTCTGCTTTCTCTATTAGCTTTATCTTTAGAAGATTCAGATTTTAGCTGTTCAATTTTCAGTTGTGTTTCTTGCTCTTCTCTCTTACTTTGGGCTAAGTAAGATCTCAGCTTGCCTCACTGCAGCTTCTGACTGTTTTAGAGCAGCTTCTGATTGTGCTTGTTGAAGCTTTAGAGCAGCTTCTGATTGTGCCTGTTGAAGCTTTAAAGCAGCTTCTGAGTCTGCCTCTTTACTTTTCAGAGCAGCTTCTCATTGTGCCTGTTGAAGCTTTAGAGCAGCTTCTGATTCCTTTAGAGCAGCTTCTGATTGCTTTAGAGCAGCTTCTGCTTGTGCCTTTGACGCCCTTTCGGCCGCTCTCTCATTTCGCTCATTAATTTGCTCTTGTTTCAACAGATATTCTGCATATTTACTTTCACTCCATGTTCTCAATCCCTCACCAGACATATTCATTTTGAAACCCATTTCACTGAAATCGTTTAAAGAAGACATGATGAACAATATGTATGATGGAATGAATATAAACAAAATTACTTATGATGTTAGTAAGTTACAAATATTTATAGCACAGTTGATGTTTAAAGCCAGACTAACGAAAGTATAAAGAGGAATGAAAAAATTTTATACTCAAGTAATCCTTGGGCAATGTGTTGTTCAGTGGTGCTGGAAATCACACTGGAACGTCTTTCGGGTTGACGCATAAAAATTTTTTGAAGTTCACCAGGCTCAGGTAAAGTTGACACAACAAATCTGTACTTTTTAAACTAAACGAAATTAGAACGTTTGTAAATGTATGGTGTGTGTAATGTCACTGAAGTCTGTAAAGGTTTGTATGCTGTCAAGTATTATTGTTAGTCGTTGCCACAATCAACAACTTTCACGCTCACACTAACCCTACTCAATGACATTCAAGGGCACGGCCGCCATTTTGGATTTTAGGTACAAAATTTGTTGAATTTAGCGATAAGCCTGAAGACGCCTCGGTTGGCTTCAAATAATATCTTCACACTTATAATTTAATGAAATCAACACTATTTAATCGTTACTTTACCCTAATCTATGACTTGAGCACTTCTATCGGCATTCACGTTTGCTTCAAACTTGGACAAAAAAATTTACAAGTTCGCATTTGGTTCAAAACCCGGACGAAAGCCACCACGTTCGCACTTGTCAGAGTCTTGCGTAGAGCAAGATAAGTAGCTCGTTTTCTGGCAAGTGTGAAGCAATATCAAACTATCAAATCACACGAAGCCCCGGGAAGGTTAACCCGGTCAACAAATGCCCGCAGAAGTCGGATGTGTCGGCCTAACGGCGCAAGAACGCAGCTCTGCTGTAAACAGGCACAACGCAATCACATCACATCCGAAAAAAAACTCCGGATGAACGAAGAAGAAGAAGAAGAAATCACACGAAGTGAATATCCGAAACTGTTCTTCACAAGCTTTATTTACGCGCTGCATTTATTATCGCACAAACATCGCGCAATGACAATCCATAGCAATCATTACGGCATGAACAATATCAATACAATACATAAAGATACATGCAAGCAATAAACATCCCACTTACAAGTCAAACTATTCAAGCGTTCGAACCAGTCTCCCACTGTTGTACAGGCTAGCTCTCAATGCAGATTCAAACACCACTCGCAGACTCATGCGACCTGTCCATTCAAACACCTAAACCCGTCTGCCAGCCCTGGCGTTCTACACGCTACACGCTAGTCGGCGCTCATGTCAGCTGGTGTGACCCCTGCAAGGTTCACGGGGTGTACTGCTGCCCAGCGGTCGTTTAAGCGTCGCTCAATTGCTGTGCTTGGCTGCTTATACGGGCGTCATCGAAGACGCCGCATTCCCTCTGCAGTGTGTAACATCACTCAGGGTTGCGTGTTGTTATGTTGTCTGGCGTTGGTACAGACAACGCGTCGCAACCTCGGATGTGAGACCTTGACATAGCTGTAACATTACAGCTATACCCGGCTGTGACGTCATTTTTACCGGGTTTAGCTAGTTATCATGTAGTCGCTAGCTTGACTGCCATATTGTAAAAGAAATTCAGCCGTTCAGAAAGACGACAACATTTGTCGGGGTTGACTGTAATGTCCTGTACAGGCAGTGCATTAAAGCTTGGCTGTCATTTGTAAAAGACAACAGCAATCTTACCCAGTAAACACGACACTCCACGAAATGTTGAGATTGACTGCGCTGTCCTGTAATTGATAGCACACACAAACACACACGCATGTACATACACGCCTATATGTACACACACACACACACACACTCACACAGATGTCATGATAGCACATTCACACCAATCAATGTTGGGGCTGTCTGTAACGGCCTGTAAATGCATTGTATAAACAATGTTGGGGCTGACTGCGACGTCCTGTAATAGATAGACAACTAGCTGTTGATACACCCTCTTCACACGCAGATGACATGGTTGTCGTTCATTCAAAATGAGAATCGCAAACTTGCCCAGCACACATGAAACTCCATAGAATGTTGAGGTTGACTGCGATGTCGTGTAATTGATAGCACACACACACGCGCGCACGCAAACACATACACATACACAGATTTCATGATGGCGCATGAGCACCAATAAATGTTGGGGCTGTCTGCAACGACCTGTAAACGCATTGCATAAACAATGTTGGGGCTGATTGCAACGTCCTGTAAATCCAATGCATTACATCTTTATTGTTATATGTAATAGATAGATGCATAGCTATAGTACGAGGCATACCTTTGGTCGTGAGATGACACGCCAAATCGTAATAGCACACGAACACCCAAACAATGTTGGGGCTGAGTGCAACGTCCTTTAAAAGCCAATGCATTACACCTTGACTGTGATACGTAAAAGATAGACACAAAGCTATAGTACAAGGCCTAGCTTTGGTCGTGAACTGACACGGTAAAGCATGATGGCACACGACCAACCAAGCAATGTTGGGGCTGCATGCGACGTCCTGTAATTGATAGCATACACACACACACACACGCATGTACATACACCAACGCACACGCACGTGACATGACTGCCGTTCGTTCAATAAGACAGCAGAAATCTTACCCAGCAAGCACACCACTCCACCGAATGTTGGGACTGACTGTGATGTCTTGTAATTGATAGCACACCCGCGTGCGCGCACGTATACATACATACACACACAGACTGAGAGTCTCTGTGGCGAAGTGGTCAAGCCGTTTGACTCGTGTTCCGAAGGTTGTTGGTTCGATTCCTGGCCACACCCTTCGGTTTACGAGTTAAATGTTTCAGAGACTCCTGTGGGTCGTCGCTAAAAGCTACGGAGTTCGTGCTTTGTGCGACACTTTCCGTGCTACGGAAAGAGACCGAGCCATATGGGATAAAACCCGGTGCAGTGAAGTCGACCCTGTCGACTTTTAAGCGACTTTTTATACACACACAGACGCGCACACATATCCCGCGTGACCAAGTCATCAAGACAAGTGCATATATATGCTCACTTGGACAACCTACAGGCAGTTATAGAAATACATACATATATAAATAAATAAACACATAAATACATACATATCTATTTACATATTTCAAACCATTTGTATAACACCTTCGTATAGCTATATTTTTATTTTATTTTATGTTTTTTTTTTCGGCACAAATATTTCCTTCACAGTCCTTCTGGTCTCTATCTGTGATAAGCATTGAAGTCCGTCGACGTTAATTGACAATTCCGTAGGCGTTCTGGTTGATTGGTATCGGTTAATCTCGTAGACCGTCGCTGGCCATTGTATTTTTCTCGTGAGGCGTTCTCGGTGAAGCGTTACTGGTTGCTTGTGCGTGCAGGTACGTGGTCATTCAAGGGGACGTTAGTATGCAAAGGGTTGACAATTCTGGTTGAGTCAAGGGACCGATTACTCTCCCTTTGGCATCCGTTTATAATTAAGGGGTATAACTTTGCTGTTTAATAATATTACATATTTTTATAATTATCTCGGGAAGTTATGGCTTAAATTAAATGAGACTCGTAGTTTTTTATTGACGTAATTATTCTCTACTAAACATACAAGAAATTGTTGGTGTTTAATTAATTTTTTAGGTTTAATTTTTAATAAAATTCTATATTTGTCTAGTATATTTTTAAACCAGATTTTCACCAAGTGCTTAATGTTGATATCTGGGTAAGGAAACCTGCCGAATTAACTATCATGGTGGAAAGTTTATTCATGCAATCCAATTATGGATCCTCGAGTTATCTCGAGAGATGGAATAAATCATTTTTTCTGTCATACTGACTTCTATCTCCTCATCGAAGGAGGGGATCAATATGACTGGGGTTCGATCACACCACACACCACACACACACACACACACACACACACACACACACACACACACACACACACACACACAAACACACACACACACACATATATATATATACACACACACACACACACACACACACACACACTGGGACTCGAACCCGACAACTATTTGGTATACTTATCTATATAAGTATTCCATATGCCCGGGGCTTGCCTCGATGTCCGCCCCGCCCGCCCCCGCCCGCCACCCCTAGACCGGAAGTAGTCAGCAGGAAGCCGGAAGTAGTCACCAAGAACCAAGAAAATAACCGCCAAAATTCAAAAAATGCGGTCCCCGAAGGACTCAGTTTGGTAACGTCAGAGCGTAGGATCATGACTTTTGTATAGTAAAATATGACGTGACCACGAAGGACTAAATTCCTAAAATACGAAGCCATTAGCCTCTGACATACTACTATTATGAAGACAATAACTACCACCAAAAATGACATTCAATGGGTTCTAACAAAACAGCCTGATGATCTGATGACATTTCCCTTCTGTCCCACATACAAAATAAGATGCATCAAGAACTCTCATCATCTCATTTTCATTGCGGTGTCGAGGTGAAGTATAAACTTCGTGAGAGTGCCCGGTTAAGGGCTTCGTATGGGCATCAAGAACGACCAAAACAAAATCTATATCTATAAAAATCGATGTGTGTATGTATGTATGTATGTATGTCCGTCCTTTATGCGTTCGCGAACGGTCCAACCGATTGAGATGAAATTTTCTACACGTTTTTCTTTCATTCCTGTGCAACTAACTGTGATAGTTTTATCTATCAGCGATCAGCTATTACCTTCCTAAAATTTAATGTTGTAATTACATGACTGAACATAAGAAAATATAAAAATATATGACAAAAAGGGATATAACTTTTAGTACCATTGTTATATCTTAAGTTACGTCTCCTGGCTATAGATTAAATGAGTTGATTGACGATGAATTAAATGAGATGCTCCCCACCAGGGACTGGGTGCAGCCGGGCCAGGTCAGACAGACAGATAGACAGACTGACAGACAGATAGTCGGGAACGGGAGCCAAGTTTATTTTAGATAGATCTCTTCCAATCATATTTTCTATCCTTCTATTCTATCTATATTTTGTTGTTATGTTCGGGCCGATCATACATACATAGACAGACAGACAGACATGATAGACAGATAGATAGATAGATAGATCGGGAACGGGAGCTTATATGACTACTTATATGAATTAAATGAGATGCTTCCCCACCAGGGCCTGGGCGAAGTCGGGCCGGGTCGGACAGACAGACAGACAGACAGATAGTCGGGAACGGGAGCTTATATGACTACTTATATGAATTAAATGATTTGCTCCACATCAGGGTCTGGGCGAAGCCGGGCCGGGTCAGACAGACAGATAGACAGACAGACAAACAGACAGACAGACAGATATATAGTCGGGAACGGGAGCTTATATGACTACTTATATGAATTAAATGAGATGCTCCCCACCAGGAGCTGGGCGAAGCCGGGCCGGGTCAGACAGACAGACAGACAAGCAGACAGACAGACAGACAAGATAGATAGATAGATAGATAGATACATAGATACATAGATAGATACATAGATAGACAGATCCCCGCCAGAGCCTGGGCGAAGCCGGGCCGGGCAGCTAGTTACTAATAAACTAAAACCATTAACTAACTGATGCCTGTGCAGAACAGAAGGACTAAAATGGTGTGACAGAATTACCAATGTGGAGAGAAATAAAGAAATATCAGAGAATCAAGAGGTGAGGAAAAGACACTGATGCTGATAGGATACATACAGAGAAAACCTGATAATACTACAATTAGAAATGTCCTTCTCTTGAACCCACAGGGCAAAAGAAATAGAGGGAGACCTAAAACACTTAGAGAAGAGAATTAGAGACAGAGATAATTTGGGGAGAACATGGCGAGAAGCTGTAGGAGATAGCAAAAGATGGGACAGCTTAGCATGAGCTAGTCGACAGCCTATGTTCCAGGGAGATAAAGGGCAACAGCAGCAGCAGAAGAAGAAGAAGAAGAAGAAGAAGAAGAAGAAGAAGAAGAAGAAGAAGAAGAAGAAGAAGAAGAAGAAGAAGAAGAAGAAGAGGAAGAAGAAGAAGAAGAAAACGAAGAAGAAGAAGAAGAAGAAGAAGAAGAAGAAGAAGAAGAAGAAGAAGAAGAAGAAGAAGAAGAAGAAGAAGAAGAAGAAGAAGAAGAAGAAGAAGAAGAAGGAAGGAGAAGACACAATTTGGTATGTTTTAAGAGTCAGAATAAAAAAAGTCGCTTAAAAGTCGACAGGGTCGACATCATTGCACCGGGTTTATCCCATTTGGCTCAATCTCTTTCCGCAGCACAGAAAACGTCACACAAAGCACAAACTCTGTAGCTCCAAAATGAAACTAGACTTCTAAAACAGCCTTGCAAGTAAGTGGGCCAACAAGCTAACTACTACACATATGTATACCAGTGGCATTTATCTAAAATATAATAATAGCAAGATCATGGCCCAATAGTTAGTAACTGATGTACTTTGGGTAAAGTGAAGGCATGTGTAATGCACACGGTAATGTTTAAAATGTTAGGCAATGAAGAATCTTGAAGAACAATGAATGTGCATGAAGTTCTGTTTTAATTTCACACAATACTTTTACTGAAACTTTTCAAATGCTGCAACAGGCCTACGAGTACAACAACCGTTTGAGATGTGCGCAACATCTGGAGTGGTACCAGTGTTTCAAATCAGGAAGGAGCAGCAGACACACAACCTTCTGTATTCATGGATGGTGGTCACATTGAGTAGTGAGTTCTGTGGTTCATGTAAATCAGCGCCTGATTGTTTGTGACGTGTCAGAGAAAGTTGTAGGAATCTGTAAAAGTTCATGCTATGTGATTTTAAAAGAAAAACAAAATATATGTCATGTTGCTGCAAAATTTGTGCAAAGCCAGCATACGGTTGATTAAAAAGAGATCTGAGCTGCCAGATCAATTGAATGTTGATGACAACTTCATGAAAAATGACTTCACAGATGATAAAACCTGGGTTTATGGCTACGTCAAAACAAAAAGGCATTCATCACAGTGAATCAGCA
Organism: Cepaea nemoralis; assembly: GCA_014155875.1. Lineage (NCBI taxonomy): Eukaryota > Metazoa > Mollusca > Gastropoda > Stylommatophora > Helicidae > Cepaea > Cepaea nemoralis. The sequence continues at coordinate 228,680 of JACEFZ010007135.1, forward strand.
TGTTGTCACTGTGATAAAAAGAAAAGCACATCAGACTCACTAAAATGTGCAGGTTGTGTTGACTGTCTTTTGTTTATGTTGGAAAAGCAGTTACCATGAGCTTGCTCTATACTGTCAGATGATCAATAAAGAGTTCTACTTTAATGAATGAAGTGTTTTAGAAAGGTTGTAGACAAAACAAGGCCTGAAGCATGGACACACAAAACCTTGAAGGACACCTTGAAGCTGCACCACGACAATGCTCCTGCACGAATGTCACTAGTAGATTTTGTCTTGTTCCCAAAGGGCTGCTAATTTTAGACCACAGAAGAGATCTTGGAAAATTTGCTATGAGACACAAACTACCTCAGAAAATTATTTCAAAGACGCATTAAACAACTAGAAAACACATTGAAAGTGGCGTATCAACTGTCAAAGGAATTATTTAAAACTAGATAAGTCTGACTAAATTATAAGCAGTAACAAAAATATTTTTTAAACTTAGTTTCTTTTTTGGGCAGTCCTCACATAACACTTTTAAGGTTTTTAGTACAGCAACCATTTATAGTTAGTTAGTCGACAGATCATCCTCATTGCACATCGAACTATTCAGTCCATAAGTGCTCGGATCCCCTCCTCAGCAAATCCCGCAGCGTGTAGCGGCTAACGACACCAGTTCTGTGTTGGTTTATCAATCTTCTTTGGCTTCTTGCGTAGTGTTCTTGTTTGGCCACCCCTCTTTTAATTTGCTGTTATCGCAGTCTGGCCATGGTTATAGATTTACAGTCATCACTTGGTTCACGCAGAAGTCTTACTTCTCGTAGAGCATTCAGAATGTCAGCCTGGTCCATGGCGCGTCCGCCCTCCACCGTAGCCTCACCTGCGAGCTTGTCAGCCCGCTCATTTCCTTGTACTCCCGCATGTCCTGGCACGAAGATTAAACTAATCTTTGCCAGCCGAGACCGCTCCAGAGACAGCAACCATTCTCTTCGGATCAATCCCACCTCTATCTTCTTGATCATGTTCATTGAGTCGCCAAGGAAACATGCCCTAGTAAATGTCTGTGTCTCGAGCCATGTTATTACTTTACTTACTGCCATGACTTCCATAGTCAGGCTACTTGTGGTTTCAGTGAAAGCACCAGAGTCCTCCTTCACAATTCTCCCTCCAGCCCGAACCGTAAAGGCCCGTGAGCTTCTCATATGTCGGACGACCCCATCTGTGTAGGTGACAGCATCATCGTATTGCGAATTCTCGTAAATCAACGCTTGTACTTCCGCCTCCACAGCAGCCGGATTTTCTTGTCTGCATTATCTGTCTAGTTGGATGCAAACTGAAAAGGATGTGCAGAAATCTGTTGGCACTTGTACCCACTATTCGCCAGGTTCTAAGTCCTCAAGTGAACACACCATTGAAGACAGAATACAGGTTTGCAGAGCACGCGCCTACCTCAGAGTTAACGCAAACACACAACATCCACTGCATAGTGAAATTATGAAGGTGAAGGGTAGCAGGTTAAAAAGAGGATGGTCGTGGATGGGTCAAGACATTCTTCAACAGCAACCATTTATGAAGTTCATTATTAACAGTTCAGACGACACCAAATTAAGCAACCGTGTTCTGGAAAAAGTCAACGGCTTCACATACCTAGGAAGCAAACCTTCACATACCTAGGAAGCAAAATAACACCTACAGAGGGCTCTACACCAGAAATATTATCTAGAATCGCACTGCCATCTGGTACCTTCAATAAACTGTCAAACATCTGGAAGTCAAAGTCACTCAGCCAACATACGAAACTTAAAATCTTCAATTCTTGTGTGATTCCAGTGCTAACGTATGGATGAGAGGGTTGGAAATCAACGGTAACTTTAGATAAACAATTAGACAATTTTGAGAAAAAATGTCTTAGAAGAATTCTAAAAATCCAGTGGACAGAAATCAAAACCAATGCGCAAATAAGACAAGAGACTAAGCAAGATATTGTATCCAATTTTATAAGAAAACGCCGTTGGAACTACATCGGCCATGTACTCAGAACGGACAAGACAAGACTCCCCTACCAAGCCCTCATATGGTGACAGTAGGGAAAAGAAAACAGGGAAGACGAAGAGAGACCCTGCGTAGAACCATCATCAGAGAAAGCTCATTCAATGGCCAAGTGAACATCCAAGATCTACAACAGGTAGCAGCGAACCGCCAGACATGGAGAGCCATGACTTCTGCCCTATGCGCCGACCTAGGCTCAAGAGGAAAGACTAACTAACTAACCATTTATGCAGTAAAAATAGGTATGTTTGTTGTACTGAAATCTTTTTTTTGGGGGGGAGAGGGGGGGGGGGATTTGTGGAATGCACATTCCTATTGTCATCTGCTCCTCTGGAACCATCTGTATAAATTATGATACTGCTTTTAAAAAATATTTGTTGTATGTGACTACTGGATACATCTTTCATAATATCTTGGATGGACACCTTACTTAGTGCTAAGCCTAACTGACAGTCAGTGTTGGTAAATTGGCACACAATGACTTGGCATTAGATTGGCAAAAGCATATGGTCTACATGCAGCTAAATAATAGAAGAGGAAAACAATTATTTATTGCCTACTCTATTTTTTACATTTTTGTTTTATGCTGTTAAGTTGGTTGCATATCCTTTACAGGATGTTGCAATCAACCCCAGCATTTATTGGCTGTTTGTGATTTTGTAGGCAATTTTATGTTCAGTAGTTTGCCACTGATTTCTGAATGGACAACACTCATACGAATGAGAAACTTATTGCAAAGCAATCTGCTCCCAAATCGCATGCAACTGACTCTGGGTTTGATGGGATTGTGAAACGATGTTCACTATCCCTAAGCCATAAATGCCAGCATTTATGCGGTTAGCTTCTAAAATTAAACTGTTATTTAGTCTTTTCGTTATTAACAAATCATGTCTTACAATATTATCATCGTTAGGCCTCTCCTGAATATCCAACAACTTTATTTAGGTCATGACATCATAAGTTAGTTAGTTGCATATCCTTTACAGAACGTAGCAGTCAACTCCAGCATTTTTTGGTTTATTGTGATTCCTGGGCAAGTTTACGTTCAGTAGTTTTGCCAATGCTTTCTGAATGACCGGCATTCATACCTTTGTAAGGAAACCAATGCAAGGCTGATTGCTTCCAAATTCCCGCAGCTGTGTTTCGAATGTCAAATGTGGGATTACGAATTATATCATAAGTAACATTTTAAAACAGGGGTTAATTACAAATGTAGAATAAACTCAAACACAAATATGAAAACTGACAACTTAATAAGGCAACTATGGCATGAATCATTTCTTCATCTCATTTTTGTTAACAACTTACCACAACATAGTAGAAACCTGAACTTCTGGCAGTCATTGACACAGTAAACTCTGTAATCTCCTCTGTCCTTATCTGCAACAGAAAAAAAAACTAATTGGATTTCTAATATCATCATCATCAAGTGCCTTGTCAACTGGTAAAGGTGAGCATGCTTCTCTACATCTTGCTATCTTCAATGGCATGTATCAATTCACGTGTTGACTCCCTTCTGTGCCATGGCTCAACATTGTCAAGAATATTTTCTCACTGGGTTCTACTATCCTTTTTTTAAATGTTGCATATCCCTTGCAGTATGTTGCAGTCAACACCTGCATTTTTCAGCTTTTGTTGATGTACTAGGCAAGTTTTTACGCTCGGTAGTTTGCCATTGCCTTCTGAATGACCGGCTCCCACGCCAACACATTATAACACAACGCGACACAATCTGCTGCACAAATCGGTTGCGGCTGCGTTTCAAACGCCTGGTAAGCGGCTCACGGACCGCGTTCGCAAGCCTTTGGCCACGGAGACCTGCTCTACTATCTCCCTTTCCATAAATCTGTCTAGCTGTCACAACACGTTCCAGTTTTTGTCTTCTCATAATATGGCCAAAATATGATGACTGCCACTTTATGACATTTGTGATAAGTTGTCTTTGCGACTAACCCTCCCTCAAAATGTGGGTGATCATGCTTCTCCACATCTTTCTAACACAGTAGATCTAAAATTGAAAAATAAAATACTCTAAGAAAAAGAGGGTGTATTCATATGTTATTTCTGTTCTAGACAATAAACTGTCATTTCTGTCATTTAATGGCAATATAGTACCTTGCGGTGTGTGGCAGTAGGAGGGGTCGGGGGTCTTGAGCCTGAGGAATTAAAGCCGCCTGGCTAGTGTAATCACCGCAAACTGTGCAGGTTGGAGTTTTCTTTTTGCCCTCGACAGAAAAAAAAACCTCCACACTTTACCGAGGATTTAAATCCAGGTCTCCCGAAGGAGACTCTGGCATTCTAGCCATTCGGTCAGCCATACCTGACAATGCTATATTTCAATTAACACCTATCTGGGTCTAAAATAATTAGCATAATAATCTGGATCAGAAGGAGATAAAGTTAGACCTAACTGCACATTAAATAAAATGTACAACTCATAAAGTGGCACATTCTTGGTCAAAATATCTGGGTTATATATGAACAAGATATTAAAACACTAATCTGGGTTTTATGTGAACAAGATATAAGGACATATTTGTTTAGGAAAGATAATGAATAAATGTGTTCTGCAAAATTTGTAGCCTTTGTGTGCTGAGAAAAGTTTATAGTTGTGTGTGGCTAGAAGTCATAAGTCAGGGACTCAGGAAGTTTGGATTTAATGTCTTTAATTTAAATTTTTTATTTTAGCACCTTGAATCACAGCTACCTGCCTACATGCCATTAATATGCAGCATTAAACATGGTTTATGTGGAAGGTGATTATCATCAAGCGCCTTGCCAAATGGTGTGGGTTATTATGCCTCTCCATGTCTTGCAATCTTCAACAGTACATATCAATTCATGTGCTAACACCCTTCCGTGCCATAACATATGGCTGTCAAGAATCTTCTTTTGCTGTCTTCCTCTATCTCTTTTGTCCACAAATCTTTCCAGTTGCTACAATGTATTCTTGTTTCTGTCTTCCCATAATGTGGCTGAGAAATGATGACTGTCTCTTTCTGATGTTTGTGATGGAGGCAGTCAGCCTATGTGGACGACAGACCTAACTAATTAAGACACCTTTTTAAGGGTGTCTAGTTGGCCGTCCATCAAAGTACAATTGTTTTTTTTTTTAGCAAGGCACTGTGATCCGGTAAAATGGGGACGAAGTAACAGTGATTTCTTCAGATGCCATGGACAGACAGAAAAACCAATGACCAAGTCCTACAAGAAAAAAAATGAAAATCGTAAACTGATTAGAGAAATTACACGTAGACAGTCACAGTTTTTTGGGCATGTTATGAGAAGAAATAAATTAGAGAACATGGTGACAACTGGCAAGATCGAAGAGAAGAGAATAAGGGGAAGACAGAGAAGTAAAGACCTGGGTGGCTTGGCCACGAAGTATGGTCGAGACAAGAACACTGAGCTGATTCACGACTATGGTGATCAAGTGAAATGGCAATAATGACCGCCAACGCTTATCGGCATGGCACATGATAGATGGATGTGATCATTTGAAGGTGGCAGTTTCATATCCTGGTGTGGCCACTATAGCTTATAACTGTTATATTGTCTAGTATGTCTTCTAATTTTCTCTTCTTTCCTCAACTTCTATCAGTTCCAAGCAATACCCATTAATTTATTAACCATGTTAATTCAATAGCATCAGGGGCTCCTCAACAACTGATATTAAATATTACTACAAGTTATAATAATATATAAAATATATAGCTCTTCTGGAAAAAAAAAATTGTCCTAAAAATCATCAAGTGCTATCTCCTCATTGAAGGGCGGCTGTCATGAGACTCCAATACCAAAAATCTGTGGATTCAAACCCAGCACTTTTTGAGTTACAGGCAGAAGTCACACTAAGTCACTATGATGAAGCCAATATAAACATAATAACCACTTTATATAAAATGTTTATCTCTTGCTTGACACCAATCCTAAATCTAACACAACAGGCAACCACACTGACCTACATTAGCTTCAGTATACTCTGAGCGGGACACACACCTAACCATCAGATTACACAGTAGAACACTATAACCATCACTAAGTGAAGAGCACATGTTCACATCAAAGCTGCATTTTGATGCTGGGATAAATTAAATATAGGGTGTATTTTTAATGACTGTGCAGTGTTTTAAAATGTTGCAGGTCCAAGTTTTGTATTTACCCAGAACAGGTAAATACAAAACTTGGACCGGCAATATTTTCAAACACTGCAGTCATTAAAAATACACCTGTAAAAGTCAAGGACCCCTTTACACGCCTTCAGGTGTATTGGGAATGAGGTACTAGACCCATACTGCTACAGACCAATCAGCAGTTAAAGGATAATATGGTCAGTATCATTTTAGCTGCTTTTGCTTTCCAAAGCATTTCCTGCCCCCCCCCCCCCCCCCCCCCCATTTAAGAGGTCTCCGGTTTCCTGGCCTAGAGGTTAGCGACTTTTCTCCGTAATCTCGTATACTCTCGTGAGTAACGTGACGACGGTGAGAATCAGCAGTGGTTCGAATCGCGTCAGTAACTTACGGGGTATGTGAGCCGACCGCTCAGAAAGCAAAGGCAAACTACTGAGCGTAATCTTGCAAAGAAATCAACAATCAGATGAAAGATGCTGATGTTGATAGCAATGTCCTGTAAAGGATATGCAAACAAAAACAAAAAAACAATTTAAGAGGTCAATCTGAACAATCTGCCTTGAAATGGATTCAGACCCATGATCTAGGCTGCCAGGCGAGTGTCTAGCCACTAGTTCTCAACTGGTGGGGAATTCCCCCCCCCCCCCCCCACCCCTCAGGGGTGAATTCTAGGGTTTGGGGGGGGGGGGAATTAAGATTATTTCAAGATCGTGTTAATACAAGAACTGATTACTTGATATTGTTTTTCCCTCTATACTTTACGTTTCTGTACTTCTCACCCTTCTGAAATTTGTTTTATAATGTAAGTAAACCCGCAAATCATGTTCTATGTAGACATCTAAACCTGTTCTAGTATATGTTATTGAATTTAGCTTCAATTTTTATGTATACTATATAGGGGAGTGGTGGGGGTGGGGGGATTTATAGGGAGGAAATACAAAAGGGGGAATGCCATTCTGAACATATGGTGAAGGGGTGCATGGGCCAAAACAGGTTGAGAACCGCTGCACTAGGCTGTGGCGGAACCCTTTAGAAGTTAGGACTTTTAAATAACCCCTGATATTCAAAGTAATGACAAATTGGCATCTAACCTGCACCCATGCACACACACATATAGTCCTACTCATGAATAACTAAACTAGCAGCTCACCTGTGAAGAGTAGTCTAATGTCTCAACAATACTCTCAGAACCATTGGTCTTCAGATATAGTTTGAATTCAGTGATGTTGAAATTTGCCGGTGCTAGTGAGACACTCACTTGAATTGTGCCATTTTTCAAGATGTTGTATCCCACAAATGGTGACCATTCTTTTGGGTTACCAGTTCCTAAGTAAGGAAAAGTACATAATATACATGAATGTCATATGATCATTTTTTCATGAAACTATGTTTGTATTTGTGCGCTGACATCCTTCTTACAGTAAAACGAAAAGGTTGTGTACAGTTTCCTCCTACTCTGCTACAAAATTACCATCTCCACAGAGATTGTGTTGTGGAGCTTTCCTTTCCCTCTCCAAGCTCAGAAAGCAGTGCAGCATGATACGCCAGTACTGGAACTTCATATCAGAGGAGAGACATACTATGATTCTGATATTGTAATATCTGAAACAATTAGAAAGGTGAAATGATGGGCTTCAGTTTGAATTTAGGAAGATAAAACTAATGGTAATATCAAAGAAACAGACTGTATCTAAATATACAATTAAGGTAAAGGTGTAATTGGCAGACATTCAATTACTTGGACACATGGATAGCATCAAATGGAAGATGTATCACAGAGACAAAGAACAGAATAAGACACGTAAAAACTGCATTTTATAAAATAAAGAACATTTTATGCAATAAATCCTTGTCATTGGATGTCAGAAAAATGAATTCTTGAATGCTACATAGAACCGATTTTAATACAGGGCTGTAAATTCTGGAGAATTAGTAACCAAACAAAAAAAAATCCCCGTAAGCTTCAAAGATGGTGACTTATAGGAGAATGCTGAAAATTCTCTGTACAGCCCAACTATTGTCATCCTTTCGGATTTTTACCCAGTTTCACAACCAGAACATGTCAAAGCTAAATAGCTGTTTATTTTCACCATGTAAATTCTAATTTCATCAGGTTAGTAATTATAACGATACTTAAAAATAACAATAACAAATTGCAATTGGTCTATCTGACATGACAAGCCTGAATGCAATAAGAAGAAAAAAAATGATAGCCAGTTCCAAAGGATAATATATTGCCAAATATTATCTCCGGTTTTGACAGAAGGACGATATATCGCATTACCTTGCCAAAATCAGAAAATAAAAATGTTGTGTGTGTGTGTGTGTGTATCTCCACCGATGATGTTTCCACCTTGTCGTGGTAGGGGAGCTTGAGTTTCTCAATGACCTTGAGAGCTATGCCGGTGGCAGCTTAGCTACCAGCAGGGCCTCCCAAGCCGGACAGGTCAAAGGGTAGAGAAAAGACAAAGAGAAACACCCTGGTCCTCCAGGTTGGTGGTTGAAGCGTGGGGTTAACATCCCCACCTTTGTAAAAACTATTTTGTTACGAAACAGATACATGAGCCTCGAATTCGGACTGACTTATTTGGACAATGACCTTGGAACGTTAAAGGACTTTTGAGATTTGGAACATGGATGGTCGGACACTATATCGAGCTGGAGCGGCCGAAGAACTAACCCGGGAGCTGGTTGAATATCAAATGGATATAACAGCAATTCAAGAAATAAGGTGGGCAGGAGAGGGTACTTTAGAGCAAAATGGAATGATTATAATATATGGAGGAAACACCCAAAATAAACATGAATTAGGAACAGTATTTGTCATCAAAAAAGAGTTATGGGGGAACATTCTAAACCTTAAAACTGTTAATGACATGATTAGTAAATTACGAATAAAAGGTAAATGGAAAAATATAACGATGATTAATGTACATGCACATACTGAAGAGAAAGAATAGGATATTAAAGAAGACTTTTATAATGATCTGGAAGATGTTATAGAAGAAACCCCCAAACAGGACATCCTGATTGTGCTGGGAGACTTGAACACAAAAATAGGTAGAGAGCAAAAAGATGCCGGCATGGAAAGCCTACATACAACTTCAAATGAAAATGGATGGAGAGTCATCAACCTAGCAGAAGCCAAAGAACTGCTAATCAGCAGTACCAGACTGCAAAGAAAGGATATACATAAACAAACTTGGAAATCATGTGACAAGAGAACCTATAATCAAATAGATCACATTTTAATTAACAACAAAAATGCATCAAACATACAACAAGTTAGAAGCTATAGAGGAGCCGAGTGCCACAGTGACCACTTCCTCGTTGGGTCGAAATTTAAAATAAAACTTAAGAGAGCTTTCTATGCTAAACTACAAAGGTTATACCAAACATATAACAGAGAAAAACTACAAGAAATTACAGTCAAAGAGCAATTTGCAGATGAAATAAAATGTAAACTTGAAATTCTACAAAACCCGTTGGAGGAAAGCGTTGACCAAACTTGGTTGAACATCAAGAATACAATTCAAACTACCGTAGAAGAATGTCTCGGTGTGGTAACCACACATAGAAAGAACATATGGTTCAATCAAAAATGTGAAGAAGCAGTCATTAGGAAAAATAATGCCAGATAGCTATGGCTAAATGACATCAGCAACATCCAAAATGAAGAGCAATATAGAACTGAATGTAAAGAGACTACAAAAATAGTTTGGCAGCAGAAGCGAGAATGTATGAGCAATATAATCAAAGATATGGAAACCAATCACCAGAAAAAAGAATCCAGAAAGTTTTTTAAAGAACCTAAGTCAATGAAACGAGGGCACCAACACAACATATATGGTTTAAAAGACAAAAATGGGAATATGATAAATACCAATGAGGAAATGTGTAACACATGGAAAGAATACTTTGTTGAATTACTAAATTGTGAAGCTCCAAGTAACACTTTCCCACAGGAAGAGGTTCTGTTTTTGAAGAAATCCTGTATGTAATAACACGACATAAAAACAATAAGGCAACTGGGGCTAATGGAATTGCTGCTGAATTTATAAAGGCAGGTGGCTATGCATTACATCTAAAGCTATAAGAACTAATAATAAAAATCTGGAGGACAGAAGAACTACCCCATGACTGGAAAGAGTCATTATTGATATCTATCTTTAAGAAAGGAGACAAGTTCCAATGTGAAAATTATAGATGGATATCACTACTGTCCACAAGCTATAAGATACTATCCGCGGTATTACTAAATAGACTAAAACCATATTAAGAAGACATATTAGGTGACTACCAGGCGGGTTTTAGACAAAACAGATCAACAATAGATCAGATATTTATCTTACGACAAATAGCCGAGAAAAATTTGGAATATAAAAGAGATCTTCATAACAATTTTGTGGATTTTAAAAAGGTTTATGACAGTGTCCACTGGAATAGTCTATGGAATGCTATGCAGGAATTTGGAATACCAAGGAAGTTAATCAACATGACCAGACTATGCATGGAAGATACTGTGAGATATTTTCAGCCACCTCACGGCCTTCGACTTGATATTTTTGACCAAAACCGCACGCCATACTCCCGCGTCTCGCAGCAGGCGATCAAACCAATGAGAGCGATTGCCTAAAGCCGGATGAGAATTAGCGAGACCCCTCTAGCGACAATTGGGGGGCAAAGGAAATGATTGTTCTAGATTAAACATTCTAAGTTGATCGCCAACAAGGTGCGTTGAAGCCAAGCAGTGTTCTAGAGTGTCCTCGGGCAGGCTCAGCTTTCATTGTGTGGCGAATCAATTCTTGAAGTTAAGGTAATACAAAGGTTTATATTTATTATAATGCCGATGTCCTGTTTAAAATGTTTGCAAATGATCATAGTCTAACTTTGTGTTCCTGTGGGAATGAAAACAGGCGCAATGTTTTCAGTTTACTGCACTTGTTAGTTAGAACCTTCAGCTAGACATTCTGTTGCGATTTACTACTAAAGATTATTTTCTTACATTTTGTTGCAGTCTACTAGTAAAGAATATTTTCTTACATTCTTTTACGATATGCGGCTAAAGTGATATTTCTTTATATTCTTTTACATATGCGGCTAAAGATTATTTTTTTCCCATTCTGTTGCCATGTGCTGGCAAAAGAATATCTGTTATATTTTGTTAACATGTGCTACTAAAGTATATCTCTTTATAGTCGGTTACATATGCGACTAAAAGAAGATTTCTGTATATTTTGTGACAATTTGCCAATGAAGAATATTCCCTTATATTCTGTTACAATCTATATATTTCTACTTTTCTCAATATATGAATAATGTACCTTTCAAATATATTTGATGGACATTGATGCTTTTTCAGAGGAAAGGTAGCTTAAGAGTCTATCTCTTTAAAACCATGCACACTGACTCACACCTGTAGGGATGTATATATCTTGTGATTCTTTTATTCATATTTCCTCCCTGAATATGGTTGGTATAATTATCATGTTTTGTTCTAAGAATAAATGCTCATTAATAAGAGTTGCACCATATACCCAAATGTTAGCCGGACATTGCACCCACCAACAACCTTACATTCACATGATGATTAGATGGTTCTTACGGTCAAGGGCATGCCATTTATGTTCTGAAATAGGATTATAAAACAGCCCATCTCTGACTATGTGCATGAGATAACCTGCAATCTTGGGTGGTTTAACAATGTCGTCCTCTAGCCCTCTGCTTAGAAGAGACCGCGGGGAATGACCAGACCTGTTTGTTTAAATCAGTGCTTATGCTAAATACATAACGCTTATAAAGGCACCCACATAAACTCAGGAGATAAATATATTCTTATTTGTGATGATGAGATTATATGGTGGACAAGTAACTCTCAATACTTGATGATGATGATGATGATGATGATGATGATGATGATGATGAGATTATATGGTGGACAATTAACTCTCAATACTTGATGATGATGATGATGATGATGATGATGATGATGATGATGATGTTGATAGGCATTTGAGATCTAAGCTCAACCCAGAGAAAGGAGTAGGAGCTTATTTACAGGCACTTGATGATGACAGTGATGATGATGATTTTATAAGGTTGACTATTAACTCAACTTACATCCATCTCAACACACTCTGTCTTATCAAGCAACAGCCTCAACTTATCTCTGGCTTACTAGGAAGTATCACTACATACACCTTTCCCAGGCATCTACCATAGTATGCATCTATCTCAACCCACCTTCATCACAATATGCCTTTATCTTAATCACAACATGCCTCTACCACAACCTACCTTCTTCCCAACATGTCTGTTACATCCTGGATTACTTTGAATCAACTTAATTTAATACAACCAGATATCCTGGTCACAACCAGACTCCCTGTTCTTAAAGTTATGACTATTATTTTTTTATTTGTCTTGGTTGCACCAAGAGTTGATCCCATCAGGACCTTACAGCATGAGATGATGGATTGAATGCCATCTATACAGATAAGAGGGATGTGACCTCACTATTGAGGAGACACATGCTTCCCTCTCTTATTGTCTTATTCTCTTCTTTTTTTTTCTTGATTTGTGTGTGTGTGTGTGTGTGTGTGTGTGTGTGTGTGTGTGTGTGTGTGACATGTTTTATGCTTTACTGACATGTAAATGTTAGCAAAATGCTTATGAAGTTGTATTTTGTTTGGACCATCAGATGGGGCGCTTAACTGAAAGCCTACTGTTGTGAAGATGCGGTCTTGGTTGCTGAGGGCGGTAAACTTGTATGTCAGGTCCATCTTTTGCCAGCCCAAATATATATAATATATACAAAGTACAGCCCATTTCCTTGCATCATCCACCACCCCCATCCTTCAAGGTATAACCCATGTAACCCATGAACCCACTGAGAAATCCTGATGATCCTAACTGAAGACCCTTACCATCCCTCACTCACATAAGAGATGACCCTCTGCTAGAGAACTGACTCCATGGAAGAGACTTTTATCCAGTTGAATTCCAGATACACCAAAGTACCTACCGGCTGATATCAGCTGCACAAGACATAGTATCCTTTTATTTATGTTTTAGTTACTTAGGATACATATATCCATTTGTATACTGAATGATTCACTTGGGTTTTGTTTTGTTTCCACCATTATGCATTCACCATAGTAAGCATTTCAGGTGAACATATTTGTCAATTTTTCTTCAGAGATGTACTCTATGTGGAAATAATATTTTGTTATCATATTTTTTGTGTGGATTTATTACACTTACGTTACCAGACCATTTGTTGATTTATTCTTACAGAATGTGTGTAAACATAAATATTATGTGATGTCACTGTATGTCCTGTTTATACTGTGAATGTTCTGTCATGATATTGAAGTTTTGGTCCATCACATACTTGTGTACGTTAACAAATCATAGATGATAATACTAATTAAGACCGCATGAGGGCGGCCATCTGCACACTAGCACCTTTTCCCCAGTGATAGAAAAGGGCATCCATTTTTGTGATAGTGGCAACAGTCCGTGGTCTCCACCCCTTCCCAAGAAGCCTAAACTTACATATTTATATATTTTACATTAATTCGTGTAGATACGAACACATCGTTAGTATCTTCACGTGGGGAGACGAGCCATAAAATTTAGCTTCTTGAAGGTGATCTTGATAGAGGATAGGAAACCATCCCCTTTGGGCATACCCTGATAATATTCCTCAGATAATTAAATTCCTCTTAAGTGGGTGTTACATTCTAACAGATGTAACCCCTATAAATAAACCTCACAGTTACTTATAATATAGTAACATATAAAGGCAGGAAATCAGACTCTTTCCAAATAACATCTAACTTGAAACAGGGTGATGCACTATCGCCACTTCTTTTCAATTTGGCTCTAGAGAAAGTTGTAAGGAAGATAAAGGAGGAATGTGCTATTGGAGGAACATCCAGACTGCTTGGTTATGCAGATGATATAGATATTATAGGGGATAATGAACAAAAGACATAAGAAATGTTGACTCACTTAAAGGAAAAAGCTCAACAAATGGGGCTGGTTATCAACCAAGATAAGACATAATATATGGTAATTTCAAGAGAAGGAACAGCTAAAACTCTGGCCACATACAAATAGATAATATGACCATTAAAAGAACGAAAACATACAAATACCTGGGTACAATCTTCAACTGCTCCAACATAATAAGGGAAGAAATACAAGCTAGAATCAACTCTGGAAATAAGATATACTATGCACTAAAACATCTGCTAAAATCAAATGCGCTATCTCGTAACACCAAGATCACAATATATAAAACACTGATCAGACCATTTGTGCTGTATGGCTCTGAAACCTGGAGTACAACTAAAGGAGACGAAGCCTTGTTACAAACCTTTGAGAATAAAGTCTTAAGACGCATCTTTGGACCCATTAGGGATGCACAAAGTGGAGAGTGGAAAAGAAGAAGAAACAAAGACATTTATGATCTGTTTAAGTCCCCGCTAATCACTGGTATCATGAAGGCTAATAGACTGCAATGGCTGGGGCATATAGAAAGAATGGAAGATAATAGGGAAACGAAACTCGCTTACACTCAGGAAATAAATGACCGTAGACCCCGAGGTAGACCAAGAAGGCGGTGGAGAGATAATACATATACAGACCTACAAGCACTTGAAATCAACGACTGGCAAGAGAAGGTCCACCAGAGAGACGAATGGAGACGGATTGTATCTGCAGCAAAGAACCTCAATGGCTCGGAACGCTGAAGAAGAAGAAAGAAGAAGAAGGAGATTTGTTTTCTATTACCACTGACACTTGTCAATTTATGTTTTAATTAATATAATTTGACAATCAATAACATAGAATCATATATTAATATATAGCAGTTACAGATTCCTTTCCTGTTATATTTCTGGTGTTTTTCCTTTCCATTAGGTTCATATGCCTGCATCTAAACAGCTGAGTTAGTGTATTTTCCTCATTTTCGATGGGTAGTACATGGTTCCATCACACAGCTACTGAGGTAAGTGCAGGGAGCAACACTGTGAGCTGACTTTTACATGTGGAATACTTTTACATCTGTCTGCAGGTGGTTTTTATTGTGAATTGCATGTTCAGAAAAATAGCGGTTGGTCGGGTGCTGAACTAGGCTGGATTTTCCTTATGCAGTAATGTGTGTGCAACTGCTGGTTTTCTAGTGACTGCTACTTCCATCAACAATGAACTGTCATTTAATGACAGACTGTTGTGTTGGCATTCTGGGAGCAGGCTTATGCATGTTTGACATGTGTGTGCTATTGTTTGTCAGGACTACTGTCTGTTTTACTTCTCACATGGGAAAGCTGAGGAACAGTTTGTGTGATATTCACTCGGCACAGGATCGGCAGCATTATGGGGTGACCATTTGCCGTGAAGTTGGAACTGTGACAAACGAATAACAACTTTTTGTTAAATGATGTGCTGGAGGAAATGTGATGAGAAGCATAGAAGTGAAAAAATAACAATCGATTGGTGGACAACATACAGAGATGGACTGAAAAAAGCTTATATGAGTGCACCATGAAGATGCAGGATAGAGGGTGTTGCAGACTCATTAAAATCAACCTTATATGCCAAGATGGCACTTGATTGATTGATTGATTGATTGAATACTCACGGTATGCAGCAGGAGTTGCTATCTGTGCGTGCACAAAACTGTTCTCATTGTCCTTAAGTTGGGGACCATTTGGTGGCATGCTGTACACTCTAACAAAATAGACAGCTGTCTGAATAACCTGCGCTATATTATACTGAAAAAGCAGCTGAAAACAACAAATAAGAAAAATGGTCTTACATTAACATTCATGTAACACAAAAATAAAAGAAATATTTAGTACAGGGTTTATAATGAAGCACAACTAATTATGGATGGGGGAAAAAAGAATGGGGAAATAAATGCAAATAAAGTGTATAAATAAAACATATGGAATGAGATATAATAAAATGATAATTATTCTGAAACAGCAGATGAAGAAAAAAAAGAGCAAAGTATAACAGTGTAAACATTATCATCATCACTAGGTCAATCAGTCTGAAGTAAAAACAATTAAAGGAACCTTTTACACGCCCTAAGGCCCATATGTTGCTAGACCCATATTTTATGGACTAAATTGGCACTTGGTGGGTAATGTGGCCATTATCAGGCTGGTCACCTTTACTGCCAAAAATACTTCCTGGTATCATTTTAGGCTTGGTTGACCTTGCAGGCCATGTCAATCAAAAAAAATTCAAATCCACCTTGAGGAGGTCGAACCCATAACTACCCAGACCGGCAAGTAAGCATTTAGCCACTATGATAATACAGCTTGCAATAAGTCTGAAAACTGTCTCTTATTCTCAGCAGCTCTCTTCAGCTCTGCATAAGTCTCCCGCCAATGTCCTTTCTTGCGTGTATCAAGTAATGTTTCCTATGAAATTGTATTTCTCTCTTACCCTTGGACCTTGCTATTCTCAGCAATAGACAGCCATGTCTCTTACTATGATCAAGCCAAGATAACCTTCTTTTTTGATGTTCATTAGTTATCTATTTTTTCCAATTCTCTTTAACAATGTGCTCATTTGATCAATTTTCTGCCCCGTTTATTCTTACATTCTGTAATAACAAATATCTTGGAACAGTCATAACATCTGATGGGAGATGCCTTGAAGAGATTAGAACAAGAATCGCCATGGCGAAAGTAACCTTTAGCAAGATGAAAAACATTCTGACTAATAAAAAGATGTCAATTGAAACGAGAACAAGAGTGTTGAGGGGATACATAGAGCCTGTTCTTTTGTATGGATGTGAAATTTGGACAATGAGCAGTCAAGCTGAAAAACATCTGATGGCTGCAGAAATGTGGTTTCTGAGGAAAATGCAAAGAATACCTGGACAGACAGAAAAACCAATGACCAAGTACTACAGGAGACAAATGAACATCGTAAACTGATTAGAGAAATTAGACGTAGACAGTCAAAATTTTTGGGACATGTTATGAGAAGAAATGGATTGGAGAACTTGGTGACAACTGGCAAGATCGAAGGTAACAGACCAAGAGGAAGACCGAGAGGAAAATACCTGGATGGCTTGGCCACATGGCATGGACGAGACAGGAACACTGAGCTGATCCACGACATTGGTGATCGAGTGAAATGGCGAGTCATGACCGCCCACGCTTTCCGGCATGGCACATGAATGATTGATTGAATAACAAATATCTCTAAACTGTTAAAACAATCTTCACAGCTGATTAGTGCTATGGATCAGATAAGTATAATGATGATTAATTTCCACAGTTGAATACTGATGTTACTTGACTTTAGGAATGTTTACTTCTCTCAAATTGCCTATTCCACTACTGCAATTCTTTCTTATTTAAGTTTCACTTCAAGCATCATCTGTAATTATTTGGCCAAGAAAGGGGAACTTCTGTGCACGTTCAATTGTCTTTACCTCATTTTTAATATTTATATTCTGGATTTGTCTTAGTCAGATACGACTGAGCTACTGTATGACAGCAGATGATATTGCATGCTTTCTTTCTGTTAGCACTGAATGATGGGGGTGCTTACCAAACCCGACACCACACATTGTGCCAACGGCTTCGGATGAAGGAGAGTAATTGGGAGGGTAAAATAGAGGGTAAAAGACTTATTGTGGTGCGAGGAAATGCAGCCTAAAGACTAAATGTCATGGCAGGGCAGACTAGGCCCTAAGCATTGGTCGGCAACTGGTCTAGAATAAAAGTTCTAACAGACGGACAGTTGGAGCATTGTTTTGCTGATCCGGCAGCTTCTGCAGTTTGTCTTTGTTCCAGATGTATTGGTGTTACTTTTTCTCTGGAGTAAACTAACTAGGCAGACTGAGAGAGGGATCCTGCTTTTTTGGGCAACATGTGGTCTCTACAATTCAGCCCAGGCTTTGTGCTATGGAGAGGTTATTGTGCCGTTTATTTGAAGCATAATGTAACAAACTATCATCTGCCAAGACAGCAAGGTGCCAGTACATTCTAGATTTGTTTGGCAATGACCGTCACCTCTGTGATGCATTTATCTTGATGTCAAATACATAAACTGTGTCACTGATTTTGGAGAGTGGTTGCAATAACTTTTACTGTTCCTTCTATGATGGAATGGTCATCTGCAAACTTGACAGCATATATTTGTTCACCATTTATTTTAATCTCCGTGATGTTTTCTAATCACTTCATTAATTTTCTCTGAATAGACATTTAATAGTCTTAGTTTAACTTCTACATATTCCCCATTCTCACGCAGACCTCCACGTTAATGTCCCCAATAAAAGCAGCAGTTAGGTTCAGGTACATGACATTCCTATACAACCCTGCTAGATAATGCCGGCTCAGTGGCGAAGGGGTTACAGACGCAATTTATAATCCTGCATACCACGCTCGAAACACAGCTGCGGGCGATTTGGCAGCAGACCGGCTTGTGCTGGATATTTATGGAATGGTATGGGTGCCGGTGATTCAGAAAGCAATGGCAAACTACTGAACGTAAACTTGCCAAGAGATCACAAACAGCAAACAATGCTGGGGCTGACTGCAATGTCATGTAAAGTATATGAGAATAACTTTTTTTAAAGATAATTCTAATGGAAGGCTTGGGAGGCAGACCCCAGCAAATGCTAGCTGTAATCAGATGCATGGGCCCAATGGCACATAAACCATAGTACAAAGCACACCTTTAACTAGACCAATACTACATAGTCCTTGTGATAATAAACATTCTTGTCTCACGCCTTTTCTGAATAGTACTGGATTTGTTATACTTATTTGAGTGTTATATTTGTTCTTTGATATTCGTCAATTAATAATCAATTTAAACTTTTGCTTTTCTACTTCAGATCATTCCAGAAATGGATAATTTTCATTCCATGACACCTTGCAATTAATTACCCTTTTATAAGCAATAAATCAATAAAGAGAGAGGTAAACAGAGAGCATAAAAATAATACATGAAAAGGACATATTTTTGCATTTATAGAATAACATAGGTCACCAACAGTTAAAACAATCTAAAATTGTGAAGAGCTCGTCAACATCAGTTATGTGTAGCTGCAGAGATGAGGTTTTGCAGAAGAATGATGAGAACATTGTGTGGATGCATAAAAAGAGAAATCAAGATATCTTGATAAAAGTTAAATCACAAAGTGAAATGGTTGCTCACATCAGAAGACAATTCACATTCTCAGAGCATGTCACTAGAAGGGAAGAGCTGGAGTATGTCATGACAACGGGGAAGTTAGAAGTCAGGAGAGACAGAGGAAGCCCGAGAAAGAAGATGCTGGACAGTTTGACATCAAGGCATGAAAAAATAACAGTATCAGAAATGATTGACAGTTCATGAGACAGAAGGCTGTGGTCAGACATGATCACCAACGCCACATGCCATGGACTGTAAGAAGAAATCAGTATCCGAGGTACATAAAACTCCTCCTTTTTCCCATTGCTTATGTCAGTCAGACTTTTAAGGTCAAAGATTAGAAGTCTTAACAATAAACACACCCATTGAAGGCAAGGGGAATTCATAACTGTATTTATCTAGGAGAATAATGACACAGCTGCGGTGGCATGGTTACTACATTGTCAGAACTGATGGAGCTGATAGGAAGCTCATTAGAACATAATTGTCAGGGTCTTAAACTTGGCTCGCTAACCTAACACATGTGAGACAGTACAAGTACAACGTGATTTGACGTAAGACTCAACGACACACCGTTCAATGGATTTATTCACATATCAAATACAGAACGATGATCACAACAATATATATGTAATACACTTACATCTACCATACAGCTCACAAGTCTTACTCTCAAGATGTTCAGACACTCGACTTTCAGTACAGAAACCACACAACGCCTTTCTCTCTATCTTGCGTCCGTCCAAGTCCGTGTCCCAGAGCTGTCTGCCGCTAGTTCGCCACTTGCCTCCCACCTCAGGTGGCTTCACGAGGCATGCGTGCGTGTAGCGTCGTCCTGGCCTGACCGCTGGTCGTTCGTCAGCCAGCAGTCTTGCAGGCCGGTAACTACCACTCGCCTGGCGGCGTAACGAAGTTGCTGCATCCCTACTGGGAGCTAAGTCGCCTGGCGGGCGTAACGATGTCACTGCATCACTGTACCCTTTCTGGACTCTGACATGCTCCCCCGGCAAATTCATGAAAGATGTCATCTTTCATGTATAATATATGTACATACTGGGTTAATATTCTAACCTTGTCAGAGTCTACCCTTCTGTTGTTATATACATTAGTATCAAAATACAAATATACACATATGCCATAGAAATATATAAGAAATGGAAGTTGCATTCAACGACATGTGGTGTTCAACCTTTAACACATGTCAGGTTTCATCCTCTCGATGGCTGATTACCTTAATTGCATTAATGACCCAGTCAGATCGGTAGTACCAGCTTCACGCATCTACCTCGCAGCATTCAGAAAAAAAACGTAATAATATGGTTCTTGAAACAAAAACCATCTCGCTAGACTGAAATACGGCTTTATATAAGTCGCATAAAACGCTCAAACCCTGACCTTATTTGGCCAGTAGCTCTTGTGTTGGTCTGCAATGTCGGCAACCCTCTGCCATGCCCAGTAGATGGATACCTGTTGTGTCAATAATCTGGCAACACTTGGCTATTTATACACAACACATTAGAATATACATTTCAAATTATGGCCCTTTGTGAGTTGATGTAATAACAACTAAATGAAAGGGAAATAATTTTCACATTAATGAAATACAATAATTTACAATCATTATTCTATTTCTTAGCGTCATTGCTTGACGTTTCTTCATATTAACGAGAAAAAGTCGGTAATATGAATACATTAATCAAGATATGATTCTAAGATTACACTACATAAATATATAAATACACAATTCGTGTATTTAAGTTTGTTGATTCCTAAAGATTTTAGAATCGTCATAGATGTTTAACCTTTTATTTGTCGTCTGCTAATTTTGCTCTAAATTTCTAACTAATCCGGAAGTACACACGAACACTAAAATCAGCTGATGTTTACGCTTGCAGAACACAGTTGTTCCGGTTTGATGTAGTTACGGAATATACAATGTTCTCACAGTTCATGTGTTGGATGTTTCACTACAAAACCTTCTGGATTACGATTGACTGTTCATGTGTTGGATGTTTCACTACCGAACATTATGGATTTCGGTTCACTGCAATGGTGTAGCTGTCAATGTTTAGTTTACACGTTCACACACGTCTTTAAAATATCCCTGGAAATGTTCCACACGCAGATGTCACTGTCAAATTGGATAGTTCGCTTACGGTAAGTTTTTGAGCGAATGTGACACTGTTCTTGTTCTTGGTATATACAATTAATAAAGTTCGCTTTCTACCACACACTACACAATTATACACGACAATCACTACATGAATTAGTAAAATAAGAACACTATATATAATGGGAGTAACCACTATCACATTATTGTAGACATTACACAGCTTTTTGTGAATGGAAAAAATTATTCACTTATAAATGGCTGTGTCGGCCTGAGTGTATTTGTACACACTGCACTCAGACATTGGTGCTTACTGGGTCGGTTGGACAACGGGACAAAAGATCGGCAATTGAATTGGATCTGCCTGGGATATGTCGAACCTCAAAGCTGTAATCTTGAAGTTTAAGAGACCAGCGCGCTACCATATGATTTGAAGGTACTCCTGAATTTATAAACCGTAAAGGGCTGCTGTCAGATTCCACGATAAAATGACGTCCTAGAAGAAATCTGGACAATTTGGTTATACCCACCACTAAAGCTAGGGCTTCCAATTGAGGGATAGACCACGCCCGTTCTCTGGGCTTTAGTTTCCTGGATACGAAGTACACGGGATGGAGGATGTTATTGTACTCTTGTAACAAGACTGCTCCAATCGCCACGGAGCTAGCATCTGTACGCAATCTGAAAGGTAAATGGAGGTTGGGCAATTTCAGGATGAGATTATTTGAACTGTTATCAGAAAAATATGCTATTACTTTATGGAATGCAATTTTTAGGCATTCATTGTGTACAATTTTATCTGGTTTATCTTTTGTTAGTAAATTAGTAAACACTTCGGTCAGTTCGGAAAAATCAGGAATGAACTGCCGGTAATAGTTTATCAGTCCCAACAAACTTCTGACTTGTTTTTTTTTGTAGTCGGAAGTGAGAGTGTTAGTATCTTGGACACAATGTTATCGTCTGTCATGACAAAGCCGTTGGATATTTTGTACCCCAAGAAAGATATTTCCTGGTAGGCTATGTCTACTTTCGCAGGCTTTACTGTCAGTCCGTGCTGTCTAATACGTTCAAATGTCTTTTCTAACGTCTTAATGTGCTCTGTCATTGTCTCTGTGTGAACACAGATGTCGTCGATATAGCAAATTATGTTAGGAATGTCTACAAGAAGAAGTCGTGTCATACGTACGAAGGTGGCTGGGGCATTGACTAGCCCAAATGGAAGTTTGCACCATTCGTACAGTCCCCACGGTGTGGCAAATGCTGTCAGATGTCTGCTCTGTTCGTCTACTTCTATCTGATAATATCCTTTAGTCATATCTATCTTCGTGGAAGAACCTAGCGTCTGTCAGTTCTGTCAGAAGATCGTCAGCGTTTGCCATTGGCTCCAAATCTAGAACAGTTATTTTATTTAGCTTTCGATAGTCGATACACAGTCTTATTGTATTGTCCTTTTTGCGTATTATCACCATTGGAGATGAGAAGTCTGATTGGGATCGTCTTATGATGTTGTTTTTCTCTAAGTTGATGATCTCTTGATGTAAATGTTCTTTGTAATGTAATGGAATGGTGTATGGTCTGCATTTTATGGGGGTGTTTGATGTGAGTGTGATATGATGCTGTACTAATTCTGTGACCTGGGTTGTTGGAAAAAATGGTGTTGTACTGTTGTATAAGCTGTTTGCAACTGTTTGTCTCTGCTTGAG
This sequence comes from Cepaea nemoralis, assembly GCA_014155875.1. Lineage (NCBI taxonomy): Eukaryota > Metazoa > Mollusca > Gastropoda > Stylommatophora > Helicidae > Cepaea > Cepaea nemoralis. The sequence continues at coordinate 251,827 of JACEFZ010007135.1, forward strand.
TTAACTTTGGGTTGATTTTGATCTCCTTCAAGCAGTTTGTCGTGTCTAATGCAGGTGTTGGAATCTCGTCACTAGCATCGTCGTCTTCGTGATCTATTATCACTGTACAAGCTGTCGTATCGTCTTGTTCGTTGTCTCTGTTGTGGTAAGGTCTTAGCATATTTATGTGAAATATTTTGTGTTTGTCTTTTATTAGGATTTCGTAATCTACAGGTGAAATCTGTCTCGTCACTTTAAAAGGTCCCTGCCAAGAATCAGTCAATAAGTGTCTGTCACTAGGTAGTAGAAGAAGAACGTCCTGTCCAGGTGTCAGCGTTATTGTCCTGTTACCTTTGTCAGCATACTGTCTATAAGTAGCACCAGATAATTTTAGTGCATTCTTTGCAATAACACAAGATTTGATGATTCTTTCACGCAATGATGTAACATATACGTATGATGATATGGGTTTAAGTACTGGAGTAGAGTCAGTTAACATTTGGTGATAAATGGTCAATGGGCCACGTGGTTTGGCACCATAGATAAGTTCAAAAGGAGAGAAACCGGTACTAGAATGTGGTACCTCGCGATAAGCAAAAAGAATAGCTGGTAGATATACATCCCAGTTATTGGGGTGCTCTTGCGTTACTTTTGCAAGCATGTGCTTTAGATCCCCGTTAAATTTTTCTATTACTCCACTACTGTGAGGATGGTACGGGGAATTGAAACATTGCTTCACTCCCAACATTTTGGTGAAAGCTTGGGTAGATGCGGCAATAAACTGAGTGCCCCTATCAGATTGGATAGTATCTGGAAAACCTATCCGAGAAAAAATATGGAAGAACACTTCCATTATATCATTGACAGTTATGTTCTTTAGCGGAATAGCTTCTGGCCAGCGACTACATTGATCAATGACAGTTAGAATATATGTATTCCCTCTAGTTGTTGTATGATTAAGAGAGCCCACTATGTCGACAGATAGTTTTTCAAAAGGTCGACTGGCTAAGTCAGTGAACTTGTAACTTTGCCTGTGGGTGTTTACCTTTTTTTACCATTTTCTGGCAGGTGTCACAACTTCTGCAATATTCTTTAATGTCATTGCAAAATGTTGGCCAATGAAATTGTGTCAGTAACCTTGATCTGGTCTTAACGTATGCCATATGCCCTGCAAGAGGTATATCGTGGGCAAGATGTAAGGCTTGCTTGCGATAATTAGTTGGCAAAACCGTTTGCTCTGTTGTATTGTCACCTCTGGTATAATACCTGGTGAGTATATCATTTTTCACAGCAAAATGCCATTTTGCATTCTTGGTTACCTTTGGCTTTTGGCCGATCAGATTAAAGTATTTTGACAATGAAGGATCAGCTTTTTGAGCTGTTACAAACGTTTCCTTCATAGTGTTAGTAGGTAGTGATACTGGGCTAAGCATTTGTATAGCCTCAGTTTGATTAATTTCATCTTGCACTCTAGCAGTAGGATCTAGTTACTGCGTTCACACATTCAATGATATCAGATGGTGATGGAACAATGTTATCAATGATGTCATGAGAACTTAGTGCTACATTAGCTACCATACATTCAATAGGTGGTGTGACATTTTCAATGATGACATTGGATGGTGATGTTATGTTATCATCAATACACATAGATGTTATGTCATGAGGTTTATCATTCACCTCTGGTAAATTTCCAATAATTACATCACACACTGGGTTTGTTAATGCAGCGCACTTTACTTTCCCAGTGAGGAAAGGTGTTTCAATATATGCCCATGCTAATGGGTATTTCTCAATATTGCCTGAGAATGTTCTGCATGTTACGTGCCTGCCTGTATAGTCTGTAGGCATTATGAACGTTCTCTTCAGACCAATAAGTGAACTGCCCGTATCACGAAGGACTGTAGCAGACTTGCCATTCACATATCCGTGATGGACGATTATCTTGCCTTTTGAATCTACTACCAAATTAGCTTCTTCATTGGCAATAGGGATGGCGTGACCGCATGTTAAAATACCATCTTCATAAAAGGTGTTACAAACAGAACATTTATTTGCGCTAAACATGTCAAAAGCCTGTGCTGAGTTCACAGGATGTTTCTCTGGCTGTTCTTCATCTGAACACGAACTATCAAACAAGGCGGCATTTGCTTTGTTGGTCATTTGCCTGCCTTTACAATCTTTCCGATGGTGTCCGTACGCCTTACAGAGGAAACATTTACGCACACTTCTGAAGGATTTACGCTCCTTATCTTGTCTGTTTACCATGTTTAATAGGTAAGTATGGTATCCTGGGTGCTTATCGCACATTTCATTCTGATTGATGTGAAAATTTACAATAAGTACAGTGATTAAACTTCTCAGAGGTAGGCCTATGAGGTTTCTGCCTACTGTAGGGTTTGTCATAGTGAGCCGCTGCTACAAAATTAATGTCAGTAGCTTCAGTGGCAAAACAATGTTTGTTGGCTGTGTAATACGCCGACCCACGTCTCTCAATCTCATCTACACTAGTACATTCATTCTCTTGCAAAAATTTAGAAAATGCTGATGAAATGGATGAAATGATTTTATCTCTAATAATCAGATCTTCTAGTCTCTGATAATTTTTGTCAATTTTAGCTGCTGAAGTCCATTTAGTAAATATATCTCGGACTAAGCAGAGGTAATCAGAGAACGTTTGAGTCGGGTTTGGGCTCAACTTACTGAATTGTTCTCTGTAACCTGCCTCATCTAACATAAAATGTGCCATAATCTTAGATTTCAGATAATGGTAATCTTTTCTGAGGTCTTTGGGGATGGTTTCAATGACTTTAAGAGGTTCCCCTGATAAACTCCTCATATAAACAATATTCCATTCAGACAGTGGAACTTGGTAATGTTCCATTAAAGTTTCAAAATTTTGGGTAAAGGCTGCGATGCAGTCACCCGAGGTATAATTACGTACAATACCTTGATATTTCTTGTACTGGTTTTCTTTCTCCAGTCTCTCAGATTTCTTAGACTCTTTGTTAATCACAGTCTCAGTGTCAAGTTGTTTCATTTTCAACTGTAACTCCAGTTCTTCTCTCTTACTCTGAGCTGTTATTTCTGCCTTCTTCAACTCACTATCTATCTGAGCTAGCTTTGCAGCCAGATCTAATTCGGCTTGCTTTGTCTTTGCAGCCAGTTCTACTTCTGCTTGTTTTAAAGCTGTTTCTGCCTCTACTTGCTTGGCGGCCCTTTCAGCTGCCCTTTCGTCGCGTTCATTATTTTTCTCCTGTACTAGTAGGTATTCAGAGTATTTCTTCTCACTCCAATTTGTTAATTCATCACCTGTCAACTGTAATTTTATCCCCATATCGATGAAATCAAATAATGAAGACATGATGAAAAATGTCAATGAAATACCAGCCACACAAAATATGGTATAAGTGGTTAGTAATGAACAATTTACAATTGACTTATTTTGACAATATGTGCCTAAAATTGCATCCTTAAAGTAAATGAAAAGAAAAATATACTCAAGTGCCCTGGATGCGGTGAAGAATGGTTGGAAATCGGGCTAGGAACTGTAGGGTCGCTACTTCGAAAACACAAATGGCCTCTACGGCAAGGTTTCGGATGGTACGGAAAACCTGCTTTGTTTTTGGAGGAAAATAAATTAGCGTCTATTTGTTTGTGTGTGCCTGCTTGTCACTAAGTGTTGATTAGGTTTGTATGGCGTTGAGTGTAGTTGTAGGTCGTAAGTTTGTCCGTCAATAATTTTTTTTTTCAAAACAAGTTACTTTCTTTCCAAAACTTATTGCGTTCCACAAACTCAATGCACAAAGACAATCTACATGTATCTCAACACTCAACAACATTGATGACACATCACTTACATTAAGATGACATTCAGTAAGGACATAGACATCAAGTTTACAAGATGGCGACAAGGTCAAAATGGCGACAAGATCACAATGTCGACAAGGTCAAACAAATGTTTTACACGCTTACAAGATCAAACAATATGTATGCACTGTACGTTTACACATAGTCTTACACATGTTTAAATAATGTAGTAATAAATCAAAATGAGCCTTCCACGATCACATTTACATGTACTATAAAGTTTGACACAAATTCTAAGTTCACAAACTCTAGTTTTAAATCGTTAATCACATAAACACGTTCATTTCAAAGCCGGACGAATGCCACCACGTTCACACATGTCAGGGTCTTAAACTTGGCTCGCTAACCTAACACATGTGAGACAGTACAAGTACAACGTGATTTGACGTAAGACTCAACGACACACCGTTCAATGGATTTATTCACATATCAAATACAGAACGATGATCACAACAATATATATGTAATACACTTACATCGACCATACAGCTCACAAGTCTTACTCTCAAGATGTTCAGACACTCGACTTTCAGTACAGAAACCACACAACGCCTTTCTCTCTATCTTGTGTCCGTCCAAGTCCGTGTCCCAGAGCTGTCTGCCGCTAGCTCGCCACTTGCCTCCCACCTCAGGTGGCTTCACGAGGCATGCGTGCGTGTAGCGTCGTCCTGGCCTGACCGCTGGTCGTTCGTCAGCCAGCAGTCTTGCAGGCCGGTAACTACCACTCGCCTGGCGGCGTAACGAAGTTGCTGCATCCCTACTGGGAGCTAAGTCGCCTGGCGGGCGTAACGATGTCACTGCATCACTGTACCCTTTCTGGACTCTGACAATAATGTTTATACACTTTGCCGCTTTTCCCTGTACATATATAATGAACAGTTACACGGCTTTCACAGTCACATAAATTAACAGGGAAAGGAACACCCAAGAATGTCAGGATGCTTAAAATCAAGGGAAGAAGCAATAGTAATGGGACAATAGAATGCAAATATTATTTGAAAGACATACAGGAACTAAAAGGCAGCAATGAAAGAGCCCAACAAATATTCCAGACACAGATTTAGGAGCTACCAATACTTGTTGATACCTGTGTGTTACCAGGGCCCAGAAGGGAAACTAAGAATAGTAACACTGTATAACCTACCATGCATGTCATAATAGGTGACTAAGGAGGGTTGGTGCGAGACTGGTTACCTTATCCCGTAGAAAAGCTTTAGCCACAAATTTAAACCAATCATGAACGAGTCTACAAAAGGCTAGACATGAGTGGTTAGGTGGTTTTTCTCTAGTGGTAGATGAAAGGCAGCAGAAGAATACTTGTTGAAGACAACATTTGTATGTTTCATGAAGAAAGGAAAATGCACCACGATCATATTTTAAAATAATACAATAATATTGGAAAAGATTCTAACCGTGTCTTGAGGCATACTGTTGATGTGAAAAAGCTGACACATGGTATAACTGCCATTTTGCAAATACCATGAAATTAAATATCCAAAGCAAGAACTCCTGCTAAGTCCTGTAAAAGGAAAGCATATTAATATGGTTGCAATGACTTCAACAAAGATAACTGTATATAGCTGACTGTCAACATTAACAATAATACTGCAGGGTGTTTGTAAAGTCTCATTACACTTTGTATTTTTTATTTCCACATATCCTTTACAGGACATCGCTGTCAATACCAGCATTTTATCGCTGTTGTTGATTTCTTGGCAAGATTACACTCAGTAGTTTGCCACTGCTTTCTGAGCGGCCGGCTTACTTATCCCGTAAGTCACCAACACGGCGAGTACCGCTATAAATTCTTGCATGCTGCGAGACCCTACGTGGATAAACGGGATTAAGGAGAAAGTCGTTTAACTCCTTGGCCAGGGAGACCAGCACACTTTGTATACAGAACAAATTTGAGAAAAAAATTATTTCTTCCGTTGATACACCATTCTGTTTGGAGTGCAAAGAATTACTCCAGCAGACGACAGCCATTCGCTGCATATTACTTTACGATGGACTGTGGAGCACATTTTTTTTATGACATCATGTACTTCATTTTTCAAATTTGTTCTACATACAAAGTGTAGTGAGACTTTACAAACATCCTGTATTATTATGAACAAAACTTATTGTGCTTTATTCTAGACCAAACTACATGAGACCTATCTATCTTAGAAGGTGTCACAGTGCATCTACATTTATGGTCCACTAGAAATGTGTACAGTAATGCAGTCAGAAAGCAACTGTTGGTAATTAAGCTAAACACAAAGACCCAATGTATAATGTCATGTGACATACTTGGTATATGATATCAGGCTCATAGTTTTATACCACACAATACTCAATGAATGATGTGGTCAGTACCACACTTTCTTCTGTTTCTTCTTCTGCCTTTCCTCAAGCAATAAAGCATAGGTCCACAACCAACACAAGCCAAGTCCTTCGAAAACTTGTTCATGATTGGTGGATATTGCAACTAAAGTTTTCTATAGGACGAGACAGCCAGTTTCACACCAACTCTCCTTAGTTGCTTCTTATGACATGCATGATAGGTTACAGTGTTCATCTTACTACATGCATGGTAGGTTACAGTGTTCCTCTTACTACATGCATGGTAGGTTACAGTGTTCCTCTTACTACATGCATGGTAGGTTACAGTGTTCCTCTTACTACATGCATGGTAGGTTACAGTGTTCATCTTACTACATGCATGGTAGGTTTAAGTGTTCATCTCACTACATGCATGGTAGGTTACAGTGTTCCTCTTACTACATGCATGGTAGGTTACAGTGTTCCTCTTACTACATGCATGATAGGTTACAGTGTTCATCTTACTACATGCATGGTAGGTTACAGTGTTCCTCTTACTACATGCATGATAGGTTACAGTGTTCCTCTTACTACATGCATGGTAGGTTACAGTGTTCCTCTTACTACATGCATGGTAGGTTACAGTGTTCCTCTTACTACATGCATGGTAGGTTACAGTGTTCATCTTACTACATGCATGGTAGGTTACAGTGTTCATCTTACTACATGCATGGTAGGTTACAGTGTTCATCTTACTACATGCATGGTAGTTTACAGTGTTCATCTTACTACATGCATGGTAGGTTACAGTGTTCATCTAACTACATGCATGGTAGGCTACAGTGTTCATCTTACTACATGCATGGTAGGTTACAGTGTTCATCTTACTACATGCATGGTAGGTTACAGTGTTCATCTTACTACATGCATGGTAGGCTACAGTGTTCATCTTACTACATGCATGGTAGGTTACAGTGTTCATCTTACTACATGCATGGTAGGTTACAGTGTTCATCTTACTACATGCATGGTAGGTTACAGTGTTCATCTTACTACATGCATGGTAGGCTACAGTGTTCATCTTACTACATGCATGGTAGGCTACAGTGTTCCTCTTACTACATGCATGGTAGGTTACAGTGTTCATCTTAATACATGCATGGTAGGTTACAGTGTCCATCTTACTACCATGCATGGTAGGTTACAGTGTCATCTTACTACATGCATGGTAGGTTACAGTGTTTCCTCTTACTACATGCATGGTAGGTTACAATGTTCATCTTACTACATGCATGGTAGGTTACAGTGTTCATCTTACTAACTGCATGGTAGGTTACAGTGTTCATCTTACTACATGCATGGTAGTTTACAGTGTTCATCTTACTACATGAATGGGCAGTTACAGTGTTCATCTTACTACATGCATGGTAGGTTACAGTGTCATCTTACTACATGCATGGTAGGTTACAGTGTTCATCTTACTACATGCATGGTAGGTTACAGTGTTCATCTTACTACATGCATGGTAGGTTATAGTGTGCATTTTACTACATGCATGGTAGGTTACAGTGATCATCTACTACATGCATGGTAGGTTACAGTGTTCATCTTACTACCATGCATGGTAGGTTACAGTGTTCACCTTACTACATGCATGGTAGGCTACAGTGTTCATCTTACTACATGCATGGTAGGTTACAGTGTTCATCTTACTACATGCATGGTAGGTTACAGTATTCATCTTACTACATGCATGGTAGGTTACAGTGATCATCTTACTACATGCATGGTAGGTTATAGTGTTCATCTTACTACATGCATGGTAGGTTACAGTGTTCACCTTACTACATGCATGGTAGCCTACAGTGTTCATCTTACTACATGCATGGTAGGTTACAGTGTTCATCTTACTACATGCATGGTAGGTTACAGTATTCTCTACTACCATGCATGGTAGGTTACAGTGTTCATCTTACTACATGCATGGTAGGTTACAGTGTTAATCTTACTACATGCATGGTTGGTTACAGTGTTCATCTTACTACATGCATGGTAGGTTACAGTGTTCATCTTACTACATGCATGGTAGGTTACAGTGTTCATCTTACTACATGCATGGTAGGTTACAATGTTCCTCTTACTACATGCATGGTAGGTTACAGTGTTCATCTTACTACATGCATGGTAGGTTACAGTGTTCCTCTTACTACATGCATGGTAGGTTACAGTGTTCCTCTTACTACATGCATGGTAGGTTACAGTGTTCCTCTTACTACATGCATGGTAGGTTACAGTGTTCCTCTTACTACATGCATGGTAGGTTACAGTGTTCCTCTTACTACATGCATGGTAGGTTACAGTGTTCCTCTTACTACATGCATGGTAGGTTACAGTGTTCCTCTTACTACATGCATGGTAGGTTACAGTGTTCCTCTTACTACATGCATGGTAGGTTACAGTGTTCCTCTTACTACATGCATGGTAGGTTACAGTGTTCCTCTTACTACATGCATGGTAGGTTACAGTGTTCCTCTTACTACATGCATTGTAGGTTACAGTGTTCCTCTTACTACATGTATGGTAGGCTACAGTGTTCCTCTTACTACATGCATGGTAGGTTACAGTGTTCCTCCTACTACATGCATGATAGGTTACAGTGTTCCTCTTACTACATGCATGATAGGTTACAGTGTTCCTCTTACTACATGCATGGTAGGTTACAGTGTTCCTCTTACTACATGCATGGTAGGCTACAGTGTTCCTCTTACTACATGCATGGTAGGTTACAGTATTCCTCTTACTACATGCATGGTAGGTTACAGTGTTCCTCTTACTACATGCATGGTAGGCTACAGTGTTCATCTTACTACATGCATGGTAGGTTACAGTGTTCATCTTACTACATGCATGGTAGGTTACAGTGTTCCTCTTACTACATGCATGGTAGGTTACAGTGTTGCTATTCTTTGCTTCCCTTATGGGTTCCTTTAACACATGGAATGCAGTATCACACTAGTCACTTTTAACACACGGAATGAAGTATCACACTAGTCACCTTTAACACATGGAATGCAGTATCACACTAGTCACCTTTAACACATGGAATGCAGTATCACACTAGTCACCTTTAACACATGAAATGCAGTATCACACTAGTCACCTTTAACACATGGAATGAAGTATCACACTGGTCACCTTTAACACATGGAATGAAGTATCACACAAGTCACCTTTAACACATGGAATGCAGTGTCACACTAGTCACCTTTAACACATGGAATGCAGTATCACACTAGTCACCTTTAACACATGGAATGAAGTATCACACTAGTCACCTTTAACACATGGAATGAAGTATCACACTAGTCACCTTTAACACATGGAATGAAGTATCACAATGGTGACCTTTAACACATGGAATGCAGTATCACACTAGTCACCTTTAACACACGGAATGCAGTATCACACTAGCCACCTTTAACACACGGAATGCAGTATCACACTAGTCACCTTTAAACCTTTAACACATGGATTGCAGTATCACACTAGCCACCTTTAACACACGGAATGCAGTATCACACTAGTAACCTTTATACCTTTAACACATGGAATGCAGTATCACACTAGTCACCTTTAACACATGGAATGAAGTATCACACTAGTCACCTTTAACACACGGAATGCAGTATCACACTAGTCAACTTTAACACATGGAATGCAGTATCACACTAGTCACCTTTAAACCTTTAACACATGGAATGCAGTACCCCACTAGTCACCTTTAACACATGGAATGCAGTATCACACTAGTCACCTTTAACACATGGAATGCAGTATCACACTAGTCACCTTTAACACACAATGGAATGCAGTATGACACTAGTCACCTTTAAACCTTTAACACACGGAATGCAGTATCACACTAGTCACCTTTAACACATGGAATGCAGTATCACACTAGCCACCTTTAACACATGGAATGCAGTATCACACTAGTCACCTTTAACACATGGAATGCAGTATCACACTAGCCACCTTTAACACACGGAATGCAGTATCACACTAGTCACCTTTAGACTTTTAACACATGGAATGCAGTATCACACTAGTCACCTTTAACACATGGAATGCAGTTTCATACTAGCCACCTTTAACACACGGAATGCAGTATCACACTAGTCACCTTTAATCCTTTAACACATGGAATGCAGTATCACACTAGTCACCTTTAACACACGGAATGCAGTATCACACTAGTCACCTTTAACACATGGAATGCAGTATCACACTAGTCACCTTTAAACCTTTAACACATGGAATGCAGTATCACACTAGTCACCTTTAACACATGGAATGCAGTATCACACAAGCCACCTTTAACACATGGAATGCAGTATCACACTAGTCACCTTTAACACATGGAATGCAGTATCACACTAGCCACCTTTAACACATGGAATGCAGTATCACACTAGCCACCTTTAACACACGGAATGCAGTATCACACTAGTCACCTTTAAACCTTTAACACATGGAATGCAGTATCACACTAGTCACCTTTAACACATGGAATGCAGTATCACACTAGTCACCTTTAACACATGGAATGCAGTATTACACTAGTCACCTTTAACACATGGAATGCAGTATCATACTAGCCACCTTTAACACGTGGGATGCAGTATCATACTAGCCACCTTTAACACACGGAATGCAGTATCACACTAGTCACCTTTAAACCTTTAACACATGGAATGCAGTATCACACTAGTCACCTTTAACACATGGAATGCAGTATCACACTAGTCACCTTTAACACATGGAATGCAGTACTACACTAGTCACTTTAACACATGGAATGCAAGTATTACACTAGTCACCTTTAACACATGGAATGCAGTATTACACTAGTCACCTTTAACACATGGAATGCAGTATTACACTAGTCACTTTTAACACATGGAATGCAGTATTACACTAGACACCTTTAACACATGGAATGCAGTATCACACAGGTCACCTTTAACACATGGAATGCAGTATTACACTAGTCACCTTTAACACATGGAATGCAGTATCACACTAGTCACCTTTAAACCTTTAACACATGGAATGCAGTATCACACTATGCCACCTTTAACACATGGAATGCAGTATCACACTAGTCACCTTAACACATGGAATGCAGTATCACACTAGTCACCTTTAACACATGGAATGCAGTATCACACAAGCCACCTTTAACACATGGAATGCAGTATCACACTAGTCACCTTTAACACATGGAATGCAGTATCACACTAGCCACCTTTAACACACGGAATGCAGTATCACACTAGTCACCTTTAAACTTTTAACACATGGAATGCAGTATCACACTAGTCACCTTTAACACATGGAATGCAGTATCACACTAGTCACCTTTAAACCTTTAACACATGGAATGCAGTATTACACTAGTCACCTTTAACACATGGAATGCAGTATCATACTAGCCACCTTTAACACGTGGGATGCAGTATCATACTAGCCACCTTTAACACATGGAATGCAGTATCACACTAGTCACCTTTAAACCTTTAACACATGGAATGCAGTGTCACACTAGTCACCTTTAACACATGGAATGCAGTATCACACTAGTCACCTTTAACACATGGAATGCAGTACTACACTAGTCACTTTAACACATGGAATGCAGTATTACACTAGTCACCTTTAAACACATGGAATGCAGTATTACACTAGTCACCTTTAACACATGGAATGCAGTATTACACTAGTCACTTTTAACACATGGAATGCAAGTATTACACTAGACACCTTTAACACATGGAATGCAGTATCACACAGGTCACCTTTAACACATGGAATGCAGTATCACACTAGTCACCTTTAACACATGGAATGCAGTATCACACAGGTCACCTTTAACACATGGAATGCAATATTACACTAGTCACCTTTAACACATGGAATGCAGTATCACACTGGTTGGTCACCTTTAACACATGGAATGCAGTATCACACAGGTCACCTTTAACACATGGAATGCAGTATCACACTAGTCACCTTTAACACATGGGAATGCAGTATCACACTAGTCACCTTTAACACATGGAATGCAGTATCACACTAGTCACCTTTAACACATGGAATGAAGTATCACACTAGTCACCTTTAACACATGGAATGAAGTATCACAATGGTGACCTTTAACACATGGAATGCAGTATCAAACTAGTCACCTTTAACACACGGAATGCAGTATCACACTAGCCACCTTTAACACACGGAATGCAGTATCACACTAGTCACCTTTAAACCTTAACACATGGATTGCAGTATCACACTAGCCACCTTTAACACACGGAATGCAGTATCACACTAGTAATTTTATCCCTTTAACACAGGGAATGCAGTATCACACTAGTCCCCTTTTAAACACATGGAATGAAGTATCACACTAGTCACCTTTACACACGGAATGCAGTATCACACTAGTCAACTTTAACACATGGAATGCAGTATCACACTAGTCACCTTTAAACCTTTAACACATGGAATGCAGTACCCCACTAGTCCCCTTTAAACACAGGAATGCAGTATCACACTAGTCAACCTCTTTAACACATGGAATGGCAGTATCACATCTAGTACCTTAACACCACAATGGAATTGCGATGACACTCGTCACCTTTAAACTTTAACACACGGAAGCAGTATCACAATAGTAACCTTTAACACATGGAATGCTAGTATCACACTAGCCACCTTTAACCACATTGGAATGCAGTATCCACTAGTCACTTTAACACATCGGAATGCAGTATCACACTATACACCTTTAACACACGGATGCAGTATCACACTTAGTCACCTTTAGACTTTTAAACACACTGGGAATGCAGAATCACACTGGTTTGGTCACCTTTAACACATGGAATGCAGTTCACACACTGGTCACCTTTAACACACGGAATGCAGTATCACACTGGTCACCTTTAACTTAACACACGGAATGCAGTATCACACTAGTCACCTTTAACACATGGAATGAAGTATCACACTAGTCACCTTTACCACACGGAATGCAGTATCACACTGGTTGTCACCTTTAACACATGGAATGAAGTATCACACTAGTCACCTTTAACACACGAATGAAGTATCACACTGGTCACCTTTAACACACAGAATGCAGTATCACACTGGTCACCTTTAACACATGGAATGAAGTATCACACTAGTCACCTTTAACACATGAATGAAGTATCACACTGGTCACCTTTAACACACAGAATGAAGTATCACACTGGTCACCTTTAACACACTGACAATGCAGTATCACACTGGTCACCTTTAACACACACGAATGAAGTATCACACTAGTCACCTTTAACACACAGAATGAAGTATCACACTGGTCACCTTTAACACACAGAATGAAGTATCACACTGGTCACCTTTAACACATGGAATGCAGTATCACACTGGTCAGCTTTAACACATGAATGAAGTATCACACTAGGTCACCTTTAACACACATGGAATGAAGTATCACACTAGTCAGCTTTAAACACATGGAATGAAGTATCACACTAGTCACCTTTAACACATGGAATGCAGTATCACACTAGTCAGCTTTAACACATGGAATGAAGTATCACACTGGTCACCTTTAACACATGGAATGCAGTATCACACTGGTCAGCTTTAACACATGGAATGAAGTATCACACTAGTCAGCTTTAACACATGGAATGAAGTATCACACTAGTCACCTTTAACACATGGAATGCAGTATCACACTGGTCACCTTTAACACATGGAATGCAGTATCACACTAGTCACCTTTAACACATGGAATGCAGTATCACACTGGTCACCTTTAACACATGGAATGAAGTATCACACTAGTCACCTTTAACACATGGAATGCAGTATCACACTAGTCACCTTTAACACATGGAATGCAGTATCACACTAGTCACCTTTAACACATGGAATGCAGTATCACACTAGTCACCTTTAACACATGGAATGCAGTATCACACTAGTCACCTTTAACACATGGAATGCAGTATCACACTAGTCACCTTTAACACACGGAATGCAGTATCACACTAGTCACCTTTAAACCTTTAACACATGGAATGCAGTATCACACTAGTCACCTTTAACACATGGAATGCAGTATCACACTAGTCACCTTTAACACATGGAATGCAGTATCACACTAGTCACCTTTAACACATGGAATGCAGTATCACTACTAGTCCACCTTTAACACATGGAATGCAGTATCACACTAACCACCTTTAACACACGGAATGCAGTATCACACTAGTCACCTTTAAACCTTTAACACATGGAATGCAGTATCACACTAGTTACCTTTACACCTTTAACACATGGAATGCAGTATCACACTAGTCACCTTTAACACTTGGAATGCAGTATCTACACTAGTCACTTTAACACATGGAATGCAGTATTCACACTAGTCACCTTTAACACATGGAATGCAGTGTCACACTAGTCACCTTTAACACATGGAATGCAGTATCACACTAGTCACCTTTAACACATGGAATGAAGTATCGCACTAGTCACTTTTAACACATGGAATGAAGTATCACACTAGGTCACCTTTAACACACAGAATGAAGTATCACACTGGTTGGTCACCTTTAACACATGGAATGAAGTATCACACTGGTCACCTTTAACACATGAATGAAGTATCACACTAGTCACCTTTAACACATGGGAATGCAGTATCACACTGGTTGGTCACCTTTAACACATGGAATGCAGTATCACACTAGGTCACCTTTATACACATGGAATGAAGTATCACACTAGTCACCTTTAACACATGGGATGCAGTATCACACTAGTCACCTTTAACACATGAATGCAGTATCACACTAGTCACCTTTAACACATGGAATGAAGTATCACACTAGTCACCTTTAACACATGGAATGAAGTATCACACTAGTCACCTTTAACACATGGAATGAAGTATCACACTAGGTCACCTTTAACACATGGAATGAAGTATCACACTAGGTCACCTTTAACACATGGGATGCAGTGCCACTATGGTCACCTTTAACAGCCCAGAAAAAATTATCTGGTACCCATTTTATTATTCTGGGTCAACTCCGGGGCTACATCTTCTTCTTCTTCTTCTTCTTCTTCTTCTTCTTCTTCTTCTTCTCTTCTTCTTCAGCTTTCCGAGCCATTGAGGTTCTTTGCTGCAGATACAATCCGTCTCCATTCGTCTCTCTGGTGGACCTTCTCTTGCCAGTCGTTGATTCCAAGTGCTTGTAGGTCTGTACATGTATTATCTCTCCACCGTCTTCTTGGTCTACCTCGGGGTCTACGGTCATTATTTCCTGAGTGTCAGCGAGTTTTGTTTCCCTATTATCTTCCATTCTTTCTATATGCCCCAGCCATTGTATTCTATTAGCCTTCATGATACCAGCGATTAGCGGGGACTTAAACAGATCACACCGGGACTACATGGTTATGTAAAATCAACACTATCCACCTTGAGGAGAGATTGAGCCCAGGAACAGATGGTGAGTGCATTGGCCACAGTGCTGACATGCCCCTGATGTTAGGTTTGCTGGTCAGCTATGGTCTCAAGTGTTGATGTCACATTAAGTGGCATGTAAACAACACAGATGTTTCAACAAAGAAGCAACTCCTACTCACGTGCTGACATCTGAGGAATGAATGATTTGCTCATGTTTGGGAATATCTGGAGATTACACCTGGCTTTGTTTAGTTTTGGCATTATTACAAGAGAAGGTTGATGTTATACTTAACATTTATGAAAGGGCGACAATGAAAGGCCACTTTTTTAAAGGGGTCACACTAATGAATAAAATTTATCAAAATGTCACATTAAATAAACAGATTTTTAAAAAGTATCACAATGAAAAGCCAAATTTATTATGCACATCTGAAACAATATTTATGACTTGAGAAATAAATATTTTTACCTGAAAAAGGAGGCCGCCACTGAATTGACAAACCTGGATACATGAAATCCTCTGAATTGTACACAAAGGGAGTTTCAAGGCCTTTAACAGTTACAGAAAATGGGCGTTCCACTGAGTTAGTTGATGTAGGAAACTCTTCTGGTAGCAGTGATTGATTAAAACTCTCGTAAAAGGCTTTGCATTCTGAAAAAAAAAGATGACCAGATAATATTAATAATTCTTTATGAAACCGCTCTCCGTGGCTAAGGGCTTGCGAACGTGGTTTGTGAGCCTGTATACCCGGGCTCGAAACACAGCGGTGCTAGTTTTTTTGAAAAAGGTATAGGTGCCGGTCGTTCAGAAAGCAATGGCAAACTACTGAACGTAAAATTTGCCCAGGAATCACGAACAGCGAAAATGCTGGGGTTGACTGCTACGTCCTGTGAAGGACATCAACACAATTTTTTTTTTAAATTTTATGAAACCACTGAGACTACTTGATTTCATAATTGCAGAAGCGGGCCATTGTTTGTCGAGACTCTTGTCTTTTCCACTTTTTACATGGGGCAGTGAGGAACATTTTATGTGATATTAACTGGCACGGGAACAGAGCATAATGGGGACGACCTTTTGCTGTGATGTTGGAACCGCAACTAATGACTAATAATTGCAGAATATACTAGTATATCATCATCTTGTGCCAAGCTCTGTGCTCTTGTCTTGACCATGCCATCCATATATTTATTCTCTGCCTTCCCCTTGTCTTTTACCCTCAATCTTGCAAGTTGTCACCAAGTTCTAAATACTAGTATATACAATAGATAAATGGGACTGAATAAACAGGTGTAAAGGCAACAGGACTGACTTCACTGCACATAAGTTTTATCCAACATAGCCAGATGTCTTTCTACAGAGTGGCCTGCTGAAAGCAGGGCACAAAGTACAAACTCTGTAGTTCCAGCGATGATCCCCAGGTGCCTCTAAAAATATCTGCATTTGTGAACTGAATGATGGAGTATAGAAATGAACTCGCAACCTTCACAAAATGAGGTAGGCAGCTTGACCACTTCACCACTGAGACCCCCAAAGATACATAAATGTGCAACTACATGGCTCTTGGTAGTCAGTATCACAATGTCAGACTTTACTTTCCCAGAACAGTTGGTACACGTTTTCTGAGGCAGTGCCAGCCCCACAGTTGTATTTACTGGGAGACAATCTCGCCCTTATAGAGATTGAAGCCTGGACTACTGTCATCTTCATCCAGTACCTTGCTGGCTGGCATGAGCGATCATGCCCCTCCACAAATTGCAATCTCTAATGTCATTGATCAATTTGTGTGTTGACCAGCTTCCGTGCCACGACATAAGACTGTCAAGAAATTTCTCACGCTGTCTTCCTCTATCTCTCTTTCTACAAATCTTTTGGGTTGTTACATGTTACAGTTTTTGTCTTCCCATAATGTGGCCAAAAATGATAACTGCTTCTTTCTGATGTATTTGATAAGTTGTCTTTATGACTTAGCTTCCCTAAAATGTCCAGATTGCTCATTTTGACTGTCCATTTAATAATAACCTCAACCCAAAAGAATAGTGAAAATCACAACTTATATCTTAACACAGCAAATATAAAGATAATGCATACAGATAAAACTAATATGGAGAAAGAAATATATGTTAATGAGGAAACACTGAAGGATGTGGAAAATTTTGAATATCTTGAGTTATAAATTACCAACAGAATGAAAGAAATTAAAAGACAAATATCTATTGCTATTCAAAAACTAAAACAACTGAATAAATTGTGGCGTGGGACAGATAGATCTACAAAAATTAGATTGTTAAGATCATGCATCTTTCCTATTGAGACCTGGACACTTACTAAACAAGCTGAACAGCCCATATATGCCTTTGAATATAAATGTTAAAAACGGATTCTAAGAATGTCTTGGATACAGAAAATAACAAATGCATCCAAACAACAAGATCTGAATACTGAAGAATGTTGGCTACTGAAGTCGATAAATCAAAGAAAATTTAATATTTTGGTCACATGAAACGTCATGAAAGTTTGGAGAGAACAATAATGGAGGGGTATATGCATGGGAAGAGAGGAAGAGGAAGGCCAAAGAGAAGATGGGTGCAGGATATGGCAGATGATCTACAGATGGGTGTATCAGACGTGGGGCATCTTGATTATGACAGAAGTTTTCTGTAAGGTTGTTATAGGAGCGAGGTTCTGCAGAGGACATGCTACTGAATGAATTAATTAATTTTCAGCATTCTTCCATACTACTGTCATCATCATCAAGTGCCATGCCAGCTGGCATTCATGGCTCCCCACAAATCTTGGCCTTTGGTGTTCTGGATCAAATCTGCTGATGGTATTCCTCCATGCCACTGTCTCAATCCATCCAGCATAATTTCTCTTGGTCTGCCTCTGCCTCTCTTCCCCTCGATCTTTCCAGTTGTCACAATGTTCTCCAATGCCTCTCTTCTCATCACATACTGAAGAAAGCTGTTTGTCTCTTTCTTATTATTGTATATAATATTCTAGTTTATTACCTTGTCTCAGGCAGTCGTTGTTATTTACTCTGACAGTCCAAGGAATTTGCAACATTCGTCTCAGGAACCACATCTCTGTTGCTTCTAATTTCTTCCTAATTTGTCCATTCACATTCCACGATTCATTGCCATGAAGCAAAACTGGTTCTACGTAGAATACTACTGTACTGGCAAATAATTTTCCAATCACCACGCTACTTTAGCAAGCAAAGGAGCATTAAGGGCTATGACAACAACAATTATTTGTTAATGTAAAAGTCAAATAATTTTTAGAGCCTATTAGCACCATCGTATCGGTGACAATCCAAAACTTACCTGCAGTTTTGTACTTTCTAATGCATACTGTGCTGGTATTGAGCTGTGGAATAAAAAGGGGGCAAATAACTACTGGTTTACATTTCTTCAATTTATACAAATTGGCAACTGCAAAACATTACGGTGGTTGTCCATCAAGAATGATGATAACCATTCATTTCATCCAGTAGGGTTGAAAGTTTGGAGCCGTGAGTTCTAAGATGGCTGGTAAGGTCTATTTTGGCTCGAAATGTTCTTTGACAACGTGGGCAAAGAATGCTTGACGTTCCAGAAGGATCTCCTGCAGTGGTATTTTTGTCCAGCCTTTTTTTCACATCTCTTGCAGCCCTGTTTGCTTCACAAGCGACTACACCCTTGCATATTGATGTATGCCACGAATTTTGATCTTTGGCAGCAAGCAGTCTCCCAAGTGTTGTGATGACTTCCAAATGCTTTTAGTGAGATCGTCCGAGTGTCTTTAACACTTTTATTCTGACCGCCTTAGGAGCATTTACCACAGTGCAGCTCACCATAAAATATTTGTTTAGGGAGTCTGTGATCTGGCATGCGAGTCAAGTGACCAGCCCAGCAAATCTGATTCTTCATTAGTAGAGTGTGGATACATTGCATGGACGCTCTTTCTAAGACATCAGTGTCTGGGATCTTGTCTTGCCATTTAATCTTCAGTAGCTTCCCTAAGGCAGACTGTGTGGAAGTGGTTTAATTTCCTGGAGTTTCGCTGGTAAACAGTCCAGGTTTCACATGCTTATAGCAGTCTGGATAATTTATATACAATATACAGCAGTGTGGCAAAACATTATAAAATAATGCAAACATTGTACAATATTTATAGCTTCTTCTTCTTCTGCTGCCTTTCCTCTCCCAAAGGAGCATAGACACTCAACAAGATCATGCCAAGCTAATTTGTTCATGATTGATTGCATTTTGCAGCAAAGTTTTCTATGGGATAAGGTAGTCAGTCTCATGCTAACCCTTCTTAGTTATTTCTTACAACATGCATGGTAGGTTATACAGTAATTATTCTTTGCTTCCCTTTTAGGCCCAGGTAAAGGTTAATACCTAGCTACAGGAGCTATCAGGCTGTATTCATTTATACTATTCAAGGCAGCTTCTGTGGCTTAGGGTAGAGAATGCAGTTTCATAATCCCCACTTACCGGGTTCGAAGTCAGCAGCAGAGCTGATCGGTTTGCACTGATTTTTATAATGGTATAATATTTCCATTCCATGGTATTATATTTCCACTCGGAAAGCAATGGCAAACTACTGAACATAAAATTACCAACAAAATCAAAGCAACTAATAAATGCTAGGATTGAGTGTGATGTCCTGTTAAGGAAATGAAACAAACTTTCATTATATACGAGGGTAGGTCAGAAAGATATGCACCACAATTAATACCTCAGCTAATAATAAAGATAGAAGCATTACATTTGCACTATTTTAAGTTTCTAATCTCTTGAAGGTGTATACCAAAATTGCACCTCTGTAAACCAATTCTAATGGCGACCAAAACAACATTGAAATGGCTGATGTTAATGACGTACGTTACAAGCAGAGGATTGTTATAATTTTTGATCGCAGAGAAAGCAACTCTTGTTAATATTCACAAACGTTTGTGTGCTGTTTGTGGCACTTTTGCAGTCGATAGAAGCACAGTTAGTCGCTGGGCACAGAGAGTTTGGGTTTCTGCAAGTGGAGATGTAGAGCTGGCTCATTAGCCGTGCTCTGGATGTCCTGTCACAGCTATCTGCCGGATCATGTTGAAACGTGGTGACATCATGATTTACAGAGATAGGTGAATCACAAGTCAACAATTGTCCATGCAGCTTTCAATAAGCAAAGGTAGTGCGATTGCAATTTTCAAATACCTGGGATATTCAAAGGCTTGTGCAAGATGGGTTCCTCGAGCTCTCACAGAGGCACATAAGGCCCAAAGAAAAACACTTTGTTCAGAATTGTTGCAGCGGCCAATTCAGATGTGGATGTTTTTTTTTTAAATCAAACATTGTGACAGGAGACGAAACTTGGGTTCATCATTTTGAACCGGAGACAAAAAAACATTCATTGGAGTGGCATCATATTCAATCAACAGAGAGGAAAAAATTCAAAACATCTCCATCAGCCGGTAAAGTCATGCTCACTGTATTTTGGGACATTGATGGGGGTTATTCTCGTGGATGTGTAGCCAAAAGGTGGAACCATGAATTCGGAAATTTATATCAAACCACTCAAAAAACTCATTCGTTGTTACTGTAGGGTTAGGCCTCACAAGAAATCGTGAGCAGCTGCTTCTCCTTCACGGCAACGCGCGCTCTCACAAAGTTTGCAAACAAGGGAGGCAATAAACAAAATGTGGTGGAATGTACTGCTCCATCCACCTTACAGTTCAGCCCTGGCACAATCTGATTTCCATCTTTTCGGGCCCTTTAAGAATCCTATCCGTGGGACAAAGTTTGAAGACAATGAGGGAGTGACTAATGCTGTGAAGAAATGGCTATGAGAACAGGACAAAATGTGGTACAGATCGGGATACATGCTCTCGTTTCAAGACGGTGTAAAGCCGTTAAAGTTGATGGCGGTTATGTTGAGAAGTAGAAATGTTTGCTGCACATGTGCATGAACATTTGACTAGATTTCATTTGTGCGTTATTAACAAGTTTAAAATAGGTACATGGAATGTTGGAACGTTAAGTGAGCTTGGAGAGTTACACAATGTTATAAGTGAAATGGAAAGTATAAAATTGAATATTCTAGGCGTAAGTGAGATGGGATGGAAGAGATCAGGCAAAATTAGAAACGAAAAACACACAATAATTTATTCTGGAGGGGATACACACGAAAAAGAAGTAGGGCTAATATTTGATAAACAAACAGCCAAATCAATTAATGGTTACTGGTGTATTTCAGACAGAGTTATTATGGTCACATTGAAAGGCAAGCCAACAGATATAAATATTTTTCAAGTATACGCACCAACAACAAACAGTAGTGATGAATAAATACAACATTTTTACCATGAAGTAGACATGGCAATGTATCAAATTAAAACACAAGATATAAAAATAATACTAGGTGATTTAAATGCAAAAGTAGGAAAAGGAAAAATGGCAGATGTAGTGGGGAATTATGGTTTAGGTACAAAAAATGAACGGGAGAATAACTAATAGAATAGGTAAATTAAATATCAATGATATGATAATTGGAAACACCTGGTTTAAACACCATAAAAGATGACTTTACACATGGATAAGCCCTGATAAGAAAATACTCAACCAAATTGACTACATACTTATTAATAAAAGGTTTTGAAATGCATTAATTAATGTAAAGACAACGCCGGGTGCTGACTGTAATGGTGATCATGTACCGCTATGTCGTATAATAAAAGTAAGACTGAAAAAAAGAAAAAAAAGTGGTTAGGAATATGAGACTTAATAAAGAGGTTTTGAAGGTAAAAAAAGAAATTCAAGAACAATACAGAGTGATTTTGAAAAATAGGTATAATGCAATAGCTAAAATGCAGAATATAAATGAACAATGGGAAATGTTAAGGGGTTCCATTAATCAAACGAGCAAAGAGATATTACCGGAGATTAGCCAAAAGGCTAAGAAAAATTGGATGACTGAAGAAATATTACAGTTGATGTCCAAAAGAAAAAAGAGTAAACATGATAAGCATGTAAATAATGAGATAAATAAAGAAATAAGAAATAATTGTGTGAAGGCAAAAGAAAGTTGGTTAAATGAGCAGTGCAAGAAAATTGAATTAAATTCTATTAAAAATACAAAACATATGCACAAACAAATCAGTGATATTACAGGAAGAAAATAAGAATAAATGCAGGTTGTTTAAAATCAAAAACAGGAAATATATTATTGGAGGAAGATGCTATAATGAAGAAGCGGAATGAGTACTATAAGAGACTTATATGATGGAGAAAGGGCATAATTAACAGAAGAATGTATCTTAGAAGGTCCACCTATTCTAAAAGAAGAAGTTGATGATGCTATCAAGCATATGAAGAAAGAAAAAACAGCTGGGCCAGATGGAATCACAATAGAAGAATTAGAAGTAATGGGAGAATTCGGAGTAGATATATTAACCAAAACGTTGAATGATATTTATAGCAGTGGATATATACCAAGCGATATGTTGAAATCTGTATTAATAGCTATACCAAAAATGCCAGGAGCAATTGAATGCGAAGATTTTCGTACGATTAACCTCATAAATCACGTCACTAAGCTTCTACTCAGAATTATAATGAGAAGAACAAGGAAGAAAATACAAATGGAAATTGGTGAAGAACAGTATGGATTTGTGGAAGGAAAAGGTACAAACAATCCAATATACACATTACAAAGACTATTTGAAAGATCAGTATAGACAAAGAAAGACACATAGTTGTGCTTCATAGATTATACTAAGGCATTTGATAAAGATTTTATCTCCGAAAAAGCTAACGAAATAACAAATTAACACTCTTGTTTCTTCTGGTTATAAAATTAATTCTGTGGTTTTCTTATTCAAAATAACTTTCACAAATGTCATATTAAGAGAGATTTAAATAAAGCAGGCGCCTACTTTTTGACATACTTTGTATGTTTTCTAATGACCTGAAAGTAGTAATGTAGGAGGTATTTACTTCGAAAATCTGGTGCAAAACGTCATCGATGACGTAGTTTTTTACTATACGAAGGGGA
Organism: Cepaea nemoralis; assembly: GCA_014155875.1. Classification (NCBI taxonomy): domain Eukaryota; kingdom Metazoa; phylum Mollusca; class Gastropoda; order Stylommatophora; family Helicidae; genus Cepaea; species Cepaea nemoralis. Next base: position 275,562 of record JACEFZ010007135.1, read on the forward strand.
TAACACCAGATTGAAAACGGATCCTTTTCAGACCTCATTTTCAAAAATGACGGGGCACGCGGGCGGCGGCAGCGGTGGAGAGACAAGCCCCGGGCATGTGGAATACTTATATAGATAAGTAGACCAAATAGTTGCCGGCACCTGGGTTCGAGTCCCAGTGTGTGTGTGTGTGTGTGTGTGTGTGTGTGTGTGTGTGTGTGTGTGTGTGTGTGTGTGTGTGTGGTCGAGCCCCAGTCATATAGATATCGACTCCCTTCTATGAGGAGATCGAAATCCAATATGACAGATTGGAAAAATGCTTTATTCCATCACTCGAGTTATTTCGAGTAGGCCAATTAATGACCTTGTCAATAAACTTTCACGCTGATAGTTAATTCGGCAGGTGTCCCTACCCATGTATCAACATTAAGCACTTGGTGAAAATCTGGTTTAAAAATATACTAGCCAGGCATACAATATTATTAAAAAATTAACCCTAAAAAAGATAATAAACGGCTACATTTCTTGTATGTATACTGGAGAATTATAATTTTAATAAAAAAAGATACTATTCTGAATTAATTTAAGGCGTAACTTGCTAAGATAATTATAAAAATATGTAATATTATTAAACCCCACAATTATACCTCCTTAATTATAAAAGTCTCTCTCTCTGGCTGTGGGGTTATAATACTTTCTCTCTGTAATCCCGTTTATCACGCAGAGTCTCGTAGCGGAGCGAGAGCTGAGGTGGTTCGACCCCTGCTCGTGACTTGTGGGATACTGAGCCGGCCGCTCAGAAAGCAATGGCAAACTACTGAGCGTAATCTTGCCAAGAGATCAACATACAGCTGAAAGATGCTGGTGTTGACAGCTAAAGTCCTGTAAAAGGATATGCTAAAAAAAAACATTATAAAAGTAACCAGGCGAGACTAGTCATGACCCTTGACTCAACCAGAAGTAATAAGCTCCCCTGACCGCTAGATTTTACCTGCGCGCACAGGTAAAAGTCACGCACTGACCCCACCACGGCCAGTGAGGAATACAATGGCCAGCGACCAACGATTGATAAGCTGTGAAGATAATACACCGGACACGGTAGCCAGTATAATCACGCCAGGTAGTGCGATTTGGCCTGTAAGGCTTGTAAATGAACGTGTGTCAGAAATATATTGCAGGTGTATGTGTATGCGTGCATGCGTTGGTGTGATCTCTCTCTCTCTCTCTCTCTCTCTCTCTCTATCTTCTCTCACTCTCTGTCTCTCTGGATCTTTCTCTCTCGCTCTCTCTCTATCTTTTCTCTCACTCTCTCTCTGTCTCTCTCTTATCTCTCACTCTCTGTCTCTCTGACTCTTTCTATCTCTTTATCTCTCTCTCTCTTTCACCCCCCTCTCTCTTTCTTTCTTTCGCTCTCACTATCTCTATCTTTCTCTCTAGAATTATTAATACGGGTACTGTTCAAACAAGGCATTACTATCATATTTCTCTCTCTCTCTCTCTCTCTCTCTCTCTCTCTCTCTCTCTCTCTCTCTCTCTCTATATATATATATATATATATATATAATATATATATATATATATATATATCTCTTTCTCTCACTCTCTGTCTTTTCTCTCACTCTCTTTCTCTCTGGCTCTCTCTCTCTCTTTCTCGCTCTCTCTCTCTCTCTGTCTCTCATTCTCGGTCTCTCGGGCTCTTTCTCTCTCTCACTATCTCTTTAAGGCATTGCATTTACACGACATCGCAGTCAGTCCCAACATTCGTGCTTCCTGGACAAGATTGCCTTTGTTTTTCTGAACAACCGGCACATATGATCTTCTGTAGTGTCTGTCATCAGGATTACCAGCATCACCTCCATCATCAAGCCCAACGCCGTTTTTGTCAAGTGGAGACATCGCTCTCTCTCTCTGGGTCTTTTTCTCTTGCACTCTCTCTCTCTCTTTCAGTCTCTCTCGCTCTCTCTATTCTCTCTTTCTCTCTCTCTATCTTTTCTCTCAGTCTCTATCTCTCTGGATCTTTCTCTCTCTCTCTTTCACTCCCTCTCTCTCTGGGTCTTTCTCTCTCTCTCTTTCACTCTCTCTCGCTCTCTCTATTCTCTCTCTTTGTCTCTCTATCTCTATCTTTTCTCTCACTCTCTGTCTCTCTGGCTATTTATCTCACTCTCTCTCTCACTCTCTCTCACTATCTCTGTCTTTCCCTCTCTCTATCTTTTCTCTCTCTATCTTTTCTCTCACTCTCTACCTTTCTCTCACTCTCTTTCTCTCTGGCTCTTTCTCTCTCTCTCTCGCTCTCTCTGTCTCTCACTCTTTGTCTCTCTGGCTCTTTCTCACTCTCTCTCTCTCTCTCATTATCTCTATAATGCATTGCATTTACACCACATCGCAGTCAGTCCCAGCATTCGTGCTTCCTGGGCAAGGTTGTCGGTGTCTTTCTGAACGGCCGGCAACCATGATCTTCTGTAGTGTCTGTCATCAGGATTACCATCAGCATCATCACCCAGTACCACCACCAAAATCATCATTATCATCATCAGCAGCAGCATTATCTCATCATCATCATCTGACGGTGACCGATTGGGTGACTCATCACGGGGCTCTGTCGGCGGAGTGAACGTACGTGAACGTGTTCAGACATGTCTTTGGGGGAAAGCTGGAGGATGACTCAGAGCGTACTGATAGCATAACGATACAGCCGAGACACTTGGGTAATGGTCACAATCGATTAAATATAGCGATGCTTCGGGTAATATGTCTAAAGTATACAATCGAAACACATGACTAAAACCAGTAAAGATGGCGTCGCACTCGATTACATGGGTAAGGGTACAACCACGTGGCTAAAACCGATCAAAGATGGCGCTGTAGTCGGTCACGTGTCTTATGGGATAAATCCGAAACGTGACTAATAAATAACTCAACCGATCACTTGACCAGACAGTGCATAATAATCTGCTAGTCATTCTACGTCAGCGAATAGTGTGTATAAGACGACCAGCATTCGTCGAATAGAAGTACCGGTCTCAGTGAACAGCAACCAGCTCACGATGTTACAACTCGCTAACGGTAAGTTGGTTTTTTGATAAAGCTTTCACATTTTCCTTGTGTTTCTCCAAGTAGGCATAAGGGTAACCTAACAATACTAGTATAATACAGGGGATATATGGTGCTAGACGCATATATCTGAAGAGACAAGCCATTTATTCCTATAGTATTGTAGGCTGGGTCAACATGGAATAGAGCTGGTATTCTAACTTTTTAACACAGCACTATGATGGTACCGTAATAATATAGGTAGTAATGTGTAGTCATAGAGGAAGGTGAAAGTTACTGCGGGGTCTACATACCCATTATCGATAGAAATATATGAAGTGTGTAACAGAAAGTGCATGTCAGATTTATAGCTATTAACTGTAATATCAATGTCTATAACGCTGATAAAGTACTCTGTTCTGATATGTTTTACAGATACCGAGATCCATGAAAACCTAATTAGTAAACTGGAGCATACTAAGAGCTGAACCATACAGCTATTGCATGGCGTGTCTTAATGTCCCACAAAATCAAGAAGCCGAGAATCCATTCAGTCATTCTTGTTATTATGGTGAGTGTGGTAGTTTTGCAGATCTAGTAACGGTTCGATTGCGGGATGTACAACAACAGAACTTAACCAAACAAGAAATAATCACATTAAGCCTGAATAGAATTGAGGAGTGCATCCTCGACTATAATCAACAACAGGATACTTCAGAACCATCCTCACCAAACGTCGAGCGAACATTATCACCGGCATCCTTAACCTTTAGTCAATCCACACTAGCGGACGAGTATTAAAACACCTACATAAAAACAAAATGGATGTAATATACTTACAGTCCTATCTTTAATAGCTGACTAGTCATCAATACGAAGAAAACTACAGTGGGTGTGAGGAGACTGCATATGTATATCACTGGTATTCTGACTTCACAGACTGTAGCTCACAGTAACTACAACGCAAGTAACACGGCGCCCTCTACGATATCTATTTCATCATACTGAGCGGTCATGAGGCGAGAATGACCCGCATTCCTCAACCCGGCTTAAACATACGGGTTAACGAGCGGGTAGTAGAACGCTTATTTGCGCCATACGGGCAGCCACGTCAGCATAATCTGAACCGCTTGACCTAAGAAACTGGCTGAAACCGGTTTTATGCGTGGCTCAAAAACTAGTATATAAACCCGAGGCTGGTAACTCTCAAGCATTGTGATCAGAATATGACTACAGACCTCAAGACTGTGCCTGCTCACTGGATCTACATGACTTGTAGTGGTGAGACTATGAGGCCAGTGGGAGATGGTAATAAGGCTGTGTTTGTCTCATTTTACAGATGAACGAGCACGTTACACATCCGAAGATTTTACGGTGAATACGACAAGAAGTTCCCGACTAAAATTGGAATAGCATTTACTCGGCAAGAATATGAACAGATGATCGCCATGCATCGTGAGATCCTAGCTAACTTTGACAGACTCAACCAAGTTAACCAAGCCAGTAACGAAATCAAACAAGGTACTAATAGAAATTCAGTAACCAAAACATTCAAGTCAGTGCTCATGTCAAACAAGGCACTACTCGAAGACATCAAGTCCAAAACACTAAAGTCAGTGCTCAAGTTAAACAAGGAACTAACCGAAATCACCAAGTAGTCGCATACTATACCGCTAGTCTTCAACCCAGCTAGTCAGATGTGTGATGACCCCAGCAACCAGATGTGTGATGAGCCCAATAGCCAGCTGTTTGATGAGCAACAAGACACCAACCAAAGCAATCAAGTCCAACACATTCAAGACAGTACTCAAATCAAACAGGGTACTAAACGAAGCCACCAAGTAGACGCATACTATACCACCAGTTATCAACCCAGCTACAGTCAGATGTGTGATGACCCCAGCAACCAGATATGTGAAGAGTCCAATAGCCAGATGTTTGATATGACCGACACTCAAATGATTGATGGCCCTGTTGTCTACAATACTCAGATGTCAGCCCACAAATCAGGAGACTAGCTTTATGACTACATGCCAAGTGACATATACATACCAGGCTACCAACTGGAAAAACCAACCTACTCAGACAATGGTATGAAGAAACGCAGAAACAACATACAATGTGTATAGCTCTGTATCTGAAAATAAAAGGCCGTGATGATACTATGTATACCAACTCATAGCACATCATCCATATCGTGTAATGACATTATGAATTTTTTTATTCTTATAATATGTACTGAAATACTGTAAAATGCACTGAAATAATGTAAAATAAACAGGTATATAGATTATAATTACGTCTTGTTGTTGAATATTTAGTGTTTACAGTGTATATAGTTGTCATGTCGTGAGAGAATGATGGGCAAAAATCTTGGTCAAGTAATAAAATTTCTTATCCAAATGGGAACATTTTTGGCTACACTTCAACCAGACTTATAAAAAAACCACCGCAGAAGTCGGATGTGTCGGCCTAACGGCGCAAGAACGCAGCTCTGCTGTAAACAGGCACAACGCAATCACATCCGAAAAAAAAACTCCGGATGAACGCAGAAGAAGAAGTAGAAGAAGAAAAAAACAAAAAAACAAAAACAAACCCGAACTTATGAAAAGTAGGAAAATTTGTTAACCAAATGTGAAAAGGTTAGCCATATTTCAAACCAAACTAATAAAAATCTCAGTCAAACATAGGAAAAGTAGGAAAATTTGTTTACCAAACGTGAAAAGTTTGACAAAATTTCACCCAAACTTATGAAAAGTAGGAAACTTTGTCGTCCAGATGTGAAAAGTTTGACCAAATTTCACCCAAACTTATAAAAAGTAGGAAACTTTGTTAACCAAATGGCAAAAATCTTTACCAAGTAAGGGAATGTGTTAACCAAACGTGAAAAGTTTGGCCAAATTTCAAACAAAACTCATAAAAAGTAGGAAACTTTGTTAACAAAATGTGAAAAGTTTAGCCAAAATTCATCGAAACTTATAAAAAGTAGGAAACTTTGTTAACCAAATGTGCAAATTGTTGGACAAGTGAAGAAATATTTCATGCAAAACTTATGAAAAGTAGGAAATTTTGTTAACAAAATAAGAAACATTTTAGCCAAATTTCAGCCACACTTATAAAATAGTAGGAAAATTCCCTAACCAAAGGGGAAAAAATATCTCAAGTTGTCATTTTACATCGCAACCTACTAGACATATTCGCCTTCCCCTATACAAACAGCAGCTGTATTTCAGAAAATTAAATGTATCTTATGTAATAAGTCACTATGGTTGAATGAAAAAAAAAAAAATTTCACCAATAAAATTGTACAAAAAACAAAATGGATGTAATATACTTACAGTCCTATCTTTAATAGCTGACTAGTCATCAATACGAAGAAAACTACAGTGGGTGTGAGGAGACTGCATATGTATATCACTGGTAAAATATCTCAAGTTGTCATTTTACATCGCAACCTACTAGACATATTCGCCGTCCCCTATACAAACAGCAGCTGTATTTCAGAAAATTAAATGTATCTTATGTAATAAGTCACTATGGTTGAATGAAAAAAAATAAAATTTCACCAATAAAATTGTACAAAAAATTAACAATTAAATTTCTCTCTATGTTTCCAAATTGAATGTTTCATGTACAATTGTTAATTTTTTGTACAATTTTATTGTTGAAATTTTATTTTTTCATTCAACCATAGTGACTTATTACATATCATCATCATCATCAAGTGCCGTGCCGGCTGGCGTAGGCGTTCATGGCTCTCCATAGATCTCGGTCTTTGGTTTTCTGGATCAACTCTGGTGCTGATATTCCTCCATGCCACCGTCTCAATCCATCCAGCATCACTTCTCTTGGTCTACCTCTGCCTATCTTCCCCTCGATCTTTCCAGTTGTTACGATGTTCTCCAATGCCTCTCTTCTCATCACGTGACCGAAGAAAGATGTTTGTCTCTGTCTTATTGTTGTATATAATGTTCTAGTTTCATTAGCCTGTTTCAGGCAGTCGTCGTTAGTTACTCTGGCAGTCCAAGGAATTCGCAACATTCGTCTCAGGAACCACATCTCTGTTGCTTCTAATTTCTTCTTAATTTGTTCATTTACGTTCCAAAATTCACTGCCATACAGCAAAACTGGTTCTACATAGCATTTCAGCACTCTCTTTCTTACATTCAGTGATAGTGACTTATTGCATAAGATACTCTTCATTTTCTGAAAAGCGGCTTTTGCCTGCCCTATTCTCCTCCTAATCTCTGTTGTACATCTTCCATCTGATGTTATAAATGCCCCTAGGTATCTAAAATTATCAACTTGGTTAAGGATTTTCCCTTCTATTTCTATGTCACATTTTGGTGTCACCATTTTCTTTGATATTACCATTGTTACTGTTTTCTTGATATTCAAGGAGAGTCCTTTCCTTGCACTCTCTGTTACTACAACGTCTAATAATTGTTGTAGGTCTGTTGAATTATCCGCCACCAATACTGTGTCATCTGCATAGCGTATATTATTTATATTATAACCTCCAACTAGTATTCCTGGCATCTCTTTGATCTCTCTCACTATTACTTCGCTATACAGGGAGAAAAGATCTGGTGACAAGACACACCCTTGTCGTACTCCTAGCTTTATCTGTTCGTAACTACCCTCTTTATTTCCCATTTTAATTGCTGCTACTTGGTTCCAGTAAACATTCTTTATTATTCTTAAATCTTTTCCATCAATGTTGATATCTTCCAACATTTTAATCAGTTCATCATGTTTTACTTTATCAAATGCCTTAGTATAATCTATGAAGCACAAATATATGTCTCTCTGTTTCGCTATTGACCTTTCTATTAGTGTCCGTAATGTATAAATTGCATTGTTTGTGCCCTTTCCTTCCACAAATCCATACTGTTCTTCACTAATTTCCATTTTTATTTTCTTTTTGATTCTTCTCATTATGATTCTGAGTAGAAGCTTAGTGATATGGTTTATAAGGTTAATTGTACGAAAATCTTCACAATCAATTGCTCCTGGTCTTTTTTGGTATAGCTATAAATAAAGATTTCAGCATACCACTGGGTAAATATCCACTGCTGTAAATATCATTCAACATTTTGGTTAATATATCTACTCCAAATTCTCCCAATACTTCTAATTCTTCTATTGTGATTTCATCTGGCCCAGCTGTTTTTCCTTTCTTCATACGTTTCACAGTGTCAGCGACTTCTTCTTTCAGAATAGGTGGACCTTCTAAGCTACTATCTTCTGTTAATTCTCCCCTTTCTCCTTCATATAATTCTCTTATATACTCATTCCACCTCTTCATTATAGCATCTTCCTCTAATATTATCTTTCCTGTTTTTGATTTCAAACACCCTGTATTTATTCTTATTTTTCTTCCTGTAGGCTCACTGATTTGTCTGTGCATATTTTTTGTATCTTTAATGGAATTTAATTCAATTTTTTTGCATTGCTCGTTTAACCACATTTATCTTTTATTTCTTTATTTATCTTAGCGTATTCTTGTTTGTCATTTTTACTCTGTTTTCTTTTGTCCATCAGTTTTAAGATATCTTCATTCATCCATTTTTTCTTAGCTATTTTGCCTCTCTCCGGTAATACTTCTTTGCTAGTTTGATGAATGGAGTCCCTTAACATTTCCCATTGTTCATCTATACTCTGTATTTTAGTTATTGCATTGTACCTATTTTTCACAGTCACCCTGTATTGTTCTTGCATTTCTTTATCTATTTTCAGAACCTCTTTATTAAGTCTCATGTTCTTAACCATTTTTTTCCCTCTCTTTAATCTGACTTTTATTTGTCCACATAGTGGTACATGATCACTATTACAGTCAGCACCAGGCATTGTCTTTACATTAATTAAAGCATTTCTAAATCTTTTATTAATTAGTATGTAGTCAATTTGGTTGCATGTTTTCTTATCAGGGCTTATCCATGTGTACAGTCGTCTTTTATGGTGTTTAAACCATGTGTTTCCAATTATCATCTCATTGATATTTGCCCATTCTATTAGCTTTTCCCCTCTTTCATTTCTTGTACCTAAACCATAATTCCCCACTACATCCTCCATTTTTCCCTTTCCTACTTTTGCATTAAAATCACCAAGTATTATTTTTATTTCTTGTGATCCAATTTGAGCCTTCGCCATTTCTATTTTTAAGAAACATTTAATTTTCTGAAATACAGCTGTTGTTTGCATAGGGGACAGGCGAATATCTCTAGTAGGTTGGGATGTAAAATGACAACGTGAGATATTTTTTCCCCTTTGGTTAAGGAATTTTCCTACTTTTTTATAAGTTTGGCTGAAATTTGGCTAAAATGTTTTCTTATTTTGTTAACAAAATGTCCTACTTTTCATACGTTTTGCATGAAATATTTCTTCACTTGTCCAACAATTTGCACATTTGGTTAACAAAGTTTCCTACTTTTTATAAGTTTCGATGAATTTTGGCCAAACTTTTCACATTTTGTTAACAAAGTTTCCTACTTTTTATGAGTTTTGTTTGAAATTTGGTTAACACATTTTCTACTTGGCCAAGATGTTTGCCATTTGGTTGACTAAGTTTCCTACTTTGTATAAGTTTGGGTGAAATTTGGTCAAACTTTTCACATCTGGACGACAAAATTTTTCTACTTTTCATAAGTTTGGGTGAAAGTTGACCAAACTTTTCACGTTTGGTTAACAAATTTTCCTACTTTTCATATGTTTGACTGAGATTTTTATAAGTTTGGTTTGAAATTTGGCTAACCTTTTCACATTTGGTTAACACATTTTCTTACTTGGTCAAGATTTTTTTTGCCATTTGCTTAACAAAGTTTTATACTTTTCATAAGTTTGGGTGAAATTTGGTCAACTTTTCACATCTGGAGAACAAAATTTCCCACTTTTCATAAGTTTGGGTGAAAGTTGGCCAAACATTTCACGTTTGGTTAACAAAGTTTCCTACTTTTTATGAGTTTTGTTTGAAATTTGACCAAACTTTTCACATTTGGTTAACATATTTTCTCAAATGGCCAAGATTTTTGCCATTTGGTTAAAAAAGTTTCCTACTTTTCATAAGTTTGGGTGAAATTTGGTCAAACCTTTCACATCTGGACAACAAAATTTCCTACTTCTTATAAGTTTGGGTGAAATTTGGCCAAACTTTTCACGTTTGGTAAACAAATTTTCCTACTTTTCCTATGTCTGACTGAGATTTTTATAAGTTTGGTTTGAAATTTGGCTAACCTTTTCATATTTGGTTAACAAATGTTCCTACTTTTCATAAGTTTGACTGAGATTGTTATAAGTTTGGTTGAAATGTTTTACTCTGGTTAACAAATTTTCCTACTTTTCATAAGTTTGGTTTCTTTTTTTTTTTTTTTTTATAAGTCTGGTTGAAGTGTAGCCAAAGATTTTCCAATTTGGATAACAAATTTTATTACTTGACCAAGATTTTTGCCCTTCATTCTCTCACCACATGACAACTATATACACCGAAAACACTAAATATTCAAGAACAAGACGTAATTATAATCTATATACCTGTTTATTTTACATTATTTCAGTGCATTATACAGTATTTCAGTACATATTACAAGAATAAAAAAATTCATATTTTCATTACACGAAATAGATGATGTGCTATGAGCTGGTATACATAGTATCATCACAGCCTTTTATTTTCACATACAGGACTATATACATTGTATGTTGTTTCTGGGTTTCTGCACACCATTGTCTGGGTAGGTTGGTTTTTTCAGCTGGTAGCCTGGTATGTATATGTCACTTGGCATGTAGTCATAAGGCTGGTCTCCTGATTAGTGGGCTGACATCTGAGTATTGCAGACAACAAGGCCATCAATCATCTGAGTGTCGGGCACATGAAACATCTGGCTATTGGGCTCTTCACATATCTGGTTGCTGGGGTCATCACACATCTGACTGTAGCTGGGTTGATAACTGGTGGTATAGTATGCGTCTACTTGGTGGCTTCGTTTAGTACCCTGTTTGACTTGAGTACTGTCTTGAGTTTGCTGGACTTGATTGCTTTGGTTGGTGTCTTGTTGCTCATCAAACAGCTGGCTATTGGGCTCATCACACATCTGGTTGCTGGGGTCATCACACATCTGACTGTAGCTGGGTTGAAGACTAGCGGTATAGTATGCGTCTACTTGGTGGTTTCGGTTAGTTCCTTGTTTAACTTGAGCACTGACGTGAGTGTTTTGGACTTGATGGCTTCTGGTAGTGCCTTGTTTGACATGAGCACTGACTTGAATGTTTTGGTTACTTAGTTGCTTGTCTCTGTTAGTACCTTGTTTGATTTTGTTACTGGCTTGGTTAACTCGGTTGAGTCTGTCAAAGTCAGCTAGGATCTCGCGATGCATGGCGATCATCTGTTCTTGCCGAGTAAATGTCATTCCAATTTTAGTCGGGAACGTCTTGTCGGATTCACCGTAAAATCTTCAGATGTGTAACGTGCTCGTTCCTCTGTAGGATGAGACAAACACGGCCTTATCACCACCTCCCACTGGTCTAATAGTCTCACCACTGCGAGTCATGTAGACCCATTTAGCAGGCACAGTCTTGAGGTCTGTAGTCATCTTCTGATCACAATGCTTGAGTGTTACCAGCCTCGGGTTTATATACTAGTTTTTGAGCCACGCGTAAAACCGGTTTCAGCCAGTTTCTTAGGTCAAGCGATTCAGATTATGCTGACGCGGCTGTCCGTATGGCACGACTAAGCGTTCTACTACCCGCTCGTTGATCCGTTGTATGTTTAAGCTGGGTTGGGGAATGTGGGTCATGCTCGCGTCATGACCGCTCAATATGATGAAATAGATATAGTAGAGGGCGCCGTGTTACTTGCGTTGTAGTCACTGTGAGCTACAGTCTGTGAAGTCAGAATACCAGTGATATACATATGCAGTCTCCTAACACGCACTGTAGTTTTCTTCGTATTGATGACTGGTCAGCTATTAAAGACAGGACTGTAAGTATATTACAGCCATTTTGTTTTCTATGTAGGTGTTTTAATATTCGTCCGCTAGTGAATCGTCCGCGAGCGAGAGAGAGAGAGACAGAGCCAGAGAGAAAGAGAATGAGAGAAAAGATAGAAAGTGAGAGAAAATATATAGAGAGAGAAAGATAGAGATAGTGAGAGAGAGGGAGAGGGAGAGAGAGAGAGAGAGAGAGAGAGAGAGAGAGAGAGAGAGAGAGAGAGAGGGAGTGAAAGAGAGAGGGGGAAAGAGCCAGAGAGACAGAAAGTGAGAGAAAAGATAGATATATATAGAGAGAGAAAAAAAGAAAGAGAGAATAGTGAGAGCGAGAGAGAGAGAGAGTGAAAGAGAGAGAGAGCGAGAGCGAGAGATAAAGAGGGGGAGTGAAAGAGCGAGAGAGAGAAAGAGCCAGAGAGACAGAGAGTGAGAGAAAAGATAGAGATAGAGAGAGAGAGAGAAAGAGAGAATAGAGAGGACGAGAGAGAGAGTGTGAAAGAGAGAAAGAGAGCATGAGAGAAAGACCCAGAGAGAGAGAGAGAGAGAGAGAGAGAGAGAGAGAGAGAGCGATGTCTCCACTTGACAACTACGGTGGAATGCTTGATGATGGAGATGATGCTGGTAATCCTGATGACAGACACTACAGAAGATCATATGTGCCGGTCGTTCAGGAAGACAACGGCAATCGTGTCCAGGAAGCACGAATGTTGGGACTGACTGCGATGTCGTGTAAATGCAATGCCTTAAAGAGATAGTGATAGAGAGAGAGAGAGAGAGAGAGAGAGAGAAAGAGAGAGAGAGAGGCGAGAAAGAAAGATCCAGAGAGTGAGAGAAAAGATAGAGATAGAGAGAGAGAGATCCAGAGAGAAAGCGAGTGAGAGAAAAGATAGAGAGTGAGAGAAAAGATAAGAGAGAGAGATAGTGATTGAGAGAGAGAGAGAGAGAGAGAGAGAGAGAGAGAGAGAGAGAGAGAGAGAGAGAGAATATGATAATAAATGCCTTGTTTGAACAGTACCCGTATTAATAATTCTAGAGAGACAGATATAGATAGAGAGAGAGAAAGAGAGACAGAGTGAAAGAGGGAGAGAGAGATAGAGAGAGAAAGAGAGAAAGAGTCAGAGAGACAGAGAGTGAGAGAAGGGAGAGAGAGAGAAAAGATAGAGAGAGATCGAGAGAGAAAGACCCAGAGAGTCAGATAAAAGATAGAGAGAGAGAGAGAGAGAGAGAGAGAGAGAGAGAGATAGAGATCACACCAACGCATGCACGTATACACACACACCTGCAATATATTTCTGACACACGTTCATTTACAAGCCTTACAGGCCAAATCTCACTACCTGGCGTGATTATACTGGCTACCGTGTCCGGTGTATTATCTCCACAGCTTATCAATCGTTGGTCGCTGGCCATTGTATTCCTCACTGGCCGTAGTGGGGTCAGCGCGTGACTTTTACCTGTGCGCGCAGGTAAAATCTAGCGGTCAGGGGAGCTTATTACTTCTGGTTGAGTCAAGAGTCATGACTAGTCTCCCCTGGTTACTTTTATAATTAAGGAGGTATAACTGTGGGGTTTAATAATATTACATATTTTTATAATTATCTTAGCAAGTTACGCCTTAAATTAATTGAGAATAGTAGTTTTTTATTGACATTATAATTCTCCAGTATACATACAAGAAATGTAGCCGTTAATTATCTGTTTTTTAGGGTTAATGTTTTAATAATATTGTATGCCTGGCTAGTATATTTTTAAACCAGATTTTCATCAAGTGTTTAATGTTGATACATGGGTAGAGACACCTGCCGAATTAACTATCAGCGTGAAAGTTTATTGACGAGGTCATTACTTGGCCCACTCGGGGTAACTCGAGTGATGGAATAAAGTATTTTTACAATCTGTCATATTGGATTTCGATCTCCTCATAGAAGGGGGTCAATATCTACATGACTGGGGCTCGACCGCACCACACACACACACACACACACACACACACACACACACACACACACACACACACACACACACACACACACACACACACACACTGGGACTCGAACCCAGGTGCCCGGCAACTATTTGGTCTACTTATCTATATAATTATTCCACATGCCCGGGGCTTGTTTCGCCACCGCCGCCACCGCCACCACCGCCGCCGCAGCAGCCCGCGTACTCCGGGACCGGAAGTAGTCATCAGGACAATCGGAAGTGACCCAAGAATATACCCGCCAATTTTTTGAAAATGAGGTCGGAAAAGGATCTGTTTTCATTCTGGTGCTATACTCTTGTATAGTAAACAAAAAAAAAAAAAAAAAAACTACGTCATCGATGACGTTTTGCACCAGATTTTCGAAGTAAATACCTCCTACATTACTACTCCTGAAGAGTCAATTAATATAATGATAAATAAAATGATTAGAATACAAAGAGCGTATGAAATAAGAACCATGAACAGATTAAAAATTGATACGAGGATATCTTGAAAGAAATTAACACACAAAGTGAAATGGTGTTTTCCATCCGGAGACAATCCACATTTGGGCACATCATGAGATGCCGAAAGCTGAGTTCACAGTGACAACAGTACAGTAGGAAGTGAAATGAGGTTGAGAAAGACCAAGAGAGAAGATGCTTGATAGTTTGGCATCATGGTATTGAAAAACATTTGTATTAGAGATGACTGATGGTACACAAGACAGACACCTGTGGGCAGGCATGCTGACCAGTACCACATGGTTTGGACTATAAGAAGAGAATGACATATGAGAGAAGAAGACAGTGACATATGACTGATGGTACACAAGACAGACACCTGTGGGCAGGTATGCTGACCAGTACCACATGGTTTGGACTATAAGAAGAGAATGACATAAGAGAGAAGAAGACAGTGACATTCAACAGTAAATTGTGTATTTCTCTAGGTATTAAAGGTGAATGTTGCGAATACTTGGAGTGCCATAGTAATTAACAACAATTGCCTGGAAGAGGCTAATGAAAATATGAAAATAGAACATTATATACAACTGTAAGAAGGAGACAAACAGTATTCTTTGTGATGTGATGAGAAGAGAGGCAATGGAAAACATCTTGTTGACTGGAAAGATTCAATGGTAAAAGAGGCAGAGGTAGACCGAAAGAAATGATGCTGGGTGGACTGAAGTGGATAGGCATGGCAGGAATATTATCAGCAGAACTTGATTCAAAAACACCAATGGACTAAGATCTAGTAGAGAGATATGAACACTTATGCCATTTGGCAAAGCATATCATGTTGATGATGATCATAATAAGAGAGATTTCAATGAGAATTGTGAGGAAATGTATTGAAAAATAATGTAAAGATACAGAAAATATGATTAGAATACAAAGAGAGTAAGACATAAGAGAGAATAAGATACTGGATATTCAAGAATAAATTATGCCCAAAGGTTAAACTTCTCTAATGATACTGAACTGACTTACTTTCCTGTCACCATCATAAACTGTCAAGCCATCACACTGACCACGAACAACACAGCAGACGGTCAACAAGATTGTTAGTTTCAGTATTTGATTCATTCTTCCAGCTGTATGGTTTTCAGCTGAAAGCTGTATCAAATTTGCAAAACCCTAATTTTCAGATTTAAAAATACTCTTGTATTCAATGTTGAATTCAATGTATATTTCATTCATCTGTAAAACAAACAAACAAAAATAAAATGAAATTACAATCAACAAAATAAGTATGTGCCATTTTCAAACAAGCTTTAACTTGTAGCTCCAACCATATTATGTTTACAATTACTACAATAAATATAGCTAAAACAGATACAATGCTTTCATTCTCATTTACCAGGAAATAGGTAATTTCTGAAAACAGTGATTTAGTTAACAACTACAAGTAAAATCAAATGTACTAATGAAAATTACTTGGATATAAAATGAATGTGCATCTCTAGCCTCATTACTTGTAGATATTCATCATCATCATCAAGTGCCCTGCCATCTGGCTTAGGTGTTCATAACTCTCCACAGATCTCGGTCTTTGGTTTTCTGGATCAACTTCCACTGTTGATATTCCTCCATGCCACGGTCGCAATCCATCCAGCATCATTTCTCTTGGTCTGCCTCTCTTCCCCTTGATCTTTCCAGTTGTCATGATGTTCTCCAATGCCTCTCTTCGCATCACATGACAAAACAAGCTGTTTGCCTCTATCTTATTGTTGTATATAATGTTCTAGTTTCATTAGCCTCTTTCAGACAGTCATTGCTAGTTACTTTGGCAGTCCAAGGAATTTGCAAGCACTCGTCTCAGGAACCACATTTCTGTCACTTCCAATCTCTTCCTAATGTGTTCATTTACATTCCAAGATTCACAGCCATACTAGCAAAACAGGTTTATAATAGCACTTCAGCCCTCTCTTTCTTACATTCAATGATAGTGACTTATTGCATAAGATATTCTTCATTTTCTGAAATGCAGCCTTTGCTTGCTCTATTCTGCTCTTAATCTCTGTTGTGCATCTTCTTCCATCTGATGTTACAAATGTGCCCTAGATATTTAAAACTATCCACTTTTTCTAAGTAACATTTGGGTGTCACCTTTTTCTTCGATATCACCTATTGTTACTGTTTTATTGAACGAACGAACGAACGAACGAACAAACTTTATTTTCAAAGGGTTAAGAATTGGGCATGCAGGCCCGTCTGACATTCTGCCCTTCTTCTCAATTTCCTCTCATACATTGTTTCATTCAAACATCACTTGTGAAGCTATTCTTAGACAACAAATGAACAATAAGCATTAAAACACATGAAAAATAATTAATAATACTTGACTTACTGAGGCATGTTTAATATGGGGATTATAAATACCTAAGGAAAGTGTAACGTACCATACATATGGGAATGTTTATTAGGTAGTTGTTGTTTCAGACAATTTTCCATTATTATTGGGTTGTTTTTTTTTTGGGTGGGATGTAATCTGTACTGAGGTAGTATTCAAACAGGTTGCGACTGTATGTATAGTGATTGGTTGTGTCTTTGATTTATTGTGGAAGATTGTTCCACAATTGAACGGCAGAGTATGCTAAGCTTATTTTTTTTATAAAAGTCTATCCTAGGTTTAGAGACATGAAGCATATTTAGTCGCTGTAACAAGCTACGTGGAGGGTCCCAAATAGCCCGGTCACAATGTTTAATTAATCTTCTATAGCCCTGGCTGGAATAGGTCTTTACCTGCCAACCCTCCTCCGTTTTCCCTGGACTCACTGTCACGCTTCCTTTCGACCTAGGGACCTATTTCCTGCAGTGTTCTTCTGGCTGACACATAAATAACATGGCAGTCGTCAGAACAACTTGGAAGTAATTTTATTAACCTAATCAAGAACAGCACAGGAACACATAAAGGCAGATAAACAGATAGATCTACACAGACACTACACTGGTAAAGTTTTGACACAGAGCCTCCAGTCACCACAGTCACAGATCCAGCTTCAGATACTGTCTGATCTGTCCAGATATATCTCACCAAAGATGTCAGAATCTCCTTCCTTCTCCAGCAACTGGTTGTAGATTCCACAGGCTTTTGTAGAATCCAAGCGACTGGTGTGTTGAGGACTTCTGTTCATTGCCACATGAATTAATTCGGCACCAGGTCTTCACTGACCTATGAAAAGCTTTACGGTTGCAGATACGGTGAGGTGTTCGTGGAGGGATAATGGATGGGTGCCTTTTAATGTCTGGTATAAAATGAGTATGCAAGAAAATCACTCTTAGGCTCCCTCCAGACAACAACTGCTCTCAGGCGTATGTTGTTGAAAAAAACTGGCAATGCACCAGTCATGCAAAATGTCCTTGCCTCAAGACCTGCACCTTGTCTCCGTTTCAGAGTTAAACACACCAAACCCTGAGTTGGCCTCGTCGGACATATTGGCGTTAGCCTAGAAGCACTGGTGATAATGTCCGTTAGAAGACATATTCACTTCTCATAGAAGAGGACCCTGGAGATGACAAACAAAACCTGAGCGACTGGGCTGACTCATGTATCACACAAATACACTATAATTAATACCTGAATGACTGGGCCTGACCTGTCAGGTGGCCCCTGGATTGACCACGTCCGGGCTTGAGGAGACCTCCAGCTGGACGAAGTCCTGTTGTCTTTTTGCCCACACGACACACTCTCCACATTCATACCAAGCCTTTATTATGATTTGGCACAATCATTTCCATGCTTCCCTCTCACTTGCAAATCATGCCTTTCTCACCCGCAAGATCTTGTGGTGTGGTGCGCCGAGTAAGCTTTGTGTTTCTCCCCCTTAACTAATAGTATAGTATTGGGGTTGTATGGCACGCAGTGTAGTTCCCCATTCCCCGCAAGACTAGGAAAGAAGATACTACCCCTCCCGGCCGCTGCTCTTGTCTGAGCTGTCGCCGCAAGGTACCGGTAGTGCCTCACAGAACACATAGATTTAGAGGAATGCAGGTTCTCTCAATGAGATAGAGAAGTCCATTCTTT
>JACEFZ010007138.1:0-16291 GCA_014155875.1 Cepaea nemoralis
TTATTCCATTTATCAGTTTGATTTAATGTACGCCTGGATTTTAATTTACGCTTTGGGTATGTTCAAACAATTTACTTACTCTTTTCTAAGCCAGTCTACAGTTAGTGATACCCAGCAGCACACTTCACCCGATTCCGGAGAGGCTTCACAACAACCCCTCTATCAAAAAGTAGCTTTCCGCCCATTCATTCATGTCATTGGCACCTTGCAGTCTTGACAGACGATAGGTTGTGCTTTAAAAAGGCATAATAACTTTTACCTATGGCGGTAGCGCATGTTACTGATAAGGCCAATTTGCGCTGTAAATGTCCGTTCACAGTGGGTGCATGTGAACACGTGGTCATTTCCACCATCATGCACCATCTTACGTCTCAAACGCTCGGTGTGTGACTTACCTGCAATAATTTTCTACTTTGTCTTTATTCCATTTCTGATGTTTGCCCTCCATGCAACACGTTCAGCGGCGACTTGCTCCCAATGTGCATTATCAATGCCTGTATCAATCATGTCCCGCTTACACACATCTATGTATCGTAGTAGAGGCCGACCCTGAGATCTCTTACCCATCTGTAATTCACCAAAAAAAGATGTCCTTTGGTATTCTACCATCATCCATCCTCCTAAGATGTCCTATCCATCTAAGTCTACGAAGACTGAGCATGGAATAAACTGTCACACAACCTGATCTTTCCACCCACATACATCATAAGATCTTCTTCTTCTTCTTCTTCTTCTTCTTCTTCTTCTTCTTCTTCTTCTTCTTCTTCTTCTTCTTCTTCTTCTTCTTCTTCTTCTTCTTCTTCTTCTTCTTCTTCTTCTTCTTCTTCTTCTTCTTCTTCTTCTTAGGTTGGCTGATGTGTGAGTGGGTGGGTGGGGAAAATTGTGAGGGTGCAGGATGTATGTATGGGTAGGTGCGGGATGAGTGGGTTGACGGGTGTATGTGTGTGTGGTTTTGTGATGTGTGTTTTGCTGGGTGGTTGCGGGTGTGTGGGTCTGTGGTGGAGAATATGTGGGTGGGTGTGTGCGTGTCGGTTATGGGATGGGTGCGGGATGTATGTGTGGGTGAGGAAATGTGTGTGGGTGGGGGGGTTGGTGGGTGGGTGGCGGCATGCATGTTTGCCTGAGTTTGTGTGAGTGCGTGGAGGTATGTGTGGTGGGTGGGGGTGTGGTGGGTGGGGGATGTGTGGGTGGCTGAGGGATGTGTGGGTGGCTGCGGTGTGTGAGGGTGGATGGGGGATGTGTCTCACAACATTGCGATATGCACTGTTTATGTTTACAACTTTCATTTGACAATGTTTTTTATCCCCATGTGAATGTACCTGTCAACAACTCAACTGACAGGCATCATCGGATACTTCTCCCACACCAATACAAGAAAACTTGCAAGTCGTGTGCGAGGAAAATCAATGGTACATTTTATTGCCGTTGGCTCGCTACACGCAGTGAACAGTCGCTATTGAAACACATAACATAAAGCCACAGTATTATTTATCACGAGCTGCTAACCCCTATGCTAACTTTCTACACAAATAAACACAAGAAACCCCATCGCTACTCTAACAAAGTGTACACTACAAGTCCTGTCCTCCCGTCTGCCAATCTTTTATTCCGTGGTCACACACCACGTAGATTGACCTTCACCTTGGTGCGTGTTACCTCACATGGCACGCTGATGGCAGACGTGGTACGTTGAGTGTATACTCAACTCCTCTATGGCTACCACGAGGCGTGATGTTATCGTGATTAGAGTGCTAACTCTCTGAACATCGCCTGCGTGTCTCATGAGGGAATGGTTAACCCATCTCCCATTACCTTATCACCCCTGCCCTTACCTCGGGCACCGTATCACCTCCTGGCCTCTTTAAGATTGACTGCTCTTCCTGGCGGAGGGGATGCGGTCAAGTCGTTGACACACACCCGCCCCTCCCGTGTTGCGTGATCAACTTTCACTCATTGGTTGTGACGCAAGAGGTTTCTAAAAAATTAGTGTCTCTAATTTTTGTCAAAGACTCTAGATAACCTGGCTTTGGGCACTCTAACAGACTTCTACTGACTATTGTCACAGTGTAGCAAAACTTTACTTGGCTACTGGCAATCGCCACAAACTTGACTGGTTGGCGTGAGCCCTTTCTCACATGCTATATTATATTTATTAGAGGTATGTCTGAACCGGACCGTTGTCTTATAAGACCTGCCCTCACATAGTAAATTAACTTACTACCCATACAAGTTGACTTTCTTAGGGTCAACACATGAATTGCTTCATGTCCCCCATATAATATTTAACAACCATTATACAAGAGTGTGTGCGACAGGCTTTACCTACATCGCTTCCGCGTGTAAAGTATTATTTCACTGTTAAGTTAGGTTTTCGTTGTCTATTATGTCCCCTGACCCGAAGTTATCTCCCTTTGATCTAGAAAAAGTGTATGTAATTTATAGGTTTGTTTTTCTGGTTGTTTGTGTGTTTGGATGTAATTAATCTACTAATCTAACTTCTAAGCTATGTTTTTAACTCCTATGTGTATGTATGGTAGTTTTTTAAGTGTCATACTTTAGTTAAATGTGGCCATAAACAGGTGCATAACACTAATTCGTGACTACATTCCCTTGTTATGAAACTCAAAATACTGTAATCTAAGTTGTAAACTATATTACAGACAACACATTCAGACTAGCACATTTTTACCAACGAAAACCAACATTAACACAGACAAATATTAAAAGTCGAGCCAGACAGCAGAAGAATTCGCTGACTGATGTCACTCTCTCCCGTCTATTTTCCCTTCGCTCTCGCTTTTACACTTCTGTCACACTCCTTTCACCCTTAATTCTGTCACACATCTTTTATCCTTCCACACTAATTCTTCCGATTAATTAAAAACCTTGGAGTGACACTGTACAGGTTTTGCTCCGTTTAAGATAGTTGAGCCCCATGACTGTGCGAAAGTCGCTGCACGAGTCATGTATTTACAGTATATTTACCTTGATGAGACAGGGTTGATGGTTTGCCCCCTTGATCTTATCACAGTATATTACACTAACATAAAACTCTATATTCTAACCTACTAATACTAATTCTATAACTAAGTATTTAATGTGTTACCTGAATTTATTAAATTTGTTATGTTAATTATATGATATGCTTATATTACTTCTTATTTTTCTCTAATCTACGGGATGTAATCTCACTATTTAAATGTAATTGTCGTGATGTGAGTTATGTACCTTAATTAAATGGATGATGTGAACACAATTTATGTACTTTTCTAAATACTATGCTAAATAATGTTTTTAAATGCACACAGGAATTATATGAGTGATGTTCTTCATCTAAATGGTGTAAATGATGTATGTTACCTTATCTACTCTTTTTAATCTATTATGATGTGAGATGATGATACTAATAAATGGTCATATTTGAAAGATGGTATGGTTTCATTAAGATGGACTAAACTAAACTAAAATGAAGCTAAGTTAAATATAACAATCTAAATGGTACTATTCATATTATAAATTTAATTTAATTTGTAATTACCTATTCTTATGTCTAAACTAATATTTTAATTTAATTTTAAGGTAAGTAAATGGGTTAATTACTGTACTTACTACACTATTAAAATAAATGAAAACTATTATATTTCTTAACCTACCTTTACTTTATCACTATCTTAAAATATTATATTACATATCACATTAAGTTTATATACATGGTATTCAGTTTCCACAGGTTAGTAGTTGCCTTCATATATGTACAATGGTTGTATAGGCATAATCTATCTACACATTTTGCCTGGGTATCTGAAATACCTTGCACAGTCATCATAGTGTTCTATTGGTAGTGCACGTGTAGAGATCGCTGGTGTCGTAGCTCAGTCTTTTCGTGTCTGTAATTAAGCACTGTTCTGACACTGTTTTCTGCGCTTCACACAAATGATACACCGGAATGGAGCTTAGTTGGTAATGAGCTGTCCTATTTCACACGGTGATATCTACATTTTGCAGCACAGTTCTTCACTTGATGTCTACGGACACATGATAGTTCATTGTTTTTGGTACATGATTAAGCACATAATGTCGAGGTGTATGTAACCTATTTTACATAGAATAATATAATATATTCATGTACTAACTATCACTCTACATTTATATGTGGGATTTCAGGTATTTCTACCCCAGATGGTCTACTAAGGGTATCAGCCAGAATGTTGTCCTTCCCCTTGATATGTTCTATACTAAATGTATAGTTTTGCAAAATAAGAGACCACCTGTATATCCGGTCATTTCGATGCACACCACTCTGGATGACCGTGATGGGAGAATTGTCGGTCTGGACAATGAAGTGCACACCCGCCAGAAATCGATGGAGCTTTCTCACCGCATAGATGACGCTTAGGGCCTCCAACTCTGATATGGAATATCTGGACTCGGCAGGTGTGATCTTACGGCTCACGTAGCAAATGGGATGGAAGATGCCCTCATAGAATTGGCCTAGTACTGCAGCGATGGAGATCCTGCTGGCATCTGTCCTAAGATAATAAACGAGCCTAGGGTTAGGCAAGCGGAGGATTGGAACATTACTAAAAAGAATTTTCAATTTTGACAATGCAGAAATTAATAATGCATCTTTCACATCCAATTTTACAGATGCTTTTAAAACATTGGAAAAAACACTTGTAATTTCCGCTAAATTTGGAATAAATTTACTATAGTAATTTACTAATCCTAAAAAGCTTCTGACCTGCTTCTTTCTGTTAGACATGGTCAGATTCATAATTTTGGTCCTATTTTTATGGTCAGTCTTTAGTTGACATTGAGAAATGACATGACCCAACAAAAATGAATTTCTTTTAGGCCCAATTCAACTTTGCTCGGTTTGACAGTGAGACCGAAGAGTCGCACTCTATCACAGACATGTCTAAGTTTCAGTCAGTTTGTTGTCCAGTCATCAGTATTCTGTTATATTCAATTGTATTATGTAAATTCACTAAATGTATGTACATTGTCGGATTTGCCAGTCTCGCTAACTAGTGTAATTGTGCTATGTATGTCTGTCGTCTTATTATTAGGTGTGGGTGCACTGTGTTTGTCTGTCTCTACTCCTGTCTCTTGTCGTGAAAAGTAAGGTTTCAACCTGTTGACATGGAATATCTTTAAGTGTCAGTTTATTGACATTTCATAGTCAGCATTTGAAAATTCACGTGCCACATTGAATGGTCCTTGCCATTTCGTTTGTTTGGAAGTAACGGAAGTATGTCTTGATCTGGTTTGTTCTTGTACCCCTGTTTGTGTATTGATGGTAGATTTGACCCTCCCTCTCAATGGCCTAGAAGCCAGAGTAGAATGTTGTACTTCAGCTGTAGGATGTCTACTCTTAAACTTATGTACTAATTGTTTACAGACATTACCAGAAAATACATTACGACAAAATAATTTTATATCATTGGCAAAACCTGGCATGGTATTGTTGTATGCAAGATGACCAGCACACGGTGATTGATGTGCACTCTTTCGCACAGTTAGACGGTGTATTTCAGGTAACCCCGTTTGCTGATTCTCATGGTTACTAGTTGTATGATATCTAGATAACATGCCATTATTAAGTCTACAGAACTCTGATGCATTTTTGGTCACTTTGGCCCTTTCTTTCAATAATTTTAAATATGGAGACACACTAGAATCAGCTTTCTGTTGTTCTATAAATTTCTGTCTGTTGGTTTCATCTGTGGTAGTTGGAGAAAGCAACAGTAGTTTCTTATCTTGTAGTGTGTCTTGCTGTTTCAAAGTGTCTGGTCTGGTTGTTGCATTAGCTGCATTTAATTTCTCCCATGCAACTATTTCGTCACTAGTACACTGTTTCAGTTGAGGTAAGCACCCCAAAATTAAATCCGTACAAGGGTTGTCAAGTATTGCACAAGTAAAGGTACCAGAAAGAAAAGGAGTATTAATATGGGCTTTTGCCAAAGGGTAAATTTCAACGTTACCCGAAAAGGTTCGACATTTAACAGTGTCACCTGTGTAATCACCCGGACTCACTAGTTCTTTCCAAAGACCAATAAGGGTACTGCCGCTGTCTAGCAAACATTGGCATGGTCTATCATTGACCATTGCATTGTGGAACACCAAATTGCCTCTGGAGGCTAATGCTGCATTCCCATTCTCGGATGAGAATGGTATTGTATGTCCACACTCCAGCTTTCCGTCTGCATGAAATTGCTGACAATGTCCACAATTGTCAAAGCTTAACACATCGTTTACACAACACACATTTTCCACTTTGTTAAAAGGTAAGTCAACCTCAACCTCACTTTCAACCTCACACTCATCCTCACTACCACCATCTGAAGAGGTATCAATCAAGATAGCATTATTGGCTTTCAAACGTTGGCGGCCAAGGCACTTATTAGAATAATGGCCAAAGCTTGAACAAAAAAAACATTTGATTGCACGCCTGTATGCAGATCTTTTATTTTGTTGCTTCTTGATAACATTTTCAAGATGCGCCGGATAATTCGGCGATTTGTCGCACATAGAATAAGTGTCGTGCATAAGTTGACAGTACATAGCATTTAGGACACTTTTCCTATCTTTTTTGTCATACTTCTGAAAAGGTTTTCTGTTACTCTGATAGTTGTTTGGTTGGTCTTTCACAAAGGAAACTATCTTCAGAGTCATTTAGAGGTCTTAAAAATATCTCTGTTAGAAGAAAAATATGCTGAGCCTTTCTTTTCGAACTTGCTCGGATGTTCTCAATGTCTGACTGCTTGCAAAAATTTGGCAAAAGGAGAAGGTATAGGTAGATATTAACCTTATCCATAGCATTAAGTTTTTTAATCTATCAAAGTCTTTTACCTATGTTAGCTGCTTTAAGCCACCTGTTTAGTACACTCTGTACATTTGAAAAATAATCAATGAAGGTTTCACTAGGTTTAGGTTTTAGATTTGAGAACTGAACCTGATACCCAGGGGCATCAAGTAAAAAGTGCTGCATAATCCTGTCATGGATGTATTGATAGTTAGATCTAAGGTCAATTGGTATAGATTCTATTACTTTAAGGGGCTCACCACTCAGATTCTTCATATAAATAGGAGCCCACATCTCTAAAGGAACTTGGTGATATTTAAATTGATACTCTACATTCTCTGTCCAGGCTGATATGGAGTCCTCTTTACAATATGGTTTGATAATATTTTTGTATTTGTTGAACTTATTTTCCTCTTGTTGACTTCTTAATTTAGTGGCAGAGATTTCTGCGTGTGAGTCTACATCCATGCTTTTCATCTTTAATTGTGTCTCTGATTCTACTTGAATTTGTTTCTCTTTAACTCTTGCCATTTCATCTATCTCTTTTTGTTTTAGATCTAATTCCTTTTGCTTTAGTTCTAATTCTTTTTGTTTTATCTCCTTATCATGTTCT
This sequence comes from Cepaea nemoralis, assembly GCA_014155875.1. Classification (NCBI taxonomy): domain Eukaryota; kingdom Metazoa; phylum Mollusca; class Gastropoda; order Stylommatophora; family Helicidae; genus Cepaea; species Cepaea nemoralis. The sequence continues at coordinate 7,419 of JACEFZ010007138.1, forward strand.
AATTCTTTTTGTTTTATCTCCTTATCATGTTCTAATTCTTTATTTTTAATTTCTATTTCTTTTTGTTTATTTATCTCAGCTAGTTCTTTTTGGTGTTGTCTTTCTTGTGCGCGTTCGTCTCTCTCCGCATCTTTTGCTTCTTTAAATTTCTTATCAGCATATTCTTCTAAGTCTTTTCCTGTATATTGTAACTCTTTACCTGTTTTTATGAAATCTGATAAAGTAGCCATGCTGTTTAGTACTTTAGCTAGCGTTGATCTGGACTACTTTGTTTATTTAGCTATGTCTCTATGATGTTTTCTATTTGTTCCTTGTTAAGGAATATTAATTTTATTTCCAGTTTATATGCTGCACAATATTTCAATGTTGGAAAATCAGAGCACAAAAATATGATAGTGTATCACCAGCTGAAAAAGAGATGCACTATTAATCACAATGCATGCCAAAAATATAGGTATACTCAACTTAATGTTCCCGAGAATCAGGGAACGGAACTCCGTTGACACAGGTCACCTTGCTTGGTATTTTCGGGTGGAGACACGTTTCGTCCGTAGGACACTATATTTGGCACACCGGCGTATGTACTCAGCTGTTTGCCCTCTGATATGTAGGGCAATAGTAAACACGCCCACTGCACGATATGATTTACCCGACAACTAAGGACAATGACTTAGACAATGACAGACTCACGAACAACTAGAACATGTATTAATTAAATTTAATGTCACTGTCCTGTCTTTGTTCTAAACAGTAATTGCCTTTCGTTCCTAACCTAATTAATTTCTGTAAGCGTTGTGCAGCCAAGTCTCGTATGCTTGACCGAAAATAGTTCCATCGTGACGATCAACAAAGAGAAAATAGATCCAAAAATATGAATAACTGCTTTTAAATAAATATAAATAACATAATAATGTTTAAATAAATAAATATATTCATTTAGTAATTCAAATAAACAAATAATAACTAATATAAAGCACAGATTCAGGCGAGCCGCCGCTAAGCGATCTTGTAAACACTCGACTGCTTTATGCTAATGACGCCGAACAACTGTATGTCAATCAATCTACGTCACAGCCGCAGCGCTATTTTTAGTTCTCAAAAATCGATATTGTCGGCTGTCAGCGTATCGCTCCGCTCTGAATCATGTTTGGTGCTTATTCAAGAATAAATTGGTAAATATATAAATCAATATAAGAAAATAAGAATATTAATACTTACAGCTTTGAAGAATACATGATTTCAATAAATAAACATTTCATAAACACAATTAAACACTATTTCGTCACGATCGGCACATTTCTAGCCTGCACATTGCTCTTGTCTGCACAAATTACCGTTACTACAAAAATTAAACCCTAGTCTGGAGCCCTTTGCTGTGGGTATTAGCTTGGCTCTTTCGTCCAAGCTTCACTTCTTGACACCACAATTATCCTTGGCTGTGGGTATTAGCTTGGCTCTTTCGTCCAAGCACCACTTCTTGACACCACAATTATCCTTGCCTGTCAACAACTCAACTGACAGGCATCATCGGATACTTCTCCCACACCAATACAAGAAAACTTGCAAGTCGTGTGCGAGGAAAATCAATGGTACATTTTATTGCCGTTGGCTCGCTACACGCAGTGAACAGTCGCTATTGAAACACACAACATAAAGCCCCAGTATTATCTATCACGAGCTGCTATCCCCTATGCTAACTTTCTACACAAATAAACACAAGAAACCCTATCGCTACTCTAACGAAGTGTACACTACAAGTCCTGTCCTCCCGTCTGCCAATCTTTTATTCCGTGGTCACACACCACGTAGATTGACCTTCACCTTGGTGCGTGTTACCTCACATGGCACGCTGATGGCAGACGTGGTACGTTGAGTGTATACTCAACTCCTCTGTGGCTACCACGAGGCGTGATGTTATCGTGATTAGAGTGCTAACTCTCTGAACATCGCCTGCGTGTCTCATGAGGGAATGGTTAACCCATCTCCCATTACCTTATCACCCCTGCCCTTACCTCGGGCACCGTATCACCTCCTGGCCTCTTTAAGATTGACTGCTCTTCCTGGCGGAGGGGATGCGGTCAAGTCTTTGACACATAACTTTCATTTGACAATGTTTTTTATCCCCATGTGAATGTACCATGCATAATATGCATTGTTTATGCTTACAAAATCAATTTGACAATGTTTTTTTTTCCATATCTAAATGTAACATGCACATTTGATGAATGAAAGATGAGTGATCAAAAGGGCCGAATGTAAGACTGGCCTGCGTGCCCAATTTGTTACCCTTTTAAAATAAAGTTCGTTCGTTCGTTCGTTCGTTTATTCGTTTGTTCGTTCTTCTTCTTCTTCTTCTTCTTCTTCTTCTTCTTCTTCTTCTTCTTCTTCTTCTTCTTCTTCTTCTTCTTCTTCTTCTTCTTCTTCTTCTTCTTCTTCTTCTTCTTCTTCTTCTCTTCTTCTTCTTCTTCTTCTTCTTCTTCTTCTTCTTCTTCTTCTTCTTCTTCTTCTTCTTCTTCTTCTTCTTCTTCTTCTTCTTCTTCTTCTTCTTCTTCTTCTTCTTCTTCTTCTTCTTCTTCTTCTTCTGGGTTCATCCGGAGTGTTTTTTGCAAACGCAATTGCGGTGTGTCTCGTTATTCACCCTTGGGCCAACACCCTTAGGCCAACACACACGACTTTTTAATCAGGTTAGCCGTCATAGGGGACTCTCACTGTTGTGGTGCCGTCCACATCCCAGCTGGTCAGGTTAGAACTATCGAAGACTTCACGGTTAGCCCTCAAGGGAAGGCATGGCAGTTCATAGGTATTATCCGCCATCCAAGGAGGCTTCCATAATTGCAGAGCCGACACATAGCGCTCTAGTACATGGCGAAAGGGATCGATAAGCCACGCTTTCACGTCTTGAATTCGTACTGAAAATGAAAATCAAGCGAGCTTTTGCACTTTTGTTCTGCGCGAGGATTCCGTCCTCGCTGAGTTCGCCTCAAGACATCGGCGTTACATTTTGACAGAAGTACCGCCCCAGTCAAACTCCCCAACTGACACTGTCTTCAGAGCGGATCGCGGCCGACGACGAGCACTGGTTGCCTCTTAACTCCAGAAGCGAGGGGCTTGCGCCCCCCTCTTCGCTTGACTGAAAGAGTAAAGAAACGGTAACAGATCATAAGATGAATATTTCATGTCTGTTCCACAGGCAGCATGTCCTTGGCAGAACAATCATGATATACTTGCAAGTTCAGTCCCATACTAGCCCTTCCACACAGAACATGCCTACTGTCAATTTATGAAGCATACTATGTGAGTCAGTTACAAACACACCGTGGCTGCTTGTGTTCCTAACCAACTATTGGTTGGCAGCCGTCGGAGCTTTAACTAAATGTTAATCTTGTTTGTCCATCAAGAATGATGATGACCATTTATTTTAGCCAGTGGGGTTAAAGGTATAGAGCCGTGAGTTCTAAGATGGCTGATAAGCCCTATTTTGGCTCGAAATGTTCTTTGCCAAGGTGGGCAAAGAATGCTTAACGTTACAGAAGGAGGATATCCTGCAGTGGTTTTTTCGGAGTTCTGTTCTTGACGTCTCTAAATGTTAATACTACATGCTGTACACACATTTGCCAACATTCAGTTGTTCGTTTTTTTTTTAAAATGTAATTTAATTTTTAAAAAATTGCCTGTTAGTATTTGCAAAGACATTCCACCTACCCTTTTTACCACTTACCACACTTCCCTGACAAACTTAATTTAATGCGGTCACGCATTTAATACCTGTTGCAAATTGTAAACATCCTCGGCCTAGTGCAATTCTTCACCGTTAGTAGGCACTATTTCCAGCTTTATGTGTATATATATATATATATATATATATATATATATATATATATATATATATATATATATATTATATATATATATATATATATATATATATATATATATATATACTAGGTGACCCGGCCCGGCTTCACCCGGCTCCTGGCAGGGAGCGTCTCAGTGAATTCATATCAGTAGTCATTATACATTCAAATACATTTCTCTAAACGCACAGAGTACGCATTCGGCCCCTGCTCCCGTTCACGTTGTTCGTCTGTTTCTGATCCTCCCGTTCCTGTTCCCGTGGCTCGTCTGCTTCTGATGCTCCCATTCCCGTTGCTCGGTGTTTCTTATGCTCCTTTTCCCGTTCCCGCGGGAGTTAGAACAATATCTGTACAAAATTTCATCTTAATCGGATGGACCGTTCGGGAACGCATAAAAGACTCACAAAGAAAAACAAACCAGTCTCTTATATATATTATGTGATGTTATATTGTGTTCCTTTTATTGGAAGTTTTCAATAGACGCCACGGAAGGCAGGTGGTGGATATAATTTTGAGGGCAGCCAACAGATATTTGTGGGTCATGGCCTCGATTTACACGACGGCAGGCAAAGGAACTCGTCTTGAGTCAATGGCTGCGGTCTCCGACCAGTAAGGTCACTGACATAGAGGAAAGCAACGGCAAACTACCTCTTTAAAAGTGCCTAGTATATCATGATTCGCTTAAAGACCGATCATCGCAAGACAAGGACAGAGACGTTAAAATTAGCAACTTGGAACGTTAGGACGTTAAACAACGATGGAAAATTAGAAAACATAAAACAAGAAATTGAAAGGAAAAAATTAATATTTTAGGTATGTGCGAAACGAGATGGACAGGAGCAGGCATCAAGATTGAAGAAGATTTAAAGATTATTTATTCTGGAGGTGACGATCGTCATAGGGGAGTGGCAATTATTCTGGACCGGAAAACATCAAAATCTATTCAAGGATATTGGGCCGTGTCGGACAGAGTTCTACTAGTTAAATTAAGTGGCAGACCTCTTAGCATAAATATTATTCAAGTATATGCCCCAACAGGAGAATCCAGTGAAGATAGTGTAGAAGAATTTTATAATGACATTGAGTCTGCCTTAAAGAAATGTAAAAATTCAGAAATAAACATCATAATAGGGGACTTCAATGCAAAAGTAGGAAATCAAGGAGATAGATACACAGTAGGAAACTGTGGTTTAGGAGAGAGAAATGAAAGAGGATACAGACTCGTAGAGTGGGCAAAAGAACAGGAAATGATTGTAGGAAACACCTGGTTCAAACAACACCCTAGAAGATTATGGACATGGAGGAGTCCTGATACCAGGATTAGAAATCAGATTGACTACATTCTGATTAGCAGAAGATTTAGAAACGCATTAACAATAGCAAAAATAGTTCCCAGTGCTGATTGTTATAGTGACCACAGATTACTCACAGGAACATTGAGGATAAATTTGAAGAAAGTCAAGTATATAACAGGAAACACTAAAAATGATTTGTGTACACTGAGTAATGACAAGGAAATACAAAACAAATTCAACATAGAAGTACAAATCAGATTTGAAATTTTGTCTGATCTAGAGATCCTATTCCAGGATGTGGATGATCAATGGGAAACGTTGAAGAATTCAATCAATGTGGCTGCAGAAACAACTATTCCAAAATTAAAGAAAGTGGGTCGTAAGAAATGGATGACTGAAGAAATTTTACACCTCATGGAAACAAAAAGACTCAGCAAAAATAATTCTGTCAAATATGAAGAAATTCACAGACAAGTCAGAACATTATGTAAGGAGGCAAAAGAAGCATGGCTTGAGGAAAAGTGCTTAGAAATTGAAAGCCAACACAACAGTCAAAATACCAAATTAGTGCACAAAAGAATTCAGGAACTTACTAATAAAAGAACAAGTACATCAACCTTGGAATGTGATCAACATAGAACAATTAGTATAATGAGTCACATCACAAAGATTTTGCTAAGAATTATCATGCAAAGAATGAGGAAGAAGATACAACCTGAAATAGGGGAAGAACAATGCGGGTTTGTAGAAGGAAAGGGTACAGTAAATGATGTGTATATGCTGCGAACAGTTATTGAACGTGCTATAGAAGTAAACAAGGATATAAATCTTTGCTTTATTGACTATACAAAGGCTTTTGATAGCGTTAGACATGTCAGCATGGTGGATATGCTTGCAGATCTACAAATTGATGGGAAAGACATTAGACTTATAAAAAACATATATTGGAAACAACAAGCTGCAATAAGGATTGATAATGAAGTGGGACAGTATCAGCCAATTAAGAGAGGTGTTAGGCAGGGATGTGTGATGTCTCCAGATCTTTTTTCCCTGTACAGTGAAAATATTTTCAGAAATGTAGAGGATATAAATGGAATCAGCATTGGAGGACGAAACATCAATAACATTAGATATGCAGATGATACAGTATTAATTGCAGACAATGAGCAGGACCTGCAACAATTAGTAGATGCGGTTGTTGTACACAGTGAGCAACTGGGGTTAGAATTAAATTGTAAAAAGACTCAGGTTATGGTCGTCAGTAGGAAGGAAGAAGTGCCACAATGTAATATACAAGTAAATGGAAATATTCTTCAACAAGTGAATCGGTACAATTATCTTGGAACAGTTATAACATCTGATGGGAGATGCCTTGAAGAGATTAGAACAAGAATCGCCATGGCGAAAGTAGCCTTTAGCAAGATGAAAAACATTCTGACCAATAAAAAGATGTCAATTGAAACGAGAAAAAGAGTGTTGAGGGGATACATAGAGCCTGTTCTTTTGTATGGATGTGAAACTTGGACAATGAGCAGTCAAGCTGAAAAGCATCTGATGGCTGCAGAAATGTGGTTTCTGAGGAAAATGCAAAGAATACCATGGACAGACAGAAAAACCAATGACCAAGTACTACAGGAGACAAATGAACATCGTAAACTGATTAGAGAAATTAGACGTAGACAGTCAAAATTTTTTGGACATGTTATGAGAAGAAATGGATTGGAGAACTTAGTGACAACTGGCAAGATCGAGGGGAACAGACCAAGAGGAAGACCGAGAGGAAAATACCTGGATGGCTTGGCCACATGGCATGGACGAGACAGGAACACTGAGCTGATCCACGACACTGGTGATCGAGTGAAATGGCGATTCATGACCGCCCACGCTTTCCGGCATGGCACATGATTGATTGATATACATATATATATGTATATATATATATATATATATATATATATATATATATATATATATATATATATATATATATATATATATATACGCGAGCGCACACACACACACACGCGCGCGCACACACACACACACACACACACACACACACACACTAATGTCATCTAAAAGAATACGACATGACATTACGGTAGTGACATATATTAATTAGCACCTTCTGTCTTGACAGAAAAATGTTTCAAATGAAAAGCATAACAGCCACAGCCAATGGCAGCAGCGAATGCAACAGGCCAGACCATCTCGCACCGCAAATGTTAGTCCATTATGGACGCATGTAAACCCATTATCACTTCCAACATCACTCAGACAAGGACATATACAACGTAACTGCTACATCTCGCTTTGATTCCGAGACTAGTTAAGACCACCTCTCCATAGCACATAACCTGGGCTGAATTGTGGAGACCATGTGTTCCTGCACAGCATGACTCCTCTCTAGGGCTGCCTAGTTTAGTTGAAATGTAATACCAATACACCTGGAACACGACAAGCTGTGGAAGGTGCCCGATTAGCATAGCATTGCTCTAACTGTCAGCCTATCGGAGCTTTGATCCTAGACCAGGTGCCAATCAAGGCTTAGATATGGACTGCCCAGCCAAGCATTTACTCTTTAGATTTCATTTTCTCTCACCAGGTTAAGGTTTGTACCCTTCCAATTGCTCTCCTCCACTCGAAGCCGTTGGCACAATGTGGGGTGTCGGGTTTGGTAAGCGCCGCCCAACATCCGGCGCTAACATGCAAGTTCAAAAGCAAGTGCAAGAATGATAACCATAATTGTAACAAAGCAAACAAGAAACAAAATAGACACTATCACTATCATCTTTACTATTTTATGGTTCCCCTCTGGAGATTCGGTAAGCTTATGCAGCATGTATTGATGTATTTTATCAATCTGTGTTCTTATGTATTGTCAGAATGATTGTGAACAATGCAGCATTCATAAAGACCGTTAATGTTATTTAGGAATTTACTAAGCAGAAAATCTACACCTGTTCTCCACCTGTTGTTTTTGTGTCTGAAAAAAAAAAAAAAACTACCACTGATACCTGTTATAACGAAAGAATGCAAACGATTGACTCATAACCATGTATTAATTCTACTGCTAAAACATGCACATACTATTATAGAGACACTAGCTGACCCGGCCCGGCTTCGCCCAGACCCTGGTGGGGAGCATCTCATTTAATTCATATAAGTAGTCATATAAGTTCTCGTTCCCGTTACCGACTATCTGTCTGTATGTCTGTCTATCTGTCTGTCTGTCTGTCTGACCCGGCCCGTCTTCGCCCAGACCCTGATGGGGAGCATCTCATTTAATTCATATAAGTAGTCATATAAGTTCCCGTTCCGACTATCTATCTGTCTGTCTGTCTGACCCGGCCCGGCATCGCCCAACTCCTGGTGGGGAGCATCTCATTTAATTCATATAAGTAGTCATATAAGTTCCCGTTCCCGACTGTCTGTCTGTCTGTCTGTCTGTCTGTCTGTCTGTCTGTCTGTCTGTCTGTCTGTCTGTCTATCTATCTATCTATCTATCTGTCTGTCTGTCTGACCCGGCCCAGCCCATGGTGGAGAGCATCTCATTTAAATTATATAAGTAGTCATATAAGATCCCATTCCCGACTATCTGTCTGACTGTCTGTCGTCTTGGGTAATGGAGGAGGGAGGAGGAAAGGGGGGGAGGGGAAAAAAAGGGGGAGGGGGGGAGGAAAAGGGGGAAAGGGGGGGGGAGGGGAGGAGGAAAAAGGGGGGA
>JACEFZ010007139.1:0-16522 GCA_014155875.1 Cepaea nemoralis
TTTGCCCCCCACACACAACACACACACACACACACACACACACACAGACACACACACTCACTCACGAGCACATATTAGAAGTAGAAGAAAGAAGAGAGGTTTTAGGACATTCTAAACAAAATCACATGTTCTTTGCAGGACGTTGCAATCAGCTCCAGGCTTTATTGACTGTTTGTGACTTACTAGATAAGTTTATTTTCAATAGTGTGTCATTGCTGTCTGAACGAGAAGTCAACATTTCAGTTCACGTGACCGGCGTGTGGAACGAACCTACTGCCCTGCCACCAGAAGAGGACTTTTAAGCTAGTTATATATCTCAGTCGCGCCGACATATAGAAGTATTGCACGTGCTTTTACAAGACGTTGCAATCAACTCCAGCCTTTATTGGTTGTTCGTCATTTAGTAGACAATGTTACGTTCAGTTGGGAGATGCCTTGAAGAGATTAGAACAAGAATGGCCATGGCAAAAGTAGCCTTCAGCAAGATGAAAAACATACTGACCAATAAAAAGATGTCATCTGCAAAGAGAAAAGGAGTGTTGAGTTGCTACGTAGAGCCTGTTCTTTTGTATGGATGTTCAGCTTGGGCAATGAGCAGTCAAGCTGAAAAACATCTGATGGCTGTGGAAATGTGGTATCAGAGGAGAATGCAAAGAATACCATGGACAGACAGAAAAACCAATGACCAAGTACTACAAGAAGCAAATGAAAATCGTAAATTGATTAGAGAAATTAGACGTAGACAGTCAAATGGTTTTGGACATGTTATGAGACGAAATAAATTGGAGAATATGGTTACAACTGGCAAGATCGAGGGTAAGAGAACAATGGGATGACAGAGAAGTAAATACCTGGATGGCTTGACCACATGGCATGGTTGAGGCAGGAACACTGAGCTGATCCACGACTCTGTTGATCGAGTGAAATGGCGAGTCATGACCGCCCACGCTTACCGGCATGGCACATGATGGATGGATGGTTACGTTCAGTGTGAAACTGCTTTCTGAACCAGAAGCGACCAGGTTAAGTCCAACTGACGTGTATGTGAAATGAACCCATTACGCTGCCGTGAGCAGAAACAGTTTAAGCTCGAGTGTATTATACTTCTCGGCCACGCCGACCTCTACAGGACACACTAGACAACACAACATTTGTAGGTTATAGTCAGCGAGCGTGTTATACTTCTCGGCCACGCCGATCTCTATAGGGCGCACTAGACAACACAACATGTGTAAGTTATGGTCAGCATACCAGGTTTGAACCTGTTCCAACTACATGACGACAGCGCCTTGATATAGGAACAAAGTATACTTCGACGCATGGTTGCGACGTCCTGTAAAGGTCATGCAACTAACTAAAAACATGTCAGTGTTAGCCAGATCTATCAACCACCTCAATTCGCAACTGTGGAATAGGGACAGAATTGTTATCCAACCAATAAAATAGCACCATAGATTTCAGAATTGAATATTAACCAAACTTAGGCAGCCATATGGCACGAGAACTGTGTTTCTGGTTCTGAGTTTGTAGAAACGAGAATGTATCATTCCGGACAAACCATTAAACGCCTTCTCTCTCTCTCAATAGGGACAGAATTGTTATCCAACCAATAAAATAGCACCATAGATTTCAGAATTGAATATTAACCAAACTTAGGCAGCCATATGGCACGAGAACTGTGTTTCTGGTTCTGAGTTTGTAGAAACGAGAATGTATCATTCCGGACAAACCCTTAAACGCCTTCTCTCTCTCTCTCTCTCTCTCTCTCTCTCTCTCTCTCTCTCTCTCTCTCTCTCTCTCTCTCTCTCTCTCTCTCTCTCTCTCTCTCTCTCTCTCTCTCTCTCTCTCTCTCTCTCTGTAAGTGCCTTGTGCTGTAGATGTTGATCGTTGCAACAAAACATTAGTTGTAAAGACGTAGGAATGGTCATTTCATAAGTGCCACCTTATTGGAATCACATTTAAATTCAAACTCAAGTTTCATTGAATATGTGTTTTCATCTGTTATTGTGTTTTTAAACTGGCAGTCGCTCAATGATAGTCTTCAAAATTGCTCCCCTTGTTCAGTGTGAGTGTTCTCAATGTTAGTGCTCTTCAAACAAAGGGATCCGCTTAACCACTGCATTTCACTCCAGGACATGATATCAACATAAGTTATTGTAAGAGAAAACTGCCTATGTCCTGTGCCCAATAATGTAACATATAACCGATTCGAATTTTACGTAATACGGGCTGGGCAACAGACACTGCAAGAAGCAAATGACAATCGTAAACTGATTAGAGAAATTAGAAGTAGACAGTCATACTTTTTGGACACGTTATTCGAAGAAATAAATGAGAGAACGTGGTGACAACTGGCAAGATTGAGGGCGAAAGAACAAGGGAAAGGCAGAGAAGTAAATATCTAGATGGCTTGGCTACGTGGCATGGTCGAGACAAGAACATGGAGCTAATCCACGACTCTGGTGATCGTGCGAGATGGCGAAACATGACCACCTACGCTTATCGGCATGGCGCATGATGATGATAAACAGACACTGTCGCCACGGTGTTACTGGAGCTTTTGAGGAAGTAAAGAACATTCACAATGTAGACCTTCTGAGCATGTCGTAAAAGGCGAACAAAGAGGGCTGGTCTGAGGTGGCTATCTTACACCGTAGAAAAAAGAAACAACTCCCAGCGTACAGCCAACCATGAAATCGCCTGCAATGGGTTTGGAATGCGTGGTTATCTGAATATACTCCACTGGGAATCTTAGAGGCCAAAGAAGAAGAATAAAGAACATACATTTTGATTGATCTACCTGTGACATATATGTCATCATCTCGCAGTCTTTTCCAGCAGACGTTGCTAGGACACGCTATCTGAAGAGTAGAGGCTATTAAAAAGCCCGACGGGAGAATTAACGAAACGAAATTTCGTTTTAAGACAATTGATTGACCGCGCCCCGGAAACACAGGCTTAATCTAGACAAAGGCTTGGTAGACAAAGCGGTCTGGTCAATCGCCATGTTTTCTCCAATGTTAGCGGGTGACCCATTGTTAATGGGTTAATTAAAAGCCCACTTATTCTCTGCGTTTTAGCGCTAGAGATGGCGGTGGAGTATTGGCACTAGTCACCATGCTTCGCACTGGATTTATAGTCAACTTGTTTGGATTTAGAGGCAGGAAACTGGGATATCAGCCTCCTCTAATATTCTACAAAGAGTGCTGGTTACTGCTACTCACCCTGAACCTGAATGTCAATGCCTGGATACTTAACGGATTTTAAATATGCTGAAGTGGATTCCCTACCTCTGGGAACTTAAAGACGGTGTTAAGCTTTTCCATGTCTGCAAAGGCATGAGGCATGCCTGGCCTAGATGGATACAGAGTATAACCTCTTCTAAAAGTCACCGCCTAATTCCACATTCAACTGTCATATTCCAGAGGCTCATGGATAGTCTGGAATTCACCATCATTTACCAGTATGGATTTACCAACTGATTGTGTGAACTCCCAGCTTCCTTTGAATCTTCTCATCCATCATATCCCAGACATGGATAATCAAGCACATTACCAACTCCCGTCAATCAAGTCGTATATTCAGCTGAAGAAAGAATAACCTACATCTTAACCCAGAGAAAGGGGCTGAAATATTCATGCCCAATTCAAGTTAGTTCTGTCAGGACATTCTAATGGATTATGTGATGTCACTCCTCATCCAAAGAGATACTGAAAGTGTTTGTGCCTGATCCTGATCGAATCAATCACATGGACTCCTGTGTGTCATGCCACGCCAGAATGCTTCAGACTTATTTATACCTGTCTGTTATATCACCCTGGAACGCTCCTAGCCCAGTGACTTAGCAACTGTGACTTGAGAGATTACAGTATATCCACATTGGATTCATATGGATTACTCCTACATGTTTTTCGCGATGGATATATGATCCAGAAGTGAAAGTTCTGTTGTGTGTGTGTGTGTGTGCAATCCCCAATTTTCTGAATAGGGGGATATATGCAAAGCAGCTGTTTTCCTGGATTATAGAGAGTGTGATTATGGCCAGACTTTTCTAGTGGATATTGAAGGAGAGGGAGTCATCATCAGACCCCTAGGATATTTCTAGAGACAGATTAGATAGATTTTCTTTATCTATTTCTTTGTATGGATTATTTACTTTGTTTTGTGTTTGACACATGTATTTGATGTGAACCTTTTTTGGGGAAATATCTTTTGGGACTTCTGTTTGGGTGTATACTTTGTGTGCATTGCCTGAATATGAATAATTTCCTTTCATGTATATGTCATATTGTAGCCAACAGGGTTTTCCAGAACCCAAATGTTTCCACAATACAATTGTTTGTTTGTTTGGTTTACCCAAGCCTTGCAGTTACTTCATTGTTAACCTGTTGTTCCAAAATTGATGTTTATAGTCCAGTTATTGTTACTGTTATGTGATACAGTGAGTTATTGTTACTGTTATGTGATACAGTGAGTCATTGTACTGTTTTTGTCTAACAGTGGCTGTTTTTTCCTCTGTCAATGTAATCCAGTGTTGCGTCTAACATTGGTTGTTGTCCCTCTGTTGTATAATACTGTGGATGTGCATGACAGTGGATACTTGTCATTGTTTATATATATGTGGGAGATTAAATGTGGGGCGGGGCACTTACACATAGGCACACCCTCTGGGTAGAGTTATTAGTACTCGGGTGTCCTGTGGTAGAACTTCCCGGATCTCCCAGCCTTCTATGGGAAAACATTTCTTCTATGTTAGTGTTGAACTTGCACCCTTTTCTGCCTTGTTCAATACTTGGGGGTTACGAGCCAATATATTAATTCCTATAGATGGCGTGTTTTGGGTTTTAGACCCCAATTCATACTGAATACCCCTAGCGAAACCTGTCCTTATTCTAATTTATTATATTTACCACCCTACAAGTGGGGCTCGTCGCGGAACTTTGAACCCTTACCCATGCCATGAGTGTGGGCGTTGCCCAGAAAATTTGTACCCATGTCTACCTCTCAAGTTGAGACTTTACAACTAATTGGTGGCTGGTGTTCACAAGTATGGGCTTAGACACAAGTGTTATGAACCTATGGTGTCTTAATCACAAGTATTGTTTTGTTGTGTTTCAACTAATGTTCACAGGTGATGTCTTTATTCTAGAAATAGAAACCTGTGTTAATGTTTGTATATGAGAATGGTTAACTCATGTATTTTGTATCCTTTTGGTGGGAGACCTGTTCCTTGTATATGACCTCATAAAATAAGGTCTCTGGGATGGTTAACCCATATAGGATTATTTCTGGTAGGATGTCAGGAATTCTTGATTGATTTTGTGTGATGTTGATGTTAGATGTTATTGTTACTCTGGGATGTTCTTGGTTAGTATATTTTGGTAGTATGATAAATATATTACTGTACTATATGTCCTCATTTTTGTATAGACCCACATATGAATCCTGGGCTGTTTAACTATGTTGTCATATATTGCCATTTTATTTTGTGCATGCTCTGTTTGTTGGGGTCATGTACTATTGAAACTTACCCAAAGCAACAGAGAAATCCAAAAAAAAAATTTTAATGGCTGAGACAGATAGGATATAGCACCCCAAATTTTTTTTTTAAAGAATTCAGTAAAGATATCTTTATTTAAGTGGGACACTACATGCATAAATGAGATTTTAGAACATCAGGGGAAAATAACAATAACCAATTAAGTTGACTTAATGTTAGGGCCAATACTCCATCTGCAATTTTATCCGACATGTATAATGGAAGGAGTATGAATATTGTTTAAATTGCAGTATTCGTAGCCGCCAAGCGGGAAACAGTGGATTTTTATATTTCACCCCATACGCATATACATGTTCGGAAATACTGAAAGTAGATAGATTGACACTGATGATTCCTATAAGGACATAAAGACGCCTATTCAACGCTTTCAGTTTAAGGGTCTGGTATTCATAACAGATCTTTTATTGTCCATGTGTCAGAAATGGCACTGGTCAATTTTATTATTCAGTTGTTGTAACTCTGTAGTGAACAAAGATCCATTTACTATGTGAGAGACAGCAGTTGAATTACAGGGCCCCTTTGACAAGCTAGTCCCTCTGGCATTACCAGTGACAGAGAAGCATACGTCGTTGTGTGATTGGCGAAAGAAGGATATGGTCTCGACCGTAAATTTACCCTGTTATTTTTTATTGGGATGTCATAGGAAGTAGAGCTACCGAAAAAAACCTGCCAGTATCTCGAAAAATTTTTTGATGTCAGAAAACAGGAAATATGGTCCTCATCTGCGACATTCCCAATTTTAATCTCATCAGAGAATTAGTAACAGGCTCGGGCAGCCTTAGCTCCCATTTTGCATGTTGCTTGTACTGACTTGAAAGACTAGGGACAGCTTGCTAGTTGTCCACATTATGTTCTTAAAGTCAGGATTTTTCTCCAAAACATCAAACTATTTTGGTGGTCTAGGAGATAGCCCTATTTATACAACTATTAAATTATGGTTGTTGTTGACGTACCTCTCGACAGATGAAGAGTAGGACGCCTTATTCTTATTTTTATTCATAGACCATGCTAGATTGGGCTATAGCAAGGACTATACTTTTCAAGCACTTGGAAGCCATTGGCTGAGAGTTGCTTGACTTTTTACTAGTTTAGTATTTCTTCTAGGGAGTCTAACTAGTAATATATTTCAGTTCAGAAGGAAAAGCTTTCAAACTCTTCCAGTTTCAACAGATTCATTGTTCTCCGTATTGATCGGTTACGAACAGACCTGGAGAGAAACTTAAAGGTGCCCTGATTTTTTATCTTGAGGAAGTTAACTCAGGAAACACCAGAAAAGAGGGATATATTTATACCTGGGGCTTTCATTGCTTACAAGTAAGGTAACCCATCAGTAAACTGGGAGTGTACCGACAACTCGGTTGTTCGGATGACTATTACAGGGACCACCTACGGCTTTAAATTTATCTATGAACTGAATATAATGTGGATGGTGATACAGCTATGTGCAATGTTATTACATCTACTTAACGGTGCTTGGGTGGAAATTGTCTACAACATATTTGGAGGCAGATGACGATCAATCTACGACAATCGACGCAGAATTGCTCGCTATTTTCACCAGGAAAGCAACGTATACGTGTTGGAGGGGAGAGAATAAATGCCGGTAACTCATTCTAGTCAGTATAAAGTGCGGATGGACTTATAAACGAGCCAGGACTTTTCGTAGATTTGGCCTCAAAGCAAATGAACCTACACCTGTGCTAGTTATACTTACCCAGTTCAGTATGCCACTATGACTGATTTGAAGGAGGAGATCCTGCTGTTAGCATATATTAAGGATGATATTCTTATTGCTAATGAAACGGTTGTCGAAGCTTTATATCTTCGTTCAAACGTCGAGAAATTGGTTCGACTGCAGTGGAACCAATACCTCATATAGAGATCTCAACGTCCACTCATATTTCAATGGAATGCTGACAACAGTGGAGAGAGTTACACTTCTTCAAGCGAAGCTAGATGAATCTTCAATGTTATGTCCAGTTGTCTTGGCAAGTAGAAACATGAATGTGGCACGGAGAGATTATTCTACAATAGTGATTAAATGTAAAGCATAATTGGAGGACCTGGAAGACCAAATGCATCAGATTAAGAAGGTGGAAGACTGTGGATGAATGTATCAGCTCTTCCTATGGGATAGACCTGTCTTAGGTGGGAGACTTGTGACATATATGTCATCATCTCGCAGTCTTTTCCAGCAGACGTTGCTAGGACACGCTATCTGAAGAGTAGAGGCTATTAAAAAGCCCGACGGGAGAATTAACGAAACGAAATTTCGTTTTAAGACAATTGGTTGACCGCGCCCCGGAAACACAGGCTTAATCTAGACAAAGGCTTGGTAGACAAAGCGGTCTGGTCAATCGCCATGTTTCTCCAATGTTAGCGGGTGACCCATTGTTAATGGGTTAATTAAAAGCCCACTTATTCTCTGCGTTTTAGCGCTAGAGATGGCGGTGGAGTATTGGCACTAGTCACCATGCTTCGCACTGGATTTATAGTCAACTTGTTTGGATTTAGAGGCAGGAAACTGGGATATCAGCCTCCTCTAATATTCTACAAAGAGTGCTGGTTACTGCTACTCACCCTGAACCTGAATGTCAATGCCTGGATACTTAACGGATTTTAAATATGCTGAAGTGGATTCCCTACCTCTGGGAACTTAAAGACGGTGTTAAGCTTTTCCATGTCTGCAAAGGCATGAGGCATGCCTGGCCTAGATGGATACAGAGTATAACCTCTTCTAAAAGTCACCGCCTAATTCCACATTCAACTGTCATATTCCAGAGGCTCATGGATAGTCTGGAATTCACCATCATTTACCAGTATGGATTTACCAACTGATTGTGTGAACTCCCAGCTTCCTTTGAATCTTCTCATCCATCATATCCCAGACATGGATAATCAAGCACATTACCAACTCCCGTCAATCAAGTCGTATATTCAGCTGAAGAAAGAATAACCTACATCTTAACCCAGAGAAAGGGGCTGAAATATTCATGCCCAATTCAAGTTAGTTCTGTCAGGAAATTCTAATGGATTATGTGATGTCACTCCTCATCCAAAGAGATACTGAAAGTGTTTGTGCCTGATCCTGATCGAATCAATCACATGGACTCCTGTGTGTCATGCCACGCCAGAATGCTTCAGACTTATTTATACCTGTCTGTTATATCACCCTGGAACGCTCCTAGCCCAGTGACTTAGCAACTGTGACTTGAGAGATTACAGTATATCCACATTGGATTCATATGGATTACTCCTACATGTTTTTCGCGATGGATATATGATCCAGAAGTGAAAGTTCTGTGTGTGTGTGTGTGTGCAATCCACAATTTTCTGAATAGGGGGATATATGCAAAGCAGCTGTTTTCCTGGATTATAGAGAGTGTGATTATGGCCAGACTTTTCTGGTGGATATTGAAGGAGAGGGAGTCATCATCAGACCCCTAGGATATTTCTAGAGACAGATTAGATAGATTTTCTTTATCTATTTCTTTGTATGGATTATTTACTTTGTTTTGTGTTTGACACATGTATTTGATGTGAACCTTTTTTGGGGAAATATTTTTTGGGACTTCTGTTTGGGTGTATACTTTGTGTGCATTGCCTGAATATGAATAATTTCTTTCATGTATATGTCATATTGTAGCCAACAGGGTTTTCCAGAACCCAAATGTTTCCACAATACAATTGTTTGTTTGTTTGGTTTACCCAAGCCTTGCAGTTACTTCATTGTTAACCTGTTGTTCCAAAATTGATGTTTATAGTCCAGTTATTGTTACTGTTATGTGATACAGTGAGTTATTGTTACTGTTATGTGATACAGTGAGTCATTGTACTGTTTTTGTCTAACAGTGGCTGTTTTTCCTCTGTCAATGTAATCCAGTTGTTGCGTCTAACATTGGTTGTTGTCCCTCTGTTGTATAATACTGTGGATGTGCATGACAGTGGATACTTGTCATTGTTTATATATATGTGGGAGATTAAATGTGGGACGGGGCACTTACACATAGGCACACCCTCTGGGTAGAGTTATTAGTACTCGGGTGTCTGTGGTAGAACTTCCCGGATCTCCCAGCCTTCTATGGGAAACATTTCTTCTATGTTAGTGTTGAACTTGCACCCTTTTCTGCCTTGTTCAATACTTGGGGGTTACGAGCCAATATATTAATTCCTATAGATGGCGTGTTTGGGTTTTAGACCCCATTCATACTGAATACCCCTAGCGAAACCTGTCATTATTCTAATTTATTATATTTACCACCCTACACTACCACACGAGTACACGCTAACCACCTCAAACCCACAGGGATCTTAGCCAGCTTCATTTTCATACTTCAGGTGGTAGACCTAGTATAGTCTGTCCAGAAATGAATGCCTTCATTCACGATCAATTATTTTGAAAACTGTCTGTTGTATCGTTATGAAATTTTTCATGCCATCTTATATTTACCCCCACCTAAGCAATATTTCTTTGAGAGGTCCAAAAAGCAATTTAAATCATGGAAAGCGGCGACTTTTCTTTGATGTGTTAATGAAAAACTAGTGATTTCTCGCTAACAAACTTGTCTTACAGTAATGCCCCGTTCCACTAAGCGAGGCTCTTGTCATAAGGTCAATCCCTTGTCCCACAAGAAAATTAACCATTAAACGCTAATGTTTCCGTGTGAAGACGTAATACATTTAATAATGTGCACTTCATCTCTGACCCGTAAATTATATACCGCATATAAACAAACTTTGAAATCTGCTGTAAAATCTCCAGAAAAAAAAATTTTTTTTGGGGGTGGACATAATGATAAAGTTATATACTACATTTCATAATTTTCCCCCCAGTTGGTTACTGGGATATGGAATTTTATATTGGGGCAGATAAAAGTAAACAGACTATAGCATCATTCTGCTCACTAAAGACCGGGTGATTCAATGCAACTACCGCGTTGGCTCAATGCATTCAGACCGCCGTGTTGGTTTAATGCATTCAGACCATATTGTTAGTTCAATGCACTTACTATAAAGACTGCACAGCTCCAAACACTGAGGATGCAGTATTAATTGTTAGTCGCATGTTCTTTACATGGCTACTTAATCAACCCCAGGATTTCTAAAATTTGTTGGCTGTTTGTGATTCAGTATTCAGCTCTTATATTCAGGCGTTTGTCATTGCTATCTCAACCACATACGCGTCATACCATTGAAATCAACACAACGTGTAGTTTTCAAATCTGCCGCAACAAATTTCGAACCACCGACTAAGTGTGTCGGGAAACAGTGAAACGCTTTTACCGCCCCTAAGCCACAACGCCGACTGGATGCAGTGTTGAACAGATGTTTGCTGTCATAGCAATGATGAAACATAAGTCAATAAAACTAGTCTTCATTCAGCTGCTGCTGTTGTTGAATGCTATTGCAGTCATCGTCTACATTAATGTCTCACGTGTCCAGAAGTAAGCTGAAATGTAAATAAACTGACTATCATGCCTTAAGCAGACATGTACAACAACAATATAGTGAGTGCTAGCATCGATGAGGAGTGGTTACACAGCTATCTGATTCCCTTGCCGAAGCCTGGCGAAGACCACACACGAATTCAAGGATATCGTGTAGTCACCATGCAAAATACAATAGACAAGCTGCTGGAGAAGTTAATTGCCAGAAAATATCAAGCCAGGTAGAGAGGCAATGTCTTTTCCCACCTTCCCTTGGAGAGTACTGTCCAAACAGAGAAACCTGGACCAACGATGCAGTTTTGTGCCTATGACGTGTATGAAGGTTTCCACTCAGGGAATAAAACATGTGCGGCAATAATTGATCTTGATGATGCGTACAACACAGTACCGTTGGAATTCTTAACGTTTCAGCTTCTTGAACCCAAGATAAGTCCATTCCTCCTTAATTGGATCGATGCAGCCCTCTTCCAAGATGATGTCGGAATTGGACTTCTGAGCCAACAACAATATACCCTGCCCTGCCGCAGGGATCACGATTATCTCCGATGCTGTTCAACGCCTACACTGTGAGAATCACACCGGTGAGCAGATCACAGGACCGGGAAAGACACTGTCGTATGCCGACGTTGTGTTAGTGTATCGTCATGGTAAGGATAGAGATCGGGTTGCTGTGGAACTACAAACAGAACTCAATCGTATAAGCATTTGGTGTTAAAGCTGATGCAATGGTCAGCCCAACGAAGGCAGCAGTGACATATTCTATTTGAATAACCATATTGTCAGCACTCCTACACCAACTGTACATCTGTGCTCAGAGAATGTGGAAAGAGCGCAATGAAATACATGGTGATACGATTAGATCGAAGCCTTGCTTATACTAGCACATTGACCAGTTGATAATAAAGGCCAAGCGAGGTTTGGCTGCGATGCGGGTGATGGAGGCGCCAAACTGTGAGCAGCTCCATCTATGTCTTCTATACGAGGATCTGTTCCTTGATGTTTTTTGTTGAGTATGCGATGGCGATCCGGACTCTCAGCCATAAGCAGATGAAAAGGATAGAGAGGATACAGAACGAAGCTATGCGTATTATACTTGGCTGTAAAAGAGATATAGCATGTACGACGATGCGCTACCTTCTTGATTTTCCAACCATTGGGGACAGAATACACATCAGCCGAGTACAGGCCTACCTCAGAGTCAACGCAAACACACAACATCCACTGCGTAGTGAAATTAAGAAGGTAAAGTGAAGCAGGTTAAACAGAGGAAAGTCGTGGATTGGTCAAGCCGAAGACAATCTTTAACAGGTGTGTTCACTTGAAGACTTAGAACCTGGCGTGGGTACAAGTGCCAGCAGAATTATATACGTTCTTGTTAGTTGGCATCCAACTAGCCAGAAAATGCTGACAAGAAAATCCTGCTGTTGTGGAGGCGGAAATACAGGCTTTGATCTTCGAGAATTCTTTCGAGGGTGATGCTGTCATGTACGCAAATGTGTCAATCGTTCGACGCGTGAGACGTTCATAGGTCTTTACGGCTCAAGCTGGAGGGAGAATTGTGAAGATAGATTCTGTTGCTTTTGCCTTGACCACAAGTAGTCTGATTATATAAATCATGGCAGTAAATAAAGCAACTACATGGCTAGAGACACAGACCTTCACTCAGGCATGTTTCCCTAGTGACTCGCTGATTATGCGCAGGAAGATTGCGTTGGGGTGGGCCCAAAGACAGTGGTTTTTGTCCCTGGAGCGGTCACGGCAGGCAAAGATTAGTTTCATTTTCGTGCTAGGGCATGCGGTGTCCAGTAAGCTTGCAGATACGGCTACAGCGGGGGGCGGACGAGCCATGGACCAGGCTGATATACTGAATGCTTTACGAGAAGTAAGTCGTTTACGAGAACCAAGCGATGTCTGGGAATCTACAACCATGGTCAGGCTGCGAGAACAGCAAGTTAAAAGAGGTGTGGCCAAACAAGAACACTACGCGGGAAACCAAAGAAGATTAATAAACATACACAGAACTGGTGTCGTTGGCCGCTGCACACTGTGGTACGGTATTTACTGAGGAGGGCATATGAGCACTTATTGACTGAATGGTTCGATGTGCAATGAGGATGATCTGTAGACTAACTAACTAACTAACCAACTAACTAACTAACTAACTAACTAACTAACTAACTAAAGAACTAACTAACTAACTAACTAGCTAAGTGACTAACTGACTGACTGACTGACTGGCTAACTAATTTGTTCAATTGCAAAAACAGAAACCCAAATATCCTTTCATAATAGAGACAGACGTTGTGCATTTAACCACAAAGACACCGGGAAAACGTGATTTTCATATCAGAGACAGTCGTCGTAATCTAAGCACTGAGAACCCAAAAGAACTTGTCAAGATAGAGACATACATGTTACATCTAACCACTGAGTACCCGAGAGAACAATATATATATATATATATATATATATATATATATATATATATATATATATATATATATATATATATATATATATATATATATATATATATAATATATATATATATTATCATCATCATCTTCCATTTCTGCCGTCAAGCGGCTTCGGGAGGAATAATTTGCGTTCCAGCGCCCGGTGGGCGGCACTGGATAGTGTCATTCCGTGTGCTTGTACAATGTCTTTGATGTCGTCAATCCATTTTCTTCTTGGACGTCCTCGTGGTCTCGTCGCAGATGATCTTTGATGTAAGGCCAGTGATGGTAGTTGCTGGTGTTGCATTCTAACGACATGGCCAAACCACTTGATCTTCTGTCTTTCAATAAATGTGGCACAAGGTATTGATCCCACAGTCTGTCTAATAATAGCATTTCTCGGTCTCGGATTGTTAAGTTGGCAGCTCTCCTCAGGCATCTCATTTCGCAGGTGTTGATTTTTCGAAGATGTAATTTGGATAACGTCCAGGTTTGAGATTGGTAGCATAGGGTTGGTGTGAATATGCTGTTAACTATCTGTCGTTTTGCGGACATGGGTATATTTGGATGTTTCAGTAAGGGTGATAGTTGATATGTAAGTGCACTAGCTTTTTGACATCTGATTTCGATTTCTCTGTCCAATCTGCCATCTTCTGTGATCATACTTCCAAGATATTTGAATTCTTTAACTGGTTTCAGAGTTGTGCTATTTATCTGTATACTTAATGGGCCCGGCGATCTGCTAACTTGCATTACTTCGGTTTTGGCTGTGTTTATACTCTTATTGTATCTGCTGCAGGTCGATATCAGATTATTAATATGATGTTGTAGTCTGCCCTCATCGCTGTAAAACAGGCACAGAATGTCTGCAAATAGAAGTTCATTTATTTCCTATGTATCAGTTGTTTTATCTGGAGTAAAGAACTCTAAATTTTCTGAATCTGTTCTGTCAAGACTTGCTTCTTTGGATATTCTGTCCATGTAGACATTAAATAGCATGGGAGAGAGCAGACATCCCTGTCTCACTCCTGTATTGACTGTGAACATATCTGATATACCTTCTTGCGTTCTTACTGCACTTCGGCTCGAGTGGTACATGGCTGTGATGTTTTGTAGCAGTTGCCCTTGTTTCCCATAGTCTTCAAGGATGGTCCATAATTTGTATCTGTCTACTCTATCGAAAGCCTTTTCCTGATCTACAAACACAATATTCTGCTGCTCACTATATTCGATAGTGTTTTTTTTCCACATATTTGACTAAGCGTAAATAGTGCATCAGTGCAACTTTTACGTTTCCGAAAACCGAATTGAACTTTGCTTAACTGTTGTTCAACTATTGGTCTAGCTCTTTGTTCCAAAAGTTTTGCATACATTTTCCCTATATGGCTCAGGCGTGATATACCTCTGTATGTTTCGCACTCTCTCATATTGCCTTTCTTTTTCCATATTGATACTATTATTGCCAGCTGCCAATCATCTGGGACTTTTCTTTCTTCCCATGCTATATTGAAAAGTCTTGTTAGCCATTTATCCCCTGTATTTCCACAGGCCTGAATAACTTCTGTGGTTATTCCATCTGGACCCGGCGATTTGTTTTTAGGACTTTTCTGTATAACTGCTTTGACTTCTGCAGATATGAAATTTGGTTCTTGCTGTTCATGACTTTTAGGCACAAAAGTGAGATTTTCCATGTTATGTTTGGGGTTAAGTAGTTCTTGAAAGTATTCTGCCCACCTTGCTAGTCTTTGTTGTGGATTAAATATCGGTTTACCTCTTTTGTTGTTTATGGTGGTTGGGTTGTAGCATGTATCTCTGTTTCTCATTGTGTTGACACGTTTATAAAATTCTCTTGTGTAGTCTTTGCTAAGGGTCGCCATCTGTTCACTGTATATTCTCCAGGATTCATCTTTAGATGCTCTAATTGTTTGTTTGGCATTACGTCGTGCTATTCTATAAGAAGCATAGTCTTGTTCAGATTTGGTTGTGATCCACTTTTTGAATGCTACCTTCTTTTTGAATATGCTATCTTTAACTTCGTTGTTCCATCAGGCTGTTCTTAATCTTTTGTCCTGCCTTACTTTTTTTGTTCCACATTTATTTTCCAGTGTGTCGAGCATGCCAGCTTTGAAAATTGTCCATTCCTTATCTATGCTTGAGCAGTCGTCAGGGATGTTCTTATGTAGGTTTTTTATTTCTTGATTGAATTCGTCTTTAGCCGTATTTTCCTGAAGCCTCCTGTAATTGATGACATGTGTTGTTACCTTTTTGTTTCTTATTTGCCTGTATGTTGGAATCTTTTTTTTATTATGACAGGTTTGTGATCAGTATCAACGTCTGTATTTGGGAGTGCTTTTGAATCTAATAGTAGTCCTCTGTCTAATTTCCTAATTAGAATAAAGTCAATTTGAGATGTTTGGTCTATGTCATTCCATTAATACCAGGTCTTGGTGTGGTCCTATGAAAATGACCCAGTTATATTGTATTGCCTCAAATTAGGATCTCCCTCTGTTGTAATCTGTTGGTTGTCTGGCGTAGATATTTTGTTCCCAATGACATAGTTTCTATCGATATGTATATTCGGCACTCCTGTCGTATTTCGATGTTCTTAGGAATTATTAATTGTCTCTATACTTGTAGAATCTATCTTGATTCTCATGTGGAATGTTAGTTTAGAAAACATCTTAAAACACATTTTATCGAAATTCAGTGTTGGGCCCAGCCCAAGTTTTAGATTATCGGTCTTTAATTAAATACACCGGAACACTTATTTGCTGGTAATTAGTTCACACAGTTCAGTACTTTAAATACAAGTTCTGCAAGCTGTTTCAAGGATTGTCCTGTTGATTATCTAATTTTTAATCTCACGAATTTCATGTTTGAGACAAGCCGAATGTTCCATGTCATGTTGATTTGTAACTTCTGTGGCCGCCTTTAAGTTTTGACACCATTAATCTTTCATGGTGGCACTTTTTTGAGAATTCTGACAGTTCCATTTACCTTTCGTAGTGGTGTGACGTTCTGATACTTTTCCATTTACCTCTTATACTGACGAAAGTTGA
>JACEFZ010007140.1:0-23302 GCA_014155875.1 Cepaea nemoralis
AAACCCATAAAGCGGAGAGAGAGTGGCTAAAAGCTGAAATGAAATCAACTCGAAACAAACCAATAGAAGCCATGCAAGAGACCACAAAAAGCCGCATGAAACCCAACAAAAAAAACCGAGCCGGAGCCGCAAGATAAAACCAGCAGCCGAAACACGACGCCCGGGACGTGCAAGGGGAAACCAACATCCCACCAGACAGCCGAGGAGAGACAGGATGGGGAGCCTTTCGACGACATGGGGTGGTTTGGAGGGATACAACCTACCCGGGAGGAAATGGAGGAGTACGTAGAAGAAGGAAAGAAACGGGCAAGGCAAGAGGAACTCAGGCACGAGGAATACTTGAGGAGACAGGAAGCAAAATGAAAGAAGGTGAAGAAACTCAAGGGAAACCCATAGAATACTCGGAGATATTCCTCTGACTATGACACCGGCATTGAGTACTATATCGAGGACGGAGAGATCGTCCCATGGCTGACAACTGAGGAAGCAATTGAAAAACAGCAAGAACTTAAACACGAGATGAAAGAAAGCGCAGGAAGTAGATAGCATCGAAAAGCTTCTACGTGCAACACACAGAACAGAAGGCAAAACTACTAAATAAAAAGTCCTTATAAGGACTGCAAGGCCAGTCAAGCCAGGCGAGCCAGGAGCCTGCACCAACAAAGAAATCCACAAGAACAGACGAGCACAAAGGATAGCTGCCGACCGATCCCCCCAGCTGACGTCTCAGACACAAACCAACATATCAGTCCGAGATAGGACTCACAAGACAAGAATTAGGGTGAATAAACCCACAAAAACCACGGACCTCAACAATAACCGACGCTGAGGAAGCAGGTTGAACGAGGCCGAATTTGGAATTTTTGTTTTGAAAATTGGAATTGGAATGGGAACACACACAGGTGGGACAGACAGACAGACAAGCAGCCACAGTTTGATACGAATTCTGTCCGTAGTCTGGGTATATGGTGCTAGACCGTATTGTACAGACATCCAGAGGGTAGTGTGATGTCACTGGGTATATGTTGTTAGACCCTGTTGTACAGACATCCAGAGGGTAGTGTGATGTCACTGGTATATGTTGTTAGACCCTGTGTACAGACATCCAGTGGGTGGTGTGTTGTCACTGGGGTATATGTTGTTAGACCGTGTTGTACAGGCATCCTGTGTGTGTGATGTCACTAGGTGTATGGTGCTAGACCAGGTGTACAGACATCAAGTGGGTGCTAGACCATGTTGTACAGACCTCCATGGGGTGCTAGACTATGTTGTGCGTTAGGGTTAGGGTGGTGTGGGTGTCATTGCGTATATGGTGCTAGACCATGTTGTACAGACCTACCGCGTTGAAAAATTCCGGTTCTCGTCCGATCACCGAAGTCAAGCAACGTCGGCGTGGTTGACTTAGATAGGTGACCGCTTGGGAACATCACGTGTCGAATTGAGCTCTGTTGAGTAGAGTTGAATTGTCTATTCTTCTGTTGATATGAGGCGAATTGAGTTGTGTTCTGTTAAGTTGAGCTGAGTAGAGGTGTATTGAGTTGTGTTGAGTCGAGTAGAGTTGAGTAGAAAAGTGTTGAGTTGAGTTGAGTAGAGTATATTTGAGCTGATGCGAGTTGTTTTGCTTTGTCCTCTGTTGATTTTGAGTTGAATTGAGTTGTGTTCAATTGAGTTGTGTTGTGCTGAGTTGAATTGTGTTATGTCGAGTTGAGTTGTGTTGAGTTGAGTTGTGTTGTGAGGAGTTGAGTTGATTGAGTTCTGTTCAGTTTAATTGAACTGAGTTATGCTGCGTTGTCTTATGTTGATTTGAGATGTGTTGTGTTGATTTGAGTTTAGTTTAGTTGAGTTGTGTTTTGTTGAGCTGAGTTAAGTTGAGTCAAGAACCGACATCATTACACTCAGAGCACTCCCATTAACCCTCACTCCTCATCTTCAACATTCAACGAAGAGTTCCATCACTAATCGTAACCGATGCAATCTTTTTATTTGTCCGTTTTGCTTTACCTCTTAATGACGACTCTACTAGACCCTCTGACCACCCCCTGCTGCCGAATTTTCTCAAAAGAACGATAGGTTATCTGTTCTTTACATCTGAACATGCTCATAGAGGCTCTTAACCACTTCTGGCTTACCATGCATCAAATCCCCCCTTAATGATGAGGCACCAGCCAGTCTGTCTCCTGTTCATTCCAAGCCACACCGGAGTGTCCTGGAGAAAAGATCCAGCGAATGCTCACAACCCGCGACCTCTGAATCGCTGCATGTCAGTCTTCGTAGATGTCAGCAGACTTGTGAACTTGTCACGATAAATAACCTTAAATATGATGAAAGTAGCCCAGATCCCGGCTATATTGATGAGTCACATCTCTTCTATGTTCACATCTTGTAGAATGTCACGTGTGGGCGGGTCAAGGACACATTCTGACCAGACAGGAAACGCATTCAGACGCTGGGCGGGGTGGGCAGAGAGCTGAATTCCTTTCTTCAGCAGTTTCGAGAGACTGCATTCAGTAATCCGCTTCACAATATAACACTTCAAAACAAAGACTAGGAACATCAAACTAATACAAGTCTATACGCTAACAACAACAACAACAACAACAACAACAACAACAACAACAACAACAACAACAACAACAACAACAACAACAACAACAACAACAACAACTGGTAGTACTACTACTACTACTACTGCTGCTGCTGCTGCTGCTACTACTACTACTACTACTACTACTACTACTACTACTACTACTACTACTACTACTACTGCTGCTGCTGCTACTACTACTACTACTGCTGCTGCTGCTGCTACTACTACTTCTACTAATACTGTTGCTGCTACTACCCCTGCTACTATTACTACTACTACTACTACTACTACTACTACTACTACTACTACTACTACTACTACTACTACTACTACTGCTGCTGCTGCTGCTGCTGCTGCTGCTGCTGCTACTACTACTACTACTACTACTACTACTACTACTACTACTACTACTACTACTACTACTACTACTACTACTACTCAATATGTTGACGTGTCCTTTAAGAACCAATCAGCTTCAGCCATCTATGCTTCACGTGTCTTTCAATCATTGTCGTGGTTAGAGATCTCAATTTAACAACTACACAAAATGGTGCTAGATCATGTTGTACATGCGTCCAGTGGGTGGTGTGATTTCACTGGGTATGTGTGATAGACCAGTGGCTCTCAACCAGTGGGGAATTCCCCCCCCCCCCACCCCCAAGGGGGAATTTGGAGTGTCCAGGGGGGAATGAAGATTATTTCAAGACTGGATTAATACAAGAACCGATTACTTGATCTTGTTTTTCCCTTCATACTTTACGGTTCTGTACGTCTAACCCTTCTAAGATTCATTTTATAAAATAAGTAGACCTACAAATCACGTTTTATGTGGTCGTCTAGGCTTGTTTTAGTATGTGCTATTAAATTTAGCTTCAATTATTGTATATACTGTGTAGGGGCAGGAGGAAATTGTTAGGGAGGAAATAGGATAGAAGGAAATGAAGTTCTAAAAATATGGTGAGGGAGGGGGGTGAGGATGACGTCCTAAAAATATGGTGAAAGGGGGCACGGGCCAAAACAGGTTGAGAACCACTGTGCTAGACCATGTTGTACAGGTATCCAGTGGGTGCTAGACCATGTTTTACTGACATCCAGTGGGTTGTATGATCTCACTGGGTATATGGTGCTAGACCATGTTGTACATGCATCCAGTGGATGCTAGACCATGTTATACAGACCTCCAATGATGCTAGACCGGGTGTGGTTAGTACTAATGTAAGTGACCGCTTGGGAACACCAAGTGTTGTAGACATGTTTTTATTTGTATTATATGTTGTGTCTGTGTTTTTAGCCGTGTACAATATATGTTGTTTTTAGGTGTCTGCTGCGCCCACTCGTTCCCTTGCATTGTAGCACACCGGACACATCTACAGGTGCTCAGTCTCGCTGTGAAACCCGCCACAACACCACGTGTTGCAGGCATTCTCATGTTTTAATTGTCACCTCATTGAAATGTTGTGTTCTAATTAAGTCGCTGGGTTTCTAAGAACCGTAGCCCACCAGACAAACCCGCAAGTGCTCAGTCTCAGGCACACAAAGACAGGACAGATAGCGAAGTCTGGTGTATTCAGGAAAACTTTAAAACTGATGCCAATAGATAGGTGCTGAACAGTGTCCTCCTCAACTGACATAGAGAGACTGAGTCCCAGTTCATGAAGAAGTAGTCCAGGGGTAGGGAGTAGGGATAATATTTTACAAACATATAAAAACAATTTCACTTGTATAAAAACCATCAAAGGTTGAATAGTTAGGTGGCCCTAAACAGGACCTTAAAAATAAAAAAAAATTTTTGTCACGTCATAAATTCAATATTAGCTCATTGAATTTACATTCTCTTCCTGGTACCACGGACCTTAGCTTTTTTGGAAGCAGTGCCTCGCTTCGGCCTGCCTCCACCAGTCCTCCTAGTTGCATCATGCTTTGCGCGGCTGTTTGCAAGCCGCTCCCGATGATGTTTTTCAAGTTCCCCATCAAGAAGAAACGTTACACGCTTTTGACAATCACGTTTCTTTGAGGGAACAAACCGAGGTATGTAGCGATACCTCCCGATCTTTTCCAGTTTATTTTCTTTCACCCCTTTCTTTAAAGCAAGTTTGATGTTGGAACTGATCAATCTCCATGGCACATCAGGAGGAAGTATACTGGTAAAGTACCTTCTAAGGTCCATCAAGGAAGTCCCGTTGGGGTCCCGTAAGTAGTCGATAGCTTCAATCACGGAAGTAATATTGATAGATTTATCTTCTACAGGACTTGACTTGGACTCCATGGCTACCAGAATGTCGTGGTGACGGGTGTACCGCTGCCATGTCTGGCTATTTATCTTCGCCTCCGGACCTCCGAGAGAGTTTGGGAAAGTCCAGCTGTTATTGACAACGTTTGTAGGGTTCGGGTTCTTCTACTCGGACACTTCTCTCTGAGGTCCGCGCGATAACTTATTGACCTGGTTGGGGGTGCCATGGAGTCAGTGGTCAAGAGGTGTTCATCTCAAGTGAGGTTTTCTGAGAGAGACGGATCCCCTCTTCACGTAGAAGTAGTTCATGATGTGAGTGTAGATTTCCTTCTGATTAAGGAGGCCTTGGGGCCAGCACGGACTTCCTCCTGAAGAAAGAAGTGCCAGCTCGGCTTGCCTCCAGAAGATGTGCCAGCGTGGCTTGCCTCCATAAGATGTGCCAGGGTGGCTTTCCTCCTGAAGATGTGCCAGCGTGGCTTTCCTTCTGAAGATGTGCCAGCGTGGCTTTCCTCCTGAAGGTGGAAGTATCAGTCGCGGCATCCCTCCTGAAGAAGGAGGCCCTTGTGCACTTGTTCAGGAGTTAATCCGCGGTGACATGATGGACTACTTCTTCATGAACTGGGACTCCTTCTCTCTATGTCAATGTCACTTGAGGAGGACACTGTTCAGCACCTATATATTGGCATCAGTTTAACAGTTTTCCTGAATACACAAGAGTTCGCTATCTGTCCTGTCTTTGTGTGCGTGAGACTGAGCACTTGCGGGTTTGTCCGGTGAGCTACGGTTCTTAAAAACCCAGCGACTTAATTAGAACACAACATTTCAATGAGGTGACAATTAAAACATGAGAATGCCTGCAACACGTGGTGTTGTGGCGGGTTTCACAGCGAGACTGAGCACCTGTAGATTTGTCCGGTGTGCTACAATGCTACGGGAACGAGTGGGCGCAGCAGACACCTAAAAACAAAATATATTGTACACGGCTAAAAACACAGACACAACATATAATACAAATAAAAACATGTCTACAACACGTGGTGTTCCCAAGCGGTCACTTACATTAGTACTAACCACACCCGGTCTAGCATCATTGGAGGTCTGTATAACATGGTCTAGCATCCACTGGATGCATGTACAACATGGTCTAGCACCATATACCCAGTGAGATCATACAACCCACTGGATGTCAGTAAAACATGGTCTAGCACCCACTGGATACCTGTACAACATGGTCTAGCACAGTGGTTCTCAACCTGTTTTGGCCCGTGCCCCCTTTCACCATATTTTTAGGACGTCATCCTCACCCCCTCCCTCACCATATTTTTAGAACTTCATTTCCTTCTATCCTATTTCCTCCCTAACAATTTCCTCCTGCCCCTACACAGTATATACAATAATTGAAGCTAAATTTAATAGCACATACTAAAACAAGCCTAGACGACCACATAAAACGTGATTTGTAGGTCTACTTATTTTATAAAATGAATCTTAGAAGGGTTAGACGTACAGAACCGTAAAGTATGAAGGGAAAAACAAGATCAAGTAATCGGTTCTTGTATTAATCCAGTCTTGAAATAATCTTCATTCCCCCCCTGGACACTCCAAATTCCCCCTTGGGGGTGGGGGGGGGGGAATTCCCCACTGGTTGAGAGCCACTGGTCTATCACACATACCCAGTGAAAATCACACCACCCACTGGACGCATGTACAACATGATCTAGCACCATTTTGTGTAGTTGTTAAATTGAGATCTCTAACCACGACAATGATTGAAAGACACGTGAAGCATAGATGGCTGAAGCTGATTGGTTCTTAAAGGACACGTCAACATATTGAGTAGTAGTAGTAGTAGTAGTAGTAGTAGTAGTAGTAGTAGTAGTAGTAGTAGTAGTAGTAGTAGTAGTAGTAGCAGCAGCAGCAGCAGCAGCAGCAGCAGCAGCAGTAGTAGTAGTAGTAGTAGTAGTAGTAGTAGTAGTAGTAGTAGTAGTAGTAGTAGTAGTAGTAGTAGTAGTAGCAGGGGTAGTAGCAGCAACAGTATTAGTAGAAGTAGTAGTAGCAGCAGCAGCAGCAGTAGTAGTAGTAGTAGCAGCAGCAGCAGCAGTAGTAGTAGTAGTAGTAGTAGTAGTAGTAGTAGTAGTAGTAGTAGTAGTAGTAGCAGCAGCAGCAGCAGCAGTAGTAGTAGTAGTAGTACTACCAGTTGTTGTTGTTGTTGTTGTTGTTGTTGTTGTTGTTGTTGTTGTTGTTGTTGTTGTTGTTGTTGTTGTTGTTGTTGTTGTTGTTAGCGTATAGACTTGTATTAGTTTGATGTTCCTAGTCTTTGTTTGAAGTGTTATATTGTGAAGCGGATTACTGAATGCAGTCTCTCGAAACTGCTGAAGAAAGGAATTCAGCTCTCTGCCCACCCCGCCCAGCGTCTGAATGCGTTTCCTGTCTTGGTCAGAATGTGTCCTTGACCCGCCCACACGTGACATTCTACAAGATGTGAACATAGAAGAGATGTGACTCATCAATATAGCCGGGATCTGGGCTACTTTCATCATATTTAAGGTTATTTATCGTGACAAGTTCACAAAGTCTGCTGACATCTACGAAGACTGACATGCAGCGATTCAGAGGTCGCGGGTTGTGAGCATTCGCTGGATCTTTTCTCCAGGACACTCCGGTGTGGCTTGGAATGAACAGGAGACAGACTGGCTGGTGCCTCATCATTAAGGGGGGATTTGATGCATGGTAAGCCAGAAGTGGTTAAGAGCCTCTATGAGCATGTTCAGAATGTAAAGAACAGATAACCTATCGTTCTTTTGAGAAAATTCGGCAGCAGGGGGTGGTCAGAGGGTCTAGTAGAGTCGTCATTAAGAGGTAAAGCAAAACGGACAAATAAAAAGATTGCATCGGTACGATTAGTGATGGAACTCTTCGTTGAATGTTGAAGATGAGGAGTGAGGGTTAATGGGAGTGCTCTGAGTGTAATGATGTCGGTTCTTGACTCAACTTAACTCAGCTCAACAAAACACAACTCAACTAAACTAAACTCAAATCAACACAACACATCTCAAATCAACATAAGACAACGCAGCATAACTCAGTTCAATTAAACTGAACAGAACTCAATCAACTCAACTCCTCACAACACAACTCAACTCAACACAACTCAACTCGACATAACACAATTCAACTCAGCACAACACAACTCAATTCAACACAACTCAATTCAACTCAAAATCAACAGAGGACAAAGCAAAACAACTCGCATCAGCTCAAATATACTCTACTCAACTCAACTCAACACTTTTCTACTCAACTCTACTCGACTCAACACAACTCAATACACCTCTACTCAGCTCAACTTAACAGAACACAACTCAATTCGCCTCATATCAACAGAAGAATAGACAATTCAACTCTACTCAACAGAGCTCAATTCGACACGTGATGTTCCCAAGCGGTCACCTATCTAAGTACAACCACGCCCGACGTTGCTTGACTTCGGTGATCGGACGAGAACCGGAATTTTCAACGCGGTAGGTCTGTACAACATGGTCTAGCACCATATACGCAATGACACCACACCACCCTAACCCTAACGCACAACATAGTCTAGCACCCATTGGAGGTCTGTACAACATGGTCTAGCACCCACTTGATGTCTGTACACCTTGGTCTAGCACCATACACCTAGTGACATCACACACACAGGATGCCTGTACAACACGGTCTAACAACATATACCCAGTGACAACACACCACCCACTGGATGTCTGTACAACAGGGTCTAACAACATATACCCAGTGACATCACACTACCCTCTGGATGTCTGTACAACAGGGTCTAACAACATATACCCAGTGACATCACACTACCCTCTGGATGTCTGTACAATACGGTCTAGCACCATATACCCAGAATACGGACAGAATTCGTATCAAACTGTGGCTGCTTGTCTGTCTGTCTGTCCACCTGTGTGTGTTCCAATTCCAATTCCAATTTTCAAAACAAAAATTCCAAATTCGGCCTCGTTCAACCTGCTTCCTCAGCGTCGGTTATTGTTGAGGTCCGTGGTTTTTGTGGGTTTATTCACCCTAATTCTTGTCTTGTGAGTCCTATCTCGGACTGATTATGTTGGTTTGTGTCTGAGACGTCAGCTGGGGGGATCGGTCGGCAGCTATCCTTTGTGCTCGTCTGTTCTTGTGGATTTCTTTGTTGGTGCAGGCTCCTGGCTCGCCTGGCTTGACTGGCTGCAGTCCTTATAAGGACTTTTTATTTAGTAGTTTTGCCTTCTGTTCTGTGTGTTGCACGTAGAAGCTTTTCGATGCTATTTACTTCCTTGCGCTTTCTTTCATTCTCGTGTTTAAGTTCTTGCTGTTTTTCAATTGCTTCCTCAGTTGTCAGCCATGGGACGATCTCTCCGTCCTCGATATAGTACTCAATGCCGGTGTCATAGTCAGAGAATATCTCCGAGTATTCTATGGGTTTCCCCTTGAGTTTCTTCACCTTCTTTCATTTTGCTTCCTGTCTCCTCAAGTATTCCTCGTGCCTGAGTTCCTCTTGCCTTGCCCGTTTCTTTCCTTCTTCTACGTACTCCTCCATTTCCTCCCGGGTAGGTTGTATCCCTCCAAACCACCCCATGTCGTCGAAAGGCTCCCCATCCTGTCTCTCCTCGGCTGTCTGGTGGGATGTTGGTTTCCCCTTGCACGTCCCGGGCGTCGTGTTTCGGCTGCTGGTTTTATCTTGCGGCTCCGGCTCGGTTTTTTTGTTGGGTTTCATGCGGCTTTTTGTGGTCTCTTGCATGGCTTCTATTGGTTTGTTTCGAGTTGATTTCATTTCAGCTTTTAGCCACTCTCTCTCCGCTTTATGATTCGTAGCATTTCTTCGTTTTCCTGCTTCAACGCGGTCAACTGTTCCACTTCTCGCTTGGTGCTTTGCTGGATTTCCTTTATTTCCGCCAGTAGATTCTCGTTGTCACTGGTCGGGTTAGGCGTCAGCAGTGTCTTGACTTGTTTCTTTAACTCGTCGATCTGGCTTTGTAGTTGAGCTCTTTCATCTTGCGAGATACCCGTGGCTGTCCCGCACCTCCGCATTGCTTCCTTATATGGCGTCTTTGTGGTGATGGCGATCTTTAAGACGTCTCTGTGTCTTTGCAGGTACGGAAAGCCCAGGTATCTTGCTCCGTGTTTGCCCAGGCAGTTGGCGTACTTTCTTTTGTTGTTGGGTGCTCGGAAGTCGGTGTCTATCTTAGCCAGCGGGCACTCCTTGAAGGCGTTATGATCGGCGCAGTATCGGCAGATTTCCGTGTTACTGCGACACGTTGCTCTGCTATGGCAGGCCTTCTGACATCTGGAACATTGAGTGATTCTGGTGATGAATTTCTTTGGTTGCTGCATTAATTGATACTGTGGTCGGCATTTCGCTGCCCTCCGATGTCACCACTGCCAAGGTTGTTGGTATCTTGGAGTAGGTGAGGAACCGCTCCGCCTTCACCAATCGGGTGTGAAGATTCTCTTCTCGTAGCTGCTTCAGGATTTCTTCGCCTGTCAGCTCCACTTGGATCTGCTTGACAACCCATCGGACTGTTTTTGAGTCGCTGTTTCCGACACTGGTGTCTTTCTCCTCCTCTGCTGTCTTGGTTTTTGACTGTGTTGGGCTGTCAATCTTCTCCCTCATGGTAGTTTCAGTAATAGCTATAGTATCAGGCTCTTTGATGCAGCTAGCAGGTGGGCTCTCCACGTTCTTATTCTTGTTGTCGGCTCCCACGCTGCACATCTTGGCTACAACGTGTTTCTTGTTGCTGGACTTTCAACATGGCATTTTCCCGCGTATCAGGCTTCTTGACAGAATAATGCGACTTGACTTGTTAGCGCTCGTAGTGCGAACCAGCACGCCCCAAACGACGAAACTCTCTCTCTCTCTCTCTCTCTCTCTCTCTCTCTCTCTCTCTCTCTCTCTCTCTCTCTTCTCTCTCTCTCTTTCTCTCTCTCTTTCTCTGTGTGTGTGTGTGTGTGTGTGTGTGTGTGTGTGTGTGTGTGTGTGTGTGTGTGTGTGTTCAGCGCTCTCTTTCCTTCATCCAATGATAGTGACTTATTGTATATGATCCTTTTCATTTTCTGAAATGTAGCTATTGCTTTCCCTGTTCTTTTTCTTGCCGGTCTCCCTTGTCCAGGAGTTACATCACTTTCTCCGTAATCTCGTATACTCTCGTGAGTAACGTGACGTGCGCGAGAATTGGTAGCCGTTCTCCCCGCGTCGGTAACTTACAGGTTATGTGAGCCGGTCGATTAGAAAGCAATGGCAATGAATGAATCACCAAACAACGAGAAGTAGATTGTGAGCATTGCTAAAACACGATTACAAGAAACAAATTGAACGTTGCGGCCTAAGTCTTCGTCAGCACCGAACAAACAAACACAAACCGTATCGTCTCAGGTGCATCAAAGTTTTGCCCTTCGGTTCACGGAGAGAAGCTAACGCCTCCAGAACTGACTCCACTGAGATACGGTTTGCTGCATTTCTGATTACAACCAGACTCAGACGTCATAGGTACCGGTAAGTCTCAAGGTCTCGGGTGTACCGCTGACATGTCTGGCGATTTATCTTTCTTTCTTTCTTTCTTTCTTTCTTTTTACTTCTAGTCCGTTCAGTGTGGATTTCTTGATTTTTCTCGTGTTGACGATATACTCCAGACTTCTCCTTCTCACGACACACCTAAATAATGTGGACTGTCTTGTTTCTTATGCGAGTAAAGGGTTAGGGTTAGGGTTTGGGTTAGGGCTAGGGTTAGGGTTAGGGTTAGGGGTAAGGGTAGGGGTAAGGGTAGGTTTAGGGTTAGGGTTAGAGTTAGGGTTTACATTTTACAAACATATAATAAAAATTGAACTTGTATAAAAACCAACAAAGGTTGAATATTGAGGTGGCCCTAAAAAGGGCCTTAAAAAAAAGTAAAAATATTCAATTTATCAGTTCAAATTGGCTGAGCGCTTTACTTTCGGCTGCTCTTTCTCCTGATTCCACGATGGCCGCCTGTATTGCGTTTGTTGCAAGCACTGCTTCTCTTCGACCTACCTCCCCCGCCCCTGCGCCTAGTAAATTTCCTGGCGGCTGACGCCTCCAGCGTTGAAGGTCGCCATCGAGAAGGAATCGCACATGGCGACCTTTCCGTCGGAAATTGTTTGTGTCGGAGTTGCACGGGAGGTATCTGTACCTCCCATGTTTTTTTAACTTCCCTTCCAAGAGACCTTGGGCTAACGCCTTTAGGGTTAGGGTTAGGGTTAGGGAAGTAGTAGAGGCATAAATCAATACAGTTGCTCAATGTGCACACTCCAACAGAAGCAGTAGAGGCATAAATAAGTACAGACACGTGCTCACTCCAACAAAAGCAGTACAACCATAAATAAATACAATTCTTCTGTCTGACTTGTGTAGGTGGGTGAGTGCGTTGTTACACGCAATATAAAGTGTACAGAGTAGTCTAGCAATTATTCGTTATACAGGCCCGGGCTTGTTAAAATGAGTGTATAGATGCGTTCCCCAGGGGCCAGGAAAGAGTGTATATCTGTGGTGTTCCTCTCGACCAATTTCATGGAATCATTCCCTTCTATGGCCGGAGGGTTGGAGGTGTGTGAGTGGAAGAAGTGTGTTCGGTATGTTTGTGGGGAAGTGTGTGTGGGTGGAGAGATGTTATGGTGGGGCATGTCAGTAGTAACGTATGGGGTAATAGATGATGAAATCTGGAGCAATACGTCATAGATGACGTCAATTTTTACAATAAGAAGGGTATAGCTCCAGATTGAAAACGGACCTCATTTTTGAATTTTTGGCAGGTATTATCTTGGGTACGTCCGGTTGTCCGGCTGACTGCAACCGGATTACTACTTCCGATTGACTTCCGGTCCCGAGGGCAGGCGGGTGGCGGGCGGGCGGACGGGTTGCGAAGCGGCGCGAACCGGACGTCGGCGCAAACCGAACCGGCGCAAACCGGGGCAAACCGAACCGAACCGGGGCACCACGGTGGCGGTGGTTGGTGGTCGAGCATGTTGATATCGAACCCCACTCATGTAGATATCGACACCTACGATAAGTAGACCGAAGTCAACATGACAGACTTGAAAAATGATTTATTCCATCACTCGAGATGCCTCGAGTATCCAGACTTCGATTGCTTTTTTTTTAAAACTTTTATTCAGTGTTTAAATCGTTGCGAAGTGTATTGTTTGTGTTTTTACAGAGCGTTGCATGTGGACGCGTAGGTGACATATGCGCAAAAATTACAAACATTTTATACATTGGAACATTTCTACATTGAATTTGTTGTGGGGTAAAGCCTTACAAAAACAAACAGCATGATGATGGTTCACCGATATTATTTCCCCTGCCGCCTCACTCTCCAGTCGGCTCCAAAACCTCCAATGCCATCACCACCACTCGTAATGATGAAACTGGCAGTATAAAAAGTTTGAAACAATCGGCGATGGCGGCGGCAGAATCAAAACAAAACAAACAGTATCAAGGTGGTGGGAATGGGAGGTGTGACAGTATCCGGGTTTACAGGGCAGAAAGGGTAGTGGTTTCATTTATAATGTTTGTGTTGTTACATGCATTTTGTGTATTTAGTATTTGTGTGGGTGTATTTACGGAGCGTTGCATGTCGGCGTGTATGTGTCGTGTGCATATTCCATTCATTTTACATATTTACATGTGAAGGGGGTAGATAGGAAAACTTCCCATTTTTGTTTCCCTTGTCAAAATCTCACCTATTGGACCAACCACACCAATGCCCTCATCACCACTCTCTGGTAATGATGGTAAAGGCAGGATAATTATTGGAACCAAGTGGTGATTGTATCAGCAAAGGCAACAACAAACCATGAGCAAGGGAAGGGGGGCAAGGTAAGGTAAACAACAATAATAATGCAAATAAAACCAAATACATCAATGATAATGATGACAAAAATTTAAACTACTAAGGGTGATAACAGTAAGAATAGTTATGGTAATTATCACATTTTTCAAAACTGTGATTCCATTTCCTGGAATGATTTTCTTTGGAATGGTGTTTGCATAGCATAGCAGGTACATACAATTTGCAACCTGCAATGTTCAATAATAGTAGAAGTAAAAGGAGTTGGTTATCTTTTTCTCCCTGCTTATTTATTTTAAAAAAATTGTTGGTCTTATTTGTAAGGGTTCATTCATTATTTTCCTTTCCTCTTTTTTTTTTTTTTTTTTTTTTAAATTACAAAGTAAAATAAGCATTTGTATTTGCACAAATTTTTACAATCTCATTGGTTTGGTAAACATATGTGGTTTTGTATTCATTCATTCAATAATCACTCACATTTTCTTGTTTCTTTCTCGCACTTATGTGTACTAAATTTTAAAATCATAAAGAAGAGTACTTGTGTTTACTCAGGAGATATCTGTGATATTTTGTGTCTACAACATAGGAAACTTATCCATTAGCATATTCCATTCCTTAAACACATTAACATGTGAATGGGAGGGGGGGGGGTAGCAAAGAAAGGGGGAAATCTTTACATTTTTGTTTCCCTTGCAACCCTCTCACCAATTGGTTCCACTCCACCAATGCCCTCTTCCCCACTCCCTGGGCAATGATGGTAAAGGCCGGATAAATATTTGAACCAAACCGGTGTATGTATCAGCAAAGGCAACAACAACCATGAGCGATTGGGTGTGGGGGAGGGAGGCACAGGGGAAAAGGTTTTTTGTTTTGTTTATTACTAATGATAGCAATAATAATGATGACAAGTAAGAAACATACTGAGGTTAATAACAGAAAATATAACAAACATCAATGGTAATTTTAGTTATGAAAATGATAACATTTTTACAACATGTGATTCCATTTGCTAGGAAGATTTTCTTTGGAATGGTGTTAACATAGCATAGCAGGTACATGCAAATGCAAAATGCAGTTTTTAATAATAGTTGGAGTAAAGTAGTTGGTTGTTTTTTCCTCCTTGTTTTTATTTCCTAACTGTAAGGGTTTATTCATTTTTTTCCCCTTTTGCTCTCTCTTTCTTTTCTTTTTTTACATAAAAATTAACCAAGCATTTGTATTAACACATGTATTTACAGAATCATTGGTTTGGTAACCATATGTGTTTTTGTATTCATTCATTCAACACTCACTCACATGATTCAAAGGGGGTGACAAAGAGAAGGGGGAAATCTTTACATCTTTGTTTCCCCTCGCTACACTCCCACCAAATGGTTCCACTCCACCAATGCCCTCATGACCACCCTAATGATGGTACAGACAGGGCAAATGTTTGAACCAACCAGTGGGGATAGTAGCAAAGGCAATAAACCATAAGCACAGGGCAGATGAAGTTGTAAAATAATAATGATGATATCCATAATACTTATAAAATTAATGATGCTAAGGATAATAAGGTAAATACTGAATACAAAGGAAAGCGGAGATCTTTACATTTTTGTTTCCCTCACTACATTCCAACTAATTGGTCCTACTCCGCCAAGCCCTCATTGCCGCTCTGTAATGATGGTATAGGCAGGACAAATTTGTTTGAACCAACCAGTGGGGGTAGCAGCAAAGGCAACAAACCATAAGCAAAGGGGGCACAGGGGAGATGAAGTTGTAAAATAATGATGATGATATCCATAATACGTATAAAGTTAATGATACTAAGGATAATAAGATAACAACTGAATACAAAGAAAAGGGGGAAATCTTTACATTTTTGTTTCTCTCGCTACTCTCCAACCAATTGGTTCCACTCCACCAATGCCCTCATGACCACCATAATGATGGTACAGGCAGGGTAAATGTTTGAAACAACCAGTGCGGGAGTAGCAAAAGCAACAAACCATAAGCTAAGGGGGGTGGAGGGGGGCACAGGGGAGATGAAGTTTTAAATTACTACTGATGGTATCAGTATTACTTATAAAACTAATGATACTAAGGATAATAAGGTAAGTACTGAATACAAGGAAAAGGGGAAGTCTTTACATTTTTGTTTCCCTCGCTACACCTCCACCAATTGGTTTCACTCCACCAATGCCCTCATGACCACTCTAATGATGGTACAGGCAGAACAAATGTTTGAAACAATTAGTGGGGGTAGTAGCAAAAGCAACAAACCTTAAGCAAAGGGGGGAACATGGGAGATGAAGTTGTAAATTGAATAATGATGATATCATAAATGCTTATAAAATTAATGATACTAAGGATAATAAGGGTAAGATAAAGATAGTGATAATAATAATGATAATAATAATAGTAAAATTAATTTTTAAAAATAATAATAATAATAATAATAATAATAATAATAATAATATAATAGATATGTGATTGTATTTACTAAAGTGATAATCTTAGTAGTGGTGGTAGTGCATTTAAA
The DNA here is from genome assembly GCA_014155875.1 of Cepaea nemoralis. NCBI lineage: Eukaryota > Metazoa > Mollusca > Gastropoda > Stylommatophora > Helicidae > Cepaea > Cepaea nemoralis. Next base: position 16,194 of record JACEFZ010007140.1, read on the forward strand.
GCAAACATTCTATAAGTAGTAATTTGGGATGGAAGGAGTTGATTTTCTTTTCTCCTTTTTTCTTTTTCCCCTTTTCTATAAGGGTTGAAACCATCATTTTGGAGCAAATAAAACAAGCATTTATACTTCCACTATTCTTTACATAAGGGATTTTTCATTGGTCATTTGACCATATGTAATCTTTTTTAATCATTCACTCACCATTCACTCACAGTTTCTTCTTTCTTTCTCGCACTCATGTATACCAAATTTGTAATACAATAAGGAAGAATACATATGATTTACTATGGAAATAGTTGTGATATTTTGTGTGTGTACATAAAGGAAATTAAGTGTGTGTTGTATGTGTGGTGTTTGTATCTGGCAAAGTTTCTGCAGGTCCATATAAGTTGTCTGTAGTAAGAAAGTGCTACAAGTAGTTTTGTGTGTATGTCCTTAGCTGTCTTTGGTATAGTATTGAGAAAAATTGCTTTATATATGTCGGTTTGTTTGCCTGTGAGCGTTTGTATGAGGTGTTGGAGTGTTGCGCGTGTGGCAGTAATTGTTGCACATGTATAATAAATGTGTTCCTCTGTCTCTGTTGTGTTGTTTCTGCATAATTGACATTGTTTGGATATGTATGCTTCTACCTGTGTTGTGGGGGTCATACTGTATAACAGTCTATATGTTATTTCCCTAGCTTTTGGAGTTATGTGGTTGTTGTGTAGGTTTGAAAAGGTGCATGTGAAGTCAGTCATGGAGTATTTGTGTCCTCTTTTAATCCTAAGTTTTAGTGATGGTGCTTGTTCTCTAACTAGATGTTTGTATATTTTGTGTGTTGTTTACTGTAATAACTGTTCATGTCCTTGTAATGCCTGTAAGCATGTCTGATAGAATGTTGGCAGTTTTCCTTGGTAGTGTGCAGTTGCATTGTTAATGGGTGTGAGATGTTTGATGTTGTGGCCTATGTAGTATAGTGCTAGTCTGTTCTGTTCTGGGTGTCTGATGATTTTACCTATGTGACTGATTCTAAGTGACAGTATTTTTGTGTTGATGTCCTGTAGTGCGATATCTCCCTGTCTCTTGTCTTGTATGAGATTTTTGTGTTGAATGCTGTGTATTGTGTTGGTGAAGATGAAACGTCTGATTTGTATGTTTTGGGGATGGATGTGTTGGTGGGGCATGAGTGAGTGGTTTGATGTATTGTGGATTGTTCGGGGTGGGGGTGGAGTCTGGGTGGAAGATGTTTAAGTTTGGATGGGGGATGGGTTGTGGATGTGTAGGAGGGAGCTGTGAGTGGAGGATATGTGAGTGAATGGTTGTGTGTGGGTGGGGGTAAGTTTATGTAGGGATGGATGTGTGGGTGGGGGAATTGTGTGTGTGATGGGTGGGAGATGTGTCTCATAACGTGGTAATCCCCTATCAAAGGAGAAGTAAGGCACCTCCTTCCCTCCGCTAGCCTACGGGACACCCTTGGGCAAGGTGGAGTACCCGTTTAGCCCCCCGATCAGGGTTACGCTCCCGGGTAGGTGGAACCCGTTAGCTTTTGGCAGCAATCCATATAGGAGACGGAAAACTCCAAATATAAACCCCCAAGTTCAAGGTGGACCAGCGTGCTGAGGAACTGGATGGCCATGGGTTAACTGGTCGTGAACGTAGGAAGTCTGACAGGCGTGCGGGGCGGTACCAGGCGTATGGACTCCTGTGGGACATCCCCTGCCTCTTCCCTAGCAAGCAGGCAATGATAGGGTGACCGTTTATTTCCTGCAATATCCAAACTTTGCCTATGAATTTATTTAAACATGGGAATCGTCGCCGGAGCTACGGAGCACGTGCTCTGCGCTTGACACATCCCTCAAAGGCTAGCGAAGAGAGAATGAGGAGGAGGAGGCGATGAAATGGTGTGAGACGACGGCATAGAAATAGGAGGGCAGGCGCCAGGAGAACAAGACGAAAAGTGAAGAGACTAGGTTTCAACTATGTAAGAGTGGGATACTGGAATTGTCGCAGTGCCAGACAGAGAGGTCCTGTATTGGAGAGACTAATATATGATTTTGACGTCTTCATGCTCCAGGAGCTAAATACAGACAGATACCATTGCCCTGGGTACGCCAGTTATATAAACCCTACTGGGCAGAAGAGACATGGACAAGGTCTTCTGGTGAAGGAAGGAGTGAAGCATGTGGTACTCGACTTGAGGCAGTGGAATCACAGTGCAAGAGAGGTCCAGGGTATACAAATGGAGATTGGTGGCTTAAGTTGGAACATCATAAATGTATATGCCACAGTGGACTGTTTTGTCAGAAAGGAACAGTGGGACTAGCTTAAGGAACTGGAGGAATTACCAGGTGATAGGCTACTCATATGTGGAGACTTCAATGCAAGAAACAGAGATTGGGACAGTAGTGGAGAAAATCGACAGGGAATTGCCCTTGCAGATGCCATGGTGGACTCCGATGTGGTCTGCATAAATGATGGTAGGCCGACAAGAATGGCAATGAGACCTGGCGATGCAGACACAGCTATTGACTTGGCACTTGTCTCCCAGTCATCATTCCTTGATGTAAAGTGGAATGTTTTGAATGACCATGGGAGTGATCACATGCCATGTTCAGTCCTGATCTCTAAACCCAGGAAAGTTAAAGCTGGGAGAGCGCGCAAGACCTTCCGGTATGAGTTGACCGATTGCCTTCTTGGGCGCCTCAGACAAGGGGCATGCAACAGGACTGTTAAAACTCCCTTTTTGCATCCCCCATGGTGGACCCCAGAAGTAGACCATGCTTGGAAAGCAAAGAGAGCTGCAGTGAAGCAGCTAAAGAAAGTGCGACAGAATCCCCGAAGCTCACAAGAGGATGTGGACACAGCGGAAAATGTTAAGAAAGACAAGGTGGAGGTTTTCAAGCGCTGTGCTGCAGAAGCCAAAAAGGCAAAATGGGAATGTTTCATGAAGGAGATTGGAGGGGATAAAACACTGCAAAAATTCTGGAAACTGCACAGGCAAATATTCAGGAAGAACCGACAACCATCATTCGAACGGAGTCGCTATCATCATGTCAAAATATGTAGAAAGATCACTGATCAGCTGGGAACCAGTAAATGATAGAATCATAACAGCGCGTTACCAAACGAAATATTTCAAGCTAACAATCATACAGTGCTACGCACCTACCATCCAGGATACAGACATCAGCAAAGATAATTTCCATGAACAAATAATTGGTACCATCAACTCATCTCCCAAGCACGACATTGTTGTTGTAATGGGTGATTTCAATGCCAAGATAGGGTCTGACAATAAGGGTGTTGAGAGATATATGGGAATTCACGGCTTAGGGGATATGAACCAAAACGGAGAGAGACTACTAGAATTCTGTGAAATAGAAAATCTGATAGTAGCAAACTCTTTATTTCCGCACAAAGATATACACAAAGTCACGTGGAACTCGCCTGACAACATCACAAAAAATCAGATAGACCATTTTTGCATTAATACCAAATTCCGTTCATCAGTACAAGACGTCAGAGCCTACAGAGGTGCAGATGCTGGCAGTGATCACAATCTCTGCATTGCCAAACTAAATATAAAGCTCAAGACTCTGCACAGATCACCCAGAATTAAGTAAATAAATTCACAGTCCCTACTGACTAAAGAACACCAACTCGCATTCAATTCAGAGGTACAAAGCATCTATGCTAACAAAGAAAGTATATCGAGCAATGCGAATATTAAAAACAACATTGAAGAAAATTGGAATTTCCTAAAAAATACCTTGCTAAATGCTGCAACAAACACAGTCGGCTACGTACAAAGACAGAAGAAGAAGTGGCTAAGCGATAAAACCTGGACGAAAATACAAGAAAGAAAACAAACAAAACTAACACTTCTTTCTGCAAAAGACACATCTACATATGAAACCCATAAGCAAAAATACTCTATGTTGGATAAAGAGGGGAAATCAAGCGCACGAAAAGACAAACAGAACTTTATTCACAGCCTGGCCTCCGAAGCCGAAGCAGCTGCCATAACTGGAAACAACAGAGCCGTATTCCATATCATGAAGCAACTATGCAATCACTCACCTACACCAAATATACCCATCAAAGACAAACAAGGAAATCAACTGTTATCCGATGACCTTCAAAAGCAACGATGGGCAGAACATTTCAAAGAAATATTAAATAGACCACAGCCTGACACTGTTCCGAACCTGGATGGAGAAATTACTATGCCCCCACTAGATGCCTCCTGCGAGTCATTCACCATGGAAGAGATTAAAGCAGCCATAAAAAAAATTGAAGAACAACAAAGCTGTTGGTGAAGATGAAATCTCAGGAGAAATGCTCAAAGCAGCAGATGAGAACACCTTACAACGTTTGTTACAGCTGATCAATGAAATCTGGCAAAGCGAATCCCCACCACAACAGTGGAAAGATTGTGTAATTTTCAAACTGCCTAAAAAGGGCGATATGTCTGATTGCAATAATTGGCGTGGTATCACTCTATTATCAGTACCAGGAAAACTTTTTTGTAACATGTTACTTGAGAGATTCAAAAGGGCGATAGATGAAAGGCTCAGAGAAGAACAAGCAGGCTTCAGACCAAAACGGTCATGCATAGACCACATTTTCACCCTCAGAATAATCATTGAAGACTCCGTAGAATTCCAGTCGAAATTAATCACCAACTTTGTCGACTTTCAAAAAGCCTTCGACAGCATCCACCGTCCTTCACTTTGGAATCTACTTAACATCTATGGTTTTCCTACCAAATATACCAACGTGATAAAATCTTTCTACAAAGAGACACGTTGCTGCGTAAGAACAGACACAGGCAACTCTGACTGGTTCTCAGTCGAAACAGGAGTGAAACTGGTTGTGTCTTATCACCGATGCTTTTTGGAATAGCTATCGATTGGGTCATGCGCAAATGCACAAACAACACAAACATGGGTATCCATTGGGTTGACAAAAGTCTAGAAGACCTGGACTTTGCCGACGACATAGTGCTTTTGAGTTCAACACACCCGGATGCCCAAGAGAAAATAAACCACCTCCAAAATGTTTCAGGGCAAATTGGTCTCCAAATTAACACCACAAAAACAAAGACTTTTGATCTTACCAACAGTTCAGATGACACCAAATTGAACAGCTACGTTCTTGAAAAAGTCAACAGCTTCACATACCTAGGAAGCAAAATGACATCTATAGGGGACTCAACACCAGAAATATCATCTAGAATCGCACTGGCATCTAGTGCCTTCAATAAACTGTCAAACATCTGGAAGTCAAAGACACTCAGCAAACACACAAACTTAAAATCTTCAACTCTTGTGTGGTTCCAGTGTTAACGTATGGATGTGAAAGTTGGAAATCAACGGTAGCTTTAGATAAAAAATTAGACAATTTTGAGAACAAATGTCTTAGAAACTTCTAAACATCCACTTGACAGACTTCAGAACCAATTCGCAAATACGACAAGAGACTAAGCAAGATACAGTATCCAATTTCATAAGAAGACGCCGTTGGAACTACATCGGCCATGTACTCAGAATGGACAAGATAAGACTCCCCTACCAAGCCCTCATATGGTCACCGGTAGGGAAAAGAAAACGGGGGAGACCAAGAGATACCCTGCGTAGAACCATCATTAGAGAAGGCTCAATCAATGGCCAAGTAAATATCCAAGATCTACAACAGGTAGCAGCGAACCGCCAAGCATGGAGAGACAGGACTTCTGCCCTATGCGCCGCCTTAGGCTCAAGAGGAAAGACTAACTAATATATATATATATATATATATATATATATATATATATATATATATATATATATATATATAATATATATAAAATATTTTTTTTTTAGCATATCCTTTTTTAGCCCGTGTAAAAAAAAAACAACTATGCTGGTTTTTCCGGGAAAAAGGCCAGCATAGTTTGTTTTTTTTTACACGGGCTAAAAAAGGATATGCAAAAAAAAAAAATATATATATATATATATATATATATATATATATATATATATATATATATATATATATATATATATATATATTATTTTAGTCTTTCCTCTTGAGCCTAAGGCGGCGCATAGGGCAGAAGTCCTGTCTCTCCATGCCTGGCGGTTCGCTGCTATCTGTTGTAGATCTTGGATATTTACTTGGCCATTGAATGAGCCTTCTCTAATGATGGTTCTACGCAGGGTCTCTCTTGGTCTTCCCCGTTTTCTTTTCCCTACCGGTGACCATATGAGGGCTTGGTAGGGGAGTCTTGTCTTGTCCATTCTGAGTACAGGGCCGATGTAGTTCCAACGGCGTCTTCTTATGAAATTGGATACTGTATCTTGCTTAGTCTCTTGTCTTATTTGCGAATTGGTTCTGAAGTCTGTCCAGTGGATGTTTAGAAGTCTTCTAAGACATTTGTTCTCAAAATTGTCTAATTTTTTATCTAAAGCTACCGTTGATTTCCAACTTTCACATCCATACGTTAACACTGGAATCACACAAGAGTTGAAGATTTAAGTTTTGTGTGTTTGCTGAGTGTCTTTGACTTCCAGATGTTTGACAGTTTATTGAAGGCACTAGATGCCAGTGCGATTCTAGATGATATTTCTGGTGTTGAGTCCCCTGTGGATGTCATTTTGCTTCCTAGGTATGTGAAGCTGTTGACTTTTTCAAGAACGTAGCTGTTCAATTTGGTCTCATCTGAACTGTTGGTAAGATCAATAGTCTTTGTTTTTGTGGTGTTAATTTGGAGACCAATTTGCCCTGAAACATTTTGGAGGTGGTTTATTTTCTCTTGGGCATCCGGATGTGTTGAACTCAAAAGCACTATGTCGTCGGCAAAGTCCAGGTCTTCTAGAATTTTGTCAACCCAATGGATACCCATATTTGTGTTGCTTGTGCATTTGCGCATGACCCAATCGATAGCTATTCCAAAAAGCATCGGTGATAAGACACAACCCTGTTTCACTCCTGTTTCGACTGAGAACCAGTCAGAGTTGCCTGTTTCTGTTCTTACGCAGCAACGTGTCTCTTTGTAGAAAGATTTTATGACGTTGGTATATTTGGTAGGAAAACCATAGATGTTAAGTAGATTCCAAGTGAAGGACGGTGGATGCTGTCGAAGGGTT
>JACEFZ010007141.1:0-28969 GCA_014155875.1 Cepaea nemoralis
TGGATGTATGGGGTGTGTGGGTTGGATATGTGTGCTTTGGGGGATGTGTATGATGGTGGTATTGTTTGGGTGGTATGGTGGAGGATAGTGTGTGGTGTGGGGGATGTGTGTGATGGGTGCGGGGAATGTGCGTATGGGTGGGGTATATGTGTGGGTGAGCAGGGGATTGTGGTGGTTGGGGGAAGTATGTGGGGGAGTGTGGGTGGGAGATGTGTGTGTGTGGGTGGTGGTGTGTGAGTGGCTTAGGGATGTGTAGGTGGGTGAGGGAGTTGTATGTGTCGGGGTGGGATGTGTGAGTGGGTGGAGGATGTGTGTGGGGGTAGGGGTATTGTGATCGAGAGATGTTTGGTTGGGAGTGGGTGGGTGTGGGTGCGTAGTGGAGGATGTATGCGTGAGTGAGTGTGTGTTGGTGGACGAGTAGGGAATGCGTGTGTGGGTGGGGAGAGGTGTGTGGTGTGTTGGTTGGTGATATTGTGTGGGTGAGGTATGTGTCTCAAAGCCTAGATTGGACCTATAAAAAACATGTTTCGCCTATTCTGGTGCTCACTTATGGAATGATCTGCCTCCAGATCTGAAAACTCCAATGAGTCCCTACACATTTAACCGAAAACTCTTTCAATACTTAATCCATACCGACTATATGCCACCATAATTCATTTACTGGTATAATTGTTCAGTATAATCGTTCATTATAATTGTTTAACTATAATTGTTCACTATATATGTGTGTGCGTGTGGGAGAGAGAGAGAGAGAGAGAGAGAGAGAGAGAGAGAGAGAGAGAGAGAGAGAGAGAGAGAGAGAGAGAGAAAGTGGGTGTCAGTGAGAGGGAGAGAGTGAATGCGTGTGTGCGCACGTGCATGCGTGTGTGTGGAGAGAGTGATTGAGCGAGAAATGGTGGGGGAATCAGTTCCGTTATCAGTTCCGTTATCAGTTATCAGTTATCAGTTGGGGTATCTTCGTTGCACTCCGGACATGTCCATAGGTGCTCAGATCCTCCCCCCAGCATATGCATCAGCGTCCGGTGGCTAATAGTGCCAGTTCTGTGTTGGTTGACGAGGCGCTTTGTTTTCCCGATGTACCTCTCGCGTCTGGCTGTGCCGATTCTTACTCCCAGGTCTTTCATCCTGGAAAGCGATGTGGAGTCACTGGCGTCAAAATCCTCTGTTCTCGCCATATCTTTAAGGGCGTTAATGACATCGGCACGATCCATGGGCTGGCCATCTACAGGGGGTGCAGAGCCAGCCAATTTATCAGCTCGTTCATTTCCCTCGACTCCCGCATGTCCCGGGACGAAGATGAAGGTGACTTTGCGGACAACAGACTTCCGCAGCGACTCAGTCCACTGTCTACGTACAGATCCAGCTTCGACCTTCTGAATCATGCTCATTGAATCACTTAGTACACACACGTTGGTATAATGCTGTGATTCCAGCCATATGAAAGCCTGTGTAACTGCCATCACCTCCATCGTCATGCTGCTCGTGGTCATAGAGTGGGCACCACTGGATTCTTGAACGGTTCGGCCCGCTGAACGGGCTGTAAATGCCCACGCACTTCTCTGCTGCTTTACAACAGATCCATCTGTATAGATGAGCACTTCGGGGCTATCTGAGTGATCATAGATGAGCGCGTTAACCTCTGCATTGACAGCGGCAGGGTTCTGCTCTCTGCACCGTCTGTCGAGTGTGATAATGCAGGAGAAGGTACACTTAAAAGCTGGAGGCACCGGCACCCATTCCTTGCCGGGGTTGATACTGGTAAGACTGCAGACCTGTCCGACGACATCTTCCGCCCGACCCATCCATGATTTGCCCCTCTTTAGCCTGTCACCCTTTTCTCTGAATACAGCGTCATGCAGAGGGTGCTGCTCATCTGCACTTATTTTTAAGTATGCACGAGCTCTCCAGATCTTGATCCTGTGTTCCATTGTCGGGAAGTCAAGGAGGTATCTCATTGCTACACAGCTGGTGTCTCTCGTGCAGCCCAAAATGATGCGCATGGCTTCGTTTTGTACCTTTTCAAGTCTTCCAATCTGTGTAGGGCTGACAGTGAGGATGGCCAGGGCATACTCGATGCGTGAAAGCACAAGTCCTTGGAACAGAAGTAATAGCAGTCTTTGCTCGATATTGGCAGTCGCCATGACTCTCATTGCTGCCAAACCTTTTCGAGCCTTCGTTATGACATAGTCGACATGATCTTTGAAGGACAGGCTACGATCAAGCCTCACGCCAAGATATGTCATTGACTGGGTTCTACTCAGAATGCTCCCATCCATTCTTACTGCCGGCAGGTCTGTTTTCACAATATGGTTGTTTAGTGAGAACCATGTAACCGTTGCCTTTGCAGGGTTGACAAGGGCATCGGCATCAGCACACCATGAGGAAATTCGATCTAGTTCGCCCTGCATATAGTTGGCAACCGCCTGTCTATCTCGACCCTGTCGAGGGGAATGTGTCAGTGCATGCATTCGTACGTGTATGTGTGAGAGTGAGTGAGGGAGTGTATGCGTGCGTGCATGCGTTCATGTGCATGCGTTTATGTGTATGTGTGAGAGAGTGTGATTGAGAGAATGAGTGTGTGTGTGAGAAGGATTGTGTGTTAGAGAGTGAGACAGTGGGAGAGTTGATGTGTTAGTGTGTGTGTGTGTGTGAGCGCGCGCATGCGTATGAGTGTGTGTGTATGAAAGAATACAGAGAAAGAGAGAGAGAGAGAGAGAGAGAGAGAGAGAGAGAGAGAGAGAGAGAGAGAGAGAGAGAGAGAGAGAGAGAGAGAGAGAGAGCTGAGCAGATGCATGTCATGTAACACGCATGTTATGTAACACGCGAATCCATATGTTTGTGTATTCTCATCTGTCATATTATCAGTTAAATACCATTTGATTTTATCATGCATAATATAAACTCATGTTCATTACTATAGTTTGAGTCAGTGAGTGTGAATGAGAGACAGAACGAGTGAGCGTGAGAGTGAATGAGTGAGCGGGAGAATGAATGAGTGAGTGGGAGAGTGAATGAGTGAACGGGAAAGTGAATGAGTGAGCGGGAGAGCGAATGAGTGAGCGTGAGAGTGAATGAGCGGGAGAGTGAATGCGTGAGAGTGAATGAATGAGCGGAAGAGTGAATGTGTGAACGTGAGAGTGAATGTGTGTGTGTGTGTGTGTGTGTTTCAATACTAATATATACTAGTATGGGTGGGGTATATGTGTGGGTGAGCAGGGGATTGTGGTGGTTGGGGGAAGTATGTGGGGGAGTGTGGGTGGGAGATGTGTGTGTGTGGGTGGTGGTGTGTGAGTGGCTTAGGGATGTGTAGGTAGGTGAGGGAGTTGTATGTGTCGGGGTGGGATGTGTGAGTGGGTGGAGGATGTGTGTGGGGGTAGGGGTATTGTGATCGAGAGATGTTTGGTTGGGAGTGGGTGGGTGTGGGTGCGTAGTGGAGGATGTATGCGTGAGTGAGTGTGTGTTGGTGGACGAGTAGGGAATGCGTGTGTGGGTGGGGAGAGGTGTGTGGTGTGTTGGTTGGTGATATTGTGTGGGTGAGGTATGTGTGTGTGGGTGGGGGATTTTTGTGGTGTGTGAGTAGGGGTATGTGGAGTGAATGGGTAAGGGTATCTGTGTGGGTGTGGGTGGGAATATTGTGTGGTATCTGGGTGGGGGATATGTGTGTGGTGTGTAAGTGGGGATGTGTTGGTGAGGGATATGTGTGTGTGTGGTGCGTGAGTTGGGAATAGTGCGTGGTAGGAGGTGTATGTGATGTGTGGGTGGGGGATTGTGTGGTGGGGGATTAGGTTAAGGCATGTGTGGGTGGGTGGAAGTTGTATGTGTGGGTGGTGGGGTGTGTGTGAGTGGATTGGGGATGTATGGGTGGTTAGGGAGATGTGTGTGTGTGTGTGGGGGGGGGGGGGGGTAGGGACATGTCAGTTGGTGGGGATGTGTGTGTATGGTTTGGGGATGTGTGAGTGGATGTGCGATGTGTGGGTTGGTGGGGGATTGTGTGTGTGGGTGGGGAATATGTTGTCGATGGAGATGTGGCTGGGGGATGGGTGGTTTAAGGTGTGGGTGGGGAGAGGATGTGTGGGGTAGGATGTGTATGTGGATGGGCGTGGGATGTGTGGGTTGGTGGGGGAATGTTTGTGGGTGGCGAGTGTGTTTTTGTTGGGGGATCAGGTGAGGGCATTGTGTGTGGGTGGGGGATGTGCGGGAGGGGGATGGGTCGGTTGGTGGGGTATGTATGTGTCCCTTGGTGTTCGTGTGTGTCGGTAGGTGGGGGTGTGTATGTGTCCCTTGGTGCGCGTGTGTGTGGGTAGGTGGGGTTGTGTGGGTGGGGTGATGTATGGATAAGTGGGAGATGGGCCTCATAACATGGTAACTAGCCTTGTTTATGTTTACAACATTCATTTCACAATGTTTATTTTTCTTCCTATGTAAATGTATAATGCTCTTGATGAACGAAAGACGAGTGATTGGAAGGGCCGAATGTAAGACGGGCCTGCGCGCCCAATTTGTGACCCTAATAAAGTTGATTTGATTCTTCTTCTTCTTCTTCTTCTTCTTCTTCTTCTTCTTCTTCTTCTTCTTCTTCTTCTTCTTCTTCTTCTGCGTTCATCCGGATTTTTTTTCCGGATGTGACTGCGTTGTGCCTGTTTACAGCAGAGCTGCGTTCTTGCGCCGTTAGGCCGACACATCCGACTTCTGCGGGCATTTGTTGACCGGCTTAGCCTTCCCGGGCATTGCCTGTTCCATTTCTTCCATTGTTAGATTTGCCATCATATATTCTGCTGCTGTCTCTGTATTTCTATGATGTATCTGTTTGTCTTTGATTGCTTTCTTCTGTTCGGTTGTAATATCAATGTGGTTTGCATTTGCATATTGTTCCATTAGTGCATTTGCTGCCTTTTTTCCTGTAAGCAAGGCATTTCCTTGTTTAATTGTTATTTGTTTGTTGCTAGTTCCTTCATTGTTCACGGCTTTCACTAGTTTCCATAGTTTGTTTCCATCCCTGTCAAAATTAAGGTTTTCTGTTTTTTCCCTCCAACAATCTCTTTACTGTTCTTTTATATTTTGCTGAGATGGCATTGAGAGAGATATTCGCTTCAGTTGTTTGTTTCTCTCTCTGCTGTCTTCCTGGGATCTTTAACTTTGTCCTCCAAACTTTGTAGTTCTTCAGTCCAGTATGGTTTGTAATTTTTCCTCACTCCTCTTGGAATAGACTCAGTGGCTGCCTGTATTATCGCTCTGTTTAGACTTTCCACCATTTGCTTCATGTTGCCATATCGTGTATTTATGTTTTCACAATATTTGTCTGTTCGTATGGCAAATCTGTCCCAATCTGCTCGTTTGTAATTCCAGCGGGGCAAAGGCTTTTGCTCCTGTGGAACATACTCCATATTCATTTCAAGCTTGATTGGTCTGTGGTCACTACCTGCTAATTGGTCCAGCACATGGCGATCGATTTTGTGGAGGATGTCTCCTGTGCAGAAAGCTAAGTCTGGAGTAGAAGTGGTAAACCATCTTCTGGAGTAGAAGCTTGGTGTGTCATCCGCTTTGTTGAGTAGATGGAGATTTGAGTCTATTTCCCAGTCCTCCACTTCATCTCCTCTTTTAACAGTATTTGGGTATCCCCATCTTTCTAAACGGCTATTAAAGACTCCGACAATAATGCAGTTTGTGTCAGTTATTTTCATGTTTGAGAGTGTAAGGTCCTTATCTGCTGGGCTCTACAGATTGTAGATTCTTATTTTCACGTCCTTTATCATTATATCAACACCTATAATTTCCGTTTGGTTGTCAGAGATCAATACTTCCACGTGTAAGTATTAGAACTCCTCCTTTGTGTCCTTCGCGGTCGAAATGTGTGGCCTGATATCCTCTGACTGAGAATTTGCGATTGGCGTTGAGGTGTGTCTCTTGAATGCATGCCACATCTATTCTATCTTTATGAAAACGCTGTGTTAGGGAGACTTTCTTCTTGTAAACTCCTTCGGCATTCCACTGTAGTATGTTGAGTGTCCGGGATATTTGGTCAATAGCTCTTAACCTACTCCACTGTGCCTTGACTCCACAGCACAGGGGAAGGTGACCACCAGTAGTCATGGGTGGACCCCCTCGAGGCAGGGGGCCCGGCACTATCACCGCCTGATGGGATTTCGCGGGATTAGCACCATAACGATTAATTTTGATTTGTGACATCATGAATTAAGTTACGTTGCACTACTTTGTCAAGCCTGTGGCTTAGTGCATCCGATTTCGACAAGCATTTATTCGGGGTGCTTTCCCTAGCCTTTGACTATCCCCAGTCTACCTACAAGGCAGCAGGTTTTACACTGCACTGCTTTGTCAAGCCTGTGGCTCAGTGTCACAAAATACTGGAGGCCATCGCCCTGATGAGTGAAGACAGAGACAGTTGTTGTAAGGGTCATTGACCGAATGAACAGGACATACGACGTCGAGCGAGATTGCTACGATCGTTTTGTTGTAAGCACGGGATCCCGATCTAAGAGTCGGAAGTCTTTGATGTACGATGAGCGGAGTTCCCGTGAGCCACGGGGAAAAAACGATATACCGAGAGATCGTGGTTTTCAAAGAAGAACGTCAACCAGGTTTTGGGACAAAGATCAAAAGATCAAAAGATGAGTGGGGATGATTTGGTGGGGAGGAGAACGCAAATGACGTCTTACCGAAACAGTATATATTGGTTGAAAAACACGTTTTGTTTTAGTGTGCTAACAACTATTCCACCTAGCAGAAGTGTTTTATCTATTCGTGATCCTTATTAGAAGAGAAATTACGATGTCCCGAGTTGCTTAGAGGCAATGGGCATTTGTGCTTATGTGCATGTGTGTTTCGATTCAGGACTACAATAGGTGGTATAAGGTAATAATACTTTAGCTTAGTAATCTAGCATAGTGAACTAGCGTGTGTGATCGTAGGAATAGAGTGTCGGCAGAAGAAGGATGAGGCAGGACTTAGGATGAGGCGAGTGAGGTGTAAGTGCACTCGGTCTATGCTAGGATATTCTGGTAGGGTTGTCTACTGGGTGTCTGTGCCTTGCCGTTAGCTTTTCCTTCTTTTATCTAGTCGTCTGGAGTTTGATGAACTCATATGTCTTATGTCAGAGTATCGTTCTGTACAATCTGAGTATGGCCTGAGGCCTACTCTCACATAAGTATTAGTCTGAGTCGGGTTGATATCACCTGGATATATATATATATATATATATATATATATATATATATATATATATATATATATATATCTTCAACACGTTCCACGGAAAGTCACCTGACATAACCTTGAGAAGAAGAAATTTACTACTCTTGTGCAGAGATAAATTACCTCAGGAATATGAACTCTGTGTAGAACATTTACTATGCTGGATGCAGAGATAAATAACCTCAAGTCTAAGATCTCGGTGGATAGGAATTTACTTCTCTGGGGCAGAGCGAAATAACCAAAAGATTCTGAACTCTGTAAAAATATAAAAAGGAAAAAGGGATAACTCACGAACAGTTTCCATGCATACAAAAAATCATTAATTGACTAACCGGCGACAGTGTGTCGAACATATCGAGATACAGTGGTTTAGACAGTGTTGATGTGCTTTCAGCAATGGATTTTATTAACTACCTGAATTGTGAGTGTGTAGAATTCAAGGACTTACATTAATCCCATTATTCAGTGGTGATCAGACTGTGCAAAATTTCAAGATATTGGAATACGTACCAGAATCAGACGGAGAGAAGCATCCCCGGGTGAGCTCAATCCAAATCTGTGTGGTGTGTCGTCGAATGGCCGTATAATGATGAGAGATGGGATGCTGAACATAGACATAAAGAGTCCTATCTCGCATACACAATAGACTACACCACAGATTACATATACACATTCAATACACCCACCTGACATAGTTTTCTGTAATAAACATTATAATAATTGTTTGAGGAAAGTATTGTCGGGTTATGTTCTGAAGGAATAAGAGAGAGAGAGAGAGAGAGAGAGAGAGAGAGAGAGAGAGAGAGAGAGAGAGAGAGAGAGAGAGAGAGAGAGAGAGAGAGAGAGAGAGAGAGAGAGAGAACGAACGAACGAACAGACTTTATTTTCAAAGGGTAACAAATTGGGCACGCAGGCCCGTCTTACATTCGGCCCTTCCAATCACTCATCTTTCTTTCATCAACAGTGCATAGGAAAAAAACATTGTCACATGAATTTTGTAAACATAAACAATGCATATTACTATGTTGTGAGACACATCCACCACCCACCCACACATCCCTCATTCACTCCAACTCCCCCACCCAACCACACACACATACAATACATTCCCCACCCATCCACCACATCCCAACACCTACACATCTCCCCACCCACACACACCTTTCACCCACCACACATCCCATCCACCCACACCCCAAGCACACATACATTCAATAACCCACACATCCCCCACCTACACACATCTCCCCACCCACTCACATATCCTCTACCCGTCCCATTTCCCACCAACAATCACTCACCCAATATCCTCCTCCACCCACACACCTCCAACCACCCAGCCAAACACACATTCCTCAGCCACACACACATCTCCCCGTCAACTCACATATTCCGCACCTACCCACACACAAAAGAGAGAGAGAGAGAGAGAGAGAGAGAGAGAGAGAGAGAGAGAGAGAGAGAGAGAGAGAGAGAGAGAGAGTGATCATAAGACATAAAAGGGGGTATGTAGACAAAGGTCCACCAGCAGGGAAAAACTGAGAAAAAGGATTTAACGGTGTGCTTGTTGACTCCACTTTCCCCCCAGGGACGACAAGTGACACTCAGTACATCCGATTTCGACAAGCATTTATTCGGGGTGCCTTTGACTGTCCCTAGTCTACCTACAAGGCAGCAGGTTTGTGTGTCTCTTCGTCTGGTCCCTCTCCCCTGACCTGTCCGACATGGGTGACCCTACCAGTAGGTGTGCTACCGTCGGCATAGCTCTTGGGGTCATTGGAACGCGCAAGCCCCTCTACCTCGTGTGACGTAATAGACAGTCTCCCCCTTTATTTTTGCTTAAATTACCTTGCAGATCGTATTTTTCATTATAAATATATCTGGAAAAACTATCTTTTCCCTATTTTCCCATGTTTGTAGATATCTATAAATATGCCTGTATTATTGGCGAGAATTTAATATATTTAATCTCCTGTAAACCTAGTGAATATTCTAGTGTTTTTAAAATATATATTATACAGTATATTATAGAACTATTAGTTATGCATGCCTTCTGCCCCAGCGCAAGTTTGGCTGAATAACATATTCAGTTTTAGCCTGCGACCCGGGTGGCAACACGAGAATCTGCCTGGCCAGTTGTCGTCAGCCGGCAGATCGTCCATTTGGTCGACTAACTCGAAGCGGTGTAGGACACAGGCGCCGATACTAGCTGTAAAAAGACATATTGCAACAAAATAATCCAGGCTCTAGTTAGCCGATATTTGGGAATAGCAAATTGCGAGCCAAATTGATACCAAAAAGTAATATTTACACTGCTAGTGGCACTGTTCCCCCGTGGAGAGGTTTAATCACCACATTTTGGAAGTTCTGCACCTTCTTTGGTGGTACCATGAGCCAGCAACTTGCAGCAACGCATACTTACCGGTCGTGAGCACCATGTCTATTGCCGGAGAGTGAATCCGCAACCTGAACTGGAACTTCACCTGAGTTGACAAGCCGGACCCAAATCTTGAGCTGAGTGGCCAACCTCCTCGGCTGACACCTTTAGCCTGCCAACTTAGTCTAGGATTTGATTGCCTACACACTAGGGCAACAGACTTTTACATGCCACAGTATTTCATTAAATTAATAGTTATATGTGATACCAGAAACATACTTAGTCTGTTGCTGATTATACTCTAATTTAATATTAGGATACTGAGAGAGCGAGAAGGAATGCAAGTTGTAACTTTATATTTGTACTCTTCCTCCATGTTGTGAGAATGGATCAGTTAAAGGGGGCTCTTTAATTTTTGCAGGCATTCGTCGCCAGATTCATTAAGCCTACTGTCTAGAATTATTCCTAGTACGGTTGTTCGCTTTACCTATCTGTGCCTGAACACTGTCTGAAGACCTGGTCATTCCTGGGACAGTTCCGAATCGTACTTCCTAGTTCGAGCCATTTCGGCCTCTTCTTCGACAGTGATTAGTCTTTCGGAATCCTGAAAGTCTATTGGTTGCTATTTCTGATCCTTGTCTGTCGAAATAGTCAACATTACGCGACAATTGGTGGCCGCGTCCGGTCTAGAATTATCATTTATTACTGATTCCAGCCGAGTATCCAACCTCGTATTACAAGTTCAACTTTAGTTTCTTCTCAATAGAGTATCCTGTTAGTAAAAGTGTGGCCTTACAATAGACTAGTATAGTAATAAATTATAATCAGTATATTAACCACTTATACAAGCACAGTAACATTAGTACCTATAAGTTAGGACTAACAGTTAAGATAAACCAGGTGTCAGACGGGTGAGTTTTGTGTTGTATCGTTGCATTGCGTTAACTTACATAAGTGTTCTGTAAAATATTGATTATGAATTTTCAGGACAAATATCTTATTGGTAAGTAAGTATACTTCAGGTACTTCAACTAAGATCTATCAAGCGCTTACACATCATGTCTGTTGAAAATCAACCCACAACTCAGGAGTTTAAAGAGAAAGGGGCCTTGTTAGGATATGAAGGTGCAGAATTGAGCAAATATATTAGAGAGGCGGAAAGAGAATGGAGGCAAGAACAAAGGGAAGAAAGAATCCGGATGGCGGAAATAGAATCCGAGAAACAGATTAAACAGGCAGAACTGGAGAAGGACAAGGAATTGAAACTAGCAGAACAGGCGAGACAGCATGAGATAGAATTAAGAAGACTGGAATTGCAACACCCGGATGCTTCAAGATTCAGTAGTGCTAGTTCTCCAACCCACACTAGTGACATTTCTGCCGGACCACACATCTCCAATGGATCAATGAGTTTTCCACTGCTCCCCTTCGACCCAAAGAAGATCAGATGGATAATTATCTTGACAAATTTGTTTTAATGTGTGAAGCCTACAATCTTCCCAGCGAAAAATACAATCTTAAGCTCTCCCAAGGGTTAAGAGGCGCAGCTTTCGACGTGTTTGCTAAACTTCCTCCAGGTCTCGAGAGGGATTTTCTTACTCTAAAATCCGCTTTGCTTAAAAGATTTGAATTGACATCAGGGGCTTACAGACTGAAGTTCCGTTCGGCCAAGCGATCACAGGGAGAATCGTTCGCTCAGTTTGCCTCGCGATTACACACTTATTTTTCTAAGTGGGTCGAACTGAGCGATTTCGATGCTACTTATGATGGTCTTGAGGAAATGGTTCTTACAGAACAGTTTAAAGATACACTCCAAAAACCACTTCAAACTTTTATTGCTGAAAATGGTGGGAATAGGCTTCAGGAAATTATCTCTTTAGCTGAAAGGTACTTAACTGCCCATGGTGAGGGGGGTACCACTAAAACCACTCATACTAATGCTCAACAAAATCTTCCAGAACAAAATCAGAGTTATCAACAAAATAACTCCTTAGGTAATGACACTAGGGGGCACCCTGGCGGTCAACGCCAAAACCCGGGATTTCAGAAACCTATAGCTCAAAACACACCAGCACAGAATAGTGGATGGGGAAAGCCTTATTGTAAAAAGCTGTAAAACTAATGATCACCACACTAGTTCTTGCAGGAATAAACCCCCTACCCAGTATGTTGCGTGTATGACAACGGGGGCAAGTACCCGACAGAACTTAGATTCTGGAACTAACGGTAAACCACCCACAGTCGAGACTATTCTGGTAAATGGTAGCCCAGTGCAATGTCTCTATGACACGGGATTGACCTGTGAGGCAATCATAAGTAGACACTTAGTGAAACCATCCCAGTTGACTAAGCAAAGAGTTGCAGTAAAGGGTGCTACTAGGGGCTCCCAAACCATTTATGCTCAGATAGCTAAGGTGCATGTGACATCTAAGTATGTCACTGGAACTATTCCAGCTGCTGTGATTGAAGATCCCGTATATCCATTTATCCTCGGATGTAAACATGTATATTTAGGGGAACCCTCATCACCTATAATAATGGCAATGCAGACCCATAATAAGGGAACCGTTTTGAGTGACCCTGACTTATCTATCAACCCACTATCGGGGGAAATTAGGGCTGCCCAAGCAGCATGTCCAACCTTACAATCTTGCTTTGGCAACCTGCCAAAATCTAGGAATCCACCCAGAGTTGGTGATTTCTATATACAAGACGAGTTGCTATTCCATAGGGCAAGAACTATGGGGAACTTCCATGAACAGCTGGTCATACCCAAAGAGTATCGTGCACCTATATTAGAAATGGGACATTCACTCTCGGACAGTGGGCATATGGGGATAAAAGCTACAATCCGAAGGCTTGCTTTCTCCTATTTCTGGCCGGGGATGACCAGGGATATTAAACAATATGTCAGGTCATGTAAGGAGTGTCACCAATTCCCACCCAAACATAGGGAAACTCAACTTACTTTAAGAGACAGAGTATTTGTATTATTACCCAAGAGGGATAATAGATTAGAACTTGGTTGGCAGGGTCCTTTTCCTATACTAGAGAAGGTGTCCCAGACTAAGTATAAAATTTATTTTAGGGGTAAACCCACAGTTTTTCATATCCACTTGCTAAAGAAGCAGGTTGGAGTAGAAGAGTCACCGGTGCATCTGATGGCATTCTCGGTGGTAACTGAGGTCAAAGGTGGAGATGACTCGTTAGTGGAGTATCCCCTAAAACCTCAGGAGACCAGGAATGATGTCTTCCTCAACCCTGACGCGGAGACGTCTGAGTCAGAGAAGAGTAGACGAATTCCAGTGTCTCATGCACCAATGCGTACAGATAAGCCTGGTAAGACTAATATTGTCCAGGTCGATATGAATGTTAACACTAAGGACTCAGCTCCACAAAAGCATTATCCTGTTCGTACGCGAACCGAGAACCTGTATGCTTCTAGAATAGATTATATTCCTAGAAAGAATAATTTAGGGGCGGATGGCTTTAGAAGACAGCATCCACAGTGTAGATCTCTCTGGAACCAACACCAGGGGAGAAGGGCTCTTAGAAGAAGTCTTAAGAATGAAGAAACATGGTTGAGTAGACAGGGTTCTACTTAAGAGGGTGAGACTAGTCCAGATGACCCAAAAATGTTAGAGTGAGTGCTAACAAACTAAAGGGGAATCCTGCTGGGAGAAAAGTTTGTTTTCTCAAACTTTTCTTTCAACGGGGAGCATCTGTGACGTAATAGACAGTCTCCCCCTTTATTTTTGCTTAAATTACAGTGCAGATCATATTTTTCATTATAAATATATCTAGGAAAACGATCTTTTCCCTATTTTCCTATGTTTGTAGATATCTATAAATATGCCTGTATTATTGGCGAGAATTTAATATATTTAATCTCCTGTAAACCTAGTGAATATTCTAGTGTTTTTAAAATATATATTATACAGTATATTATAGAACTATTAGTTATGCATGCCTTCTGCCCCAGCGCAAGTTTGGCTGAATAACATATTCAGTTTTAGCCTGCGACCCGGGTGGCAACACGAGAATCTGCCTGGCCAGTTGTCGTCAGCCGGCAGATCGTCCATTTGGTCGACTAACTCGAAGCGGTAGGACACAGGCGCCGATACTAGCTGTAAAAAGACATATTGCAACAAAATAATCCAGGCTCTAGTTAGCCGATATTTGGGAATAGCAAATTGCGAGCCAAATTGATACCAAAAAGTAATATTTACACTGCTAGTGGCACTGTTCCCCCGTGGAGAGGTTTAATCACCACATTTTGGAAGTTCTGCACCTTCTTTGGTGGTACCATGAGCCAGCAACTTGCAGCAACGCATACTTACCGGTCGTGAGCACCATGTCTATTGCCGGAGAGTGAATCCGCAACCTGAACTGGAACTTCACCTGAGTTGACAAGCCGGACCCAAAGTCTTGAGCTGAGTGGCCAACCTCCTCGGCTGACACCTTTAGCCTGCCAACTTAGTCCTAGGATTTGATTGCCTACACACTAGGGCAACAGACTTTTACATGCCACAGTATTTCATTAAATTAATAGTTATATGTGATACCAGAAACATACTTAGTCTGTTGCTGTTATACTCTAATTTAATATTAGGATACTGAGAGAGCGAGAAGGAATGCAAGTTGTAACTTTATATTTGTACTCTTCCTCCATGTTGTGAGAATGGATCAGTTAAAGGGGGCTCTTTAATTTTTGCAGGCATTCGTCGCCAGATTCATTAAGCCTACTGTCTAGAATTATTCCTAGTACGGTTGTTCGCTTGACCTATCTGTGCCTGAACACTGTCTGAAGACCTGGTCATTCCTGGGACAGTTCCGAATCGTACTTCCTAGTTCGAGCCATTTCGGCCTCTTCTTCAACAGTGATTAGTCTTTCGGAATCCTGAAAGTCTATTGGTTGCTATTTCTGATCCTTGTCTATCGAAATAGTCAACATTACGCGACACCTCGTCACGGTGGACACACAGCAGAGGGATAATAGACATTACACATCCCTGTCTCACACCTGACATTGTCCCACATCGTTATCAATCCTTATGGCAGCTTGTTGTTTCCATCATCATCATTATCAAGTGCCGTGCCGGCTGGCGTAGGCGTTCATGGCTCTCCATAGATCTCGGTCTTTAGTTTTCTGGATCAACTCTGCTTTGTTGTTTCCAATATATGTTTTTTACAAGTCTAATGTCTTTCCCATCAATTTGAAGATCTGCAAGCATATCTATCATGTTGACATGTCTTACTCTATCAAAAGCCTTTTTGTAATCAATAAAGCAAAGATGTATATCTTTGTTTACTTCTATAAAACGTTCAATAACTGATCACAGCATATACACAGCATTTACTGTACCCTTTCCTTCTACAAACCCACATTGTTCTCCTATTTCAGGTTGTATTTTCTTCCTCACTCTTTGCATGATAAGTCTTAGCAAAATCTTCACGATGTGACTCATTATACTAATTGCTTGATGTTGATCACATTCCAAGGCTCCTGATTTCTTTGGGATTGCAATAAATACAGAATTACATAATTCAGAAATATATCTCCGGTATCATAATATGTGTTTAGCAGTCTGGTGACTTGATCTATTCCATATTTTCTAAAGCATTAATCATTTCTGTTGTGATGTTATCTAAACCGGGGGTCTTGCCAGCTTTCATACGTTTAAGAACATTCCAAACCTCCATCTTCAAATTTAGGGGTCCTCCATTATTAAATCGAATATGATACTGTTTACCTCTGTTATCATCATAAAGGTTATTCCACATAATCTGACCATACATGCAGAATCTGATCTTTTTCTATTATGATTTTGCCATCTTTAGTTTTTAGACAGCCTGCTGCTGTACTTTTTCTTTTTATTAGTAAGTTCCTGGGTTCTTTTGTGCACTGATTTGGTATTTTGACTGTTGTGTTGTTTTTCAATTTATATGCAATTTTTCTCAAGCCATGCTTCTTTTGCCTCCTTACATAATATTCTGACTTTTCTGTGAATGTCTTTATATTTGGCAGGATTATTTTTGTTGAGTCTTCTTGTTTCCATTAGTTGTAAAATTTCTTCAGTCATCCATTTCTTACTACCCACCTTCTTTAATTTTGGAATAGTTGTTTCTGCAGACAAACTGAATTCTTCAACATTTCCCATTGATCATCCACATCTTAAAATAGGATCTCTAGATCAGACAATCTATCAGATCTTTTCTGTACTTCTATGTTGAATTTGTTTTGTATTTCCTTGTCACTTCTGAATGTACACAGATCATATTTAGTGTTTCCTGTTATATACTTGACTTTCTTACACTTTACCTACAATGTACCTGTAAGTAATCTGTGATCACTATAAGAATCAGCACTGAGAACTGATTTTTGCAATTGTTAACGCATTTCGAAACCTTCTGCTAATCAGACTGTAATCAGTCTGGTTTCTAATCCTGCTATAAGGACTCCTAAGTGTCATTAATAATCTTCTAGGGTGTTGTTTAAACCATGTGTTTCCAAAAATAATTTCCGACTCTTTTGCTTATTCTTTAAGTCCGTTTTCTCTTTCGCTTTGCTCTCTCATCTTAATCCCTGCTCCTGTCCATCTCGTTTCGCATATCCCTAATATATTAATTTTCTCTCTTTCCATGTCTTGTTTGATATTATCTAATATTTTGTCGTTGTTTAATGTTCTAACATTCCATGTTGCTAATTTTAATGTCTCTGTCCTTGTTTTGTACTGATCTGTAATTAGGCGAATAATGAAAGAACGGAAACATACAAATACCTGGGTACAATCTTCAACTGCTCCAACATCATAAGTGAAGAAATACAGACTAGAATCAACTCTGGAAATAAGGTATACTATGCACTACAACATCTACTAAAATCAAATGCGCTATCTCGTAACACCAAAATCACAATATACAAAACACTGATCAGACTAGTTGTACAACGAAAGGAGACGAAGCCTTGTTACAAACCTTTGAGAACAACATTTTAAGACGCATCTTTGGACCCATTAGGGATACACAAAGTGGAGAGTGGAAAAGAAGTAGTAACAAAGACATTTATGATCTGTTTAAGTCCCCGCTAATCACTGGTATCATGAAGGCTAATAGACTACAATGGCTGGGGCATCTAGAAAGAATGGAAGATAATAGGGAAACAAAACTCGCTTACACTCAGGAAATAAATGACCGTAGACCACGAGGTAGACCAAGAAGACGGTGGAGAGATAATACATATACAGACCTATAAGCACTTGGAATCAACGACTGGCAAGAGAAGGTCCACCAGAGAGACGAATGGAGACGGATTGTATCTGCAGCAAAGAACCTCAATGGCTCGGAAC
Organism: Cepaea nemoralis; assembly: GCA_014155875.1. Taxonomy (NCBI): domain Eukaryota; kingdom Metazoa; phylum Mollusca; class Gastropoda; order Stylommatophora; family Helicidae; genus Cepaea; species Cepaea nemoralis. Next base: position 16,936 of record JACEFZ010007141.1, read on the forward strand.
GCTGAAGAAGAAGAAGAAGAAGAAGAATGATAAACTAGGCACTTTTAAGAAGGTAGTTTTGCCTTTGCTTTCATTCTTTGGCAGTGACCATACTGGCCGGTGATGCTAGTCATTGTCCCGTGAAAGAGATCTTCTGTCTACCGTCGCGAAAGTTGAGATCATAACCAACAACCATCTGTCGGCTGCCCTCAACATTGTTCAGACAGCGGGATTAAAAACCAGATAGATTACATCCTGATTAGCAGAATGTTTCAACATGCGTTAACAGACGTAAAAACAGTCCCAAATGCAGACTGTTACAGTGATCACAGATGAATTACAAGTCCATTATGGGTAAAGTTAAAGAAAGTCAAGTATACAACAGGAAACCCTAAATGTGATTTGTGCAAATTGAAAACTGACAAAGAAATACAAGATAATTTTAACATAGAAGAAAAGAAAAAATTTGACATATTGTCTGATCTAGAGACCCTATTTCAAGATGTGGATGATCGATGGGAAATGTTGAAGAATTCAGTCAGTTGTGCTGCAGAAAGAAAAAAAAATATTCCAAAATTAAAGAAAGTGGGGTCGTAAAACATGGATGACTGAAGAAATTTTACAACTTATAGAAACTAAAAGGCAGAACAAAAATAATCCTGCCAAATATGAAAAAAATGACAGAAAAGTCAGAATACTGTATTATGTACGGAGGCAAAAGAAGCATGGCTCGAGAAAAACTGCATAGAAATTGAAAGACAACACACCCCTCTGCCGTGTGTCCACCTTGACGAGACAGAGGGGCTTGAGTGTTCCAATGACCCCAAGAGCTATAGACGGTAGCACAGCTACTGGTAGGGTCACCCATACCGGACAGGTCAAGGGAGAGGAACCAGGCGAAGAGACACACAAACCTGCTGCCTTGTAGGTAGACTGAGGGACAGTCAAGGGCTAGGGAAAGCACCCCAAAAAATGTTTGTCGACATCGGATGTCCTGAGCCACAGGCTTGACAAAGCAGTGCAACATAACTTAATCAATTCATGATGCCACAGATGAAAATTAATCGTTATGGTGCTAATCCCGTGAAGTCCCATTAGGCGGTGATAGTGCCGGGCCCCCTGCCTCGAGGGGGTCCACCCATGACTACTGGTGGTCACCTTCCCCTGTGCTGTGGAGTCAAGGCACAGAGGAGTAGGTTAAGAGCTATTGACCAAACACCCCGGACACTCAACATACTACAGTGGAATGCCGAAGGAGTTTATAGCAAGAAAGTCTCCCTAGCAAAGCGTCTTCATAAAGATATAATAGATGTGGCATGCATTCAAGAAACACACCTCAACGCCAATCGCAAATTCTCAGTCGGAGGATATCGGGCCACACGTTTCGACCGCGAAGGACACAAAGGAGGAGTTCTATGGTCTGTCCGGAAATGAATGCTCATTCACGATCAATTATTTTGAAAACTGTCTGTTGCATCGTTATGAAATTCTTCCTACCGTCTTATAATTACTCTCACCCAAGGAATATGTCTTTGATAGGTCCAAAAACAACTTAAATCATCGAAAGCTGCAACATTTATTTGATGTTTTGGTGACAAACTAGTGATTTCTCGCTAACAAACTTGTTTTACAGTAATGAATGCCCCGCCAATTCAGATGACGATACAAGGCGTATCCGGATTCGTATGGGAGTGGGTGCAATAAAAGAAGTAGCTTAAATGTCGACTGCATTGCACCGGATTTTTATCCCATATGGCTCAGTCTCTTTCCGCAGCGCGGAAAGCGTCGCACAAAGCACGAACTCCGTAGCTCCAGCGACGACCCTTGGGAGTCTCCGGAAAAAAATGCACCCGTGAAATGAATGATGCGAACCTGAATCGAACATACAACCTTCGGAGCCCGAGTTAGACTGCTTGACCACTGCACCACGGAGACTCCTGAGGGGGGTGCAATGTGTAATATTAGTAAAGACAGAGAATTTACAGAGGCATGGGGTAAATAATTTGTAAATTGACAGGAAAGTAGAAGGAATTCTTCTTCTTCTTCTTTTGTTCGCCTGAAATATGTTTATAACTGCAATGTTGTCTCTTGTATGAATCTAACAGTCTTTTTTAGTTCACTCAGGGGTCCATAAAGTTTATCTTCCACTGTTAGTAGAAGGAATATATTTCTTACCTTATTTTTCCTTCCTTCTTGTTTCTTCAGCTGCTGGTTAATAATTGTACACAAGTATTCATGTTACTAGGATGCATTTAGCTTTTTATATTGAGTTCATGGAAGCTTCCAAATAGCTGTGCGTTAATGTGCGTATGGAGTGACCAGAAATGATACCGCAATTTAGTCAGCATGTGTCCATTTTTAAGGATCTGTTCAGCTGTCTGTGTAATGTGTTCACACGTTCACATGGGTGACAGACCCGCCTTGTGTCTTCGTGAAAGATTGTCTACTCTGCTGTTTACAGTTCAGAGTCGGAACATGATATCTGTTTTGCACTATGAAAATAGTTGTCAGTGTCTCTGTAGTGGGCTTTCTTCTTAACGACCAAGATGTTGGTCCTCTTTTCATTGAAGTTTATAGATTGATTCGTATGCACGTGTGTTGTCCCCTAATTTGACAACGTGTTTGCTCTCACGTTTCTTGTTATGCCACAATATGTCAGTTTCCACCGCAATATTACTCTTCTGTTGGTATTCAATGCCTTTAGTGAGTGTGTGTGTTTTTTTTTTCTCTTCAATACCAGTTGTTTGTCACCGCTGAGGGCTTGCGGAATTGAAAATTCCTCACTGTGGAATACAAACTGTTGCCATTGACATTGTGCTGATGCTGTAACGTTTAGGGCTGCAATTCATCTGAATAGTTGGAGCAAAATATCACAGTAAGCGTGCACGTGGATTAAGGTCTGCGATCTGCTCAGACCTTAATCTGTGTCGGACGATTCCAGTAGGTTGATGACTGCTCTCGGTTGCATAAAATTCAATCCATCCTGTCTCCAATAGTCCTCTTCCTCTTTTAACACATGGTCCTCACTTTTCCAGTGACTTTTATCAATATTTAATAGCGCGGACTGTATTAGTATCTTGACGTCAGACAATTTGAATATAGTATTGTCAGCTGCCACCTGTCCTTTAATTTTAGCCCACACAAGCTCTTCTTCTTCTTCTTCGTCTTCTTCTTCTTCTTCTTCTTCTTCTTCTTCTTCTTCTTCTTCTTCTTCTTCTTCTTCTGCGTTCATCCAGAGTTTCTTTTTTTTCGGACGTGACTGCGTTGTGCCTGTTTACAGCAGAGCTGCGTTCTTGCGCCGTTAGGCCGACACATCAGACTTCTGCGGGTATTTGTTGACCGGGTTAACCTTCCCGGCCACACGAGTTCTATAGGGTTAAAATGAGAATGGTACGGCGGAAGTCTCAAGCACCCATGACGATGCTCTTCTATTAACTTGTCGATTTGATATTTCTTGCTTTTTGGCGTCTGTTTTACAAAGGACAACAATTCTAGCTAGAAATACGTTTCTGGAAATGGTATGTTTTTCATTCGGAGCCATATCTTTATTGCTCCCTTTGTGCTCGATGCTGTAGGTATTTTGTCTTCTTGCGCAACAACATTGATATCATGCATTGTCCATAATTGGACACGACGGTCTATCTAGGGATGGAAGCACAGTATTCTCGAGCCAATCTCTAAATACATTACCGTTCATCTTATTATGATAATCCATATTGTCTGTATGCTTTGAGACGAACACTAGCCCAGCATTCTGTTGTAAGCCATTATGCGTATTACCAGCATCCAAATACACTATGCCTTAATTTTCGTTGCGCATTTCCCTTATTTCACGTAGGTATCTGCTTCTCATGGCTCCTAAATGCGGTTGCTCGCAAAGAATATTTCTACCTCCCTTGTACTTTCTAAAAGTGAAGATAATGTCCTTATAATTTTCCACAAAGTTGTTTTGGATAGCTCTATGTTATTGTTCTTTCTCAACCAAAGTTACAGTCACTGTTTCTTTAGCATCCAGCATTTTTATAATGCTGGATAATCCTGGATATAAAATCCAAAACTTTTATAAGTTTAGGAGTCTCTGTGGCGAAGTGGTCAAGCCTTTTGATTCGGGCTCCAAAGGTTGTGGGTTCGATTCCGGGCCACATCCTTCGGTTCACGAGTTAAATTTTTCAGAAACTTCTGTGGGTCGTCGCTAGAGCTGCGGAGTTCGTGTTTTGTGCGATGCTTTCCGCGCTGCGGAAAGAGACCAAGCCATATGGGATATAACCCGATGCAATGAAGTCGACTCCGTCGACTTTTAAAAGCATTTTTATAATAGCTCGCTTTATGACATCTTTGTCAAAGCTGTCTACAATAACTTTTATTCCTACCGTTTGGTTATTGCGTGGTGGTTTAATTCCAGATTCTTGCACCCATCGACGAAATGACCGTTTACTCAAACCCAATGCATGCACTGTTCTTTTTTTTTCGGAATTTGTAATAGTATAAAACAGTTTCCTGCGATCAGCTTCTATACAAAAATATGTGTACAACTTCATAGCGATGCTTTAAAGTGTATACACAATTTCGCATTCAATCCCATTGGAAAATATTATAACATTTCAATGTTAGCGATAAGTGGTAAGATTTAAAAAAAAAAAAATCAGGTTTCATGAAATAACCCACATTTTGACGACACCTCTGAACAATCCCAGTTTAAACAGTGCGGGGTTCTTGGCATAAGGCCAATCCCGTGAAACACGTAGAATATTTAACATTGAACGCTGATTGGGTACGGTGTAATACATTTAAAATTATGAACTTAATCTCTGACCCGTAAATTATATAACGCATATAAACAGACACTGAAATCTGCTGTACAATCTCCAGAAACAAAATATTTTTGGTTGGGTGGACATGATGATAAGGTTATATGCTAAATGTCATAGTTTTCCCTCAGTTGGTTACTGAGATATGGATTTTTATACGGGGGCAAACAAATGCTGAATGCACTATAGCAGCGAAGTATCTGTGATCTCTGATAACCAAACGAAAATTATAGGTGTTGATATAATGAGAATTTACAATCTGTATAGCCCAGCAGATAAGGACCTTACACTCTCAAACATGAAAATAACTGACACAAACTGCATTATTGTCGGAGACTTTAATAGCCGTTCAGAAAGATGGGGATACCCAAATACTGTTAAAAGAGGAGATGAAGTGGAGGACTGGGAAATAGACTTAAATCTTCATCTACTCAACAAAACAGATGACACACCGAGCTTCTACTCCGGAAGATGGTTTACCACTTCTACTCCAGACTTAGCTTTCTGCACAGGAGACATCCTCCACAAAATCGATCGCCATGTGCTTGACCAATTAGCAGGTAGTGACCACAGACCAATCAAGCTTGTAATGAATATGGAGTGTATTCCATAGGAGCAACAGTTTTTGCCCCGCTGGAATTACAAACGAGCAGATTGGGACAGATTTGCCATACGAACAGACAAATATTGTGAAACCATAAATACACAATATGGCAACATGAAGCAAATGGAGGAAAATCTAACCAGAGCAATAATACAGTCGGCCACTGAATCTATTCCACGAGGAGCGAGTAAAAATTACAAACCATACTGGACTGAAGAACTACAAATTTTGGAGGACAAAGTTGAAGATGCCAAGAAGACAGCAGAGAGAGAATAAACAATTGAAGCGAACATCTCTCTCAAAGCCATCTCAGCAAAATATAAAAGAACAGTAAATCAAACAACAAGAGATTGTTGGAGGGGAAAAAACAGAAAACCTGAACTTTGACAGGGATGGAAACAAACTACGTAGTGAAAGCTATTAACAATGAAGGACCTAGAAACAAACAAACAACAATTAAACAAAGAAATGCCTTACTTACAGGAAAAAAAGCTGCAAATGCACTAATGGAACACTATGCCAGTGCAAACCACATTGATATTACAACCGAACAGAAGAAAGCAATCAAAGATAAACAGATACATCATAGTAATACAGAGACAGCAGCTGAATATATGATGGCAAATCTAACAATGGAAGAAATGGAACAGGCAATGAATACCCTAAAAAAGAAGAAATCACCAGGAAAGGATGGAATCACAAATGAAATGCTAATAGGACTAGGCACTAAGGCAAAAAAGAAACTACTAGCAGTCCTAAATTACAGCTGCAAGAGAGGAATAGTCCCACAGGCATGGAAGGAAGCTATACTAATACCAGTCCCAAAGAAAGGAAAAGACCTGGAAGAACCAAATGGCTATCGACCTATCAGTCTACTTAGCTGTGTAGGAAAATTAATGGAACGCATTATCAATGGCAGGCTAACATGGCATCTGGAAGAAAACAAACTCTTAACACAACACCAAGCAGGATTCAGAAAGTACAGATCAACTGAAGATCAAATAACCTATATAGAGGATGCCTTCCAAGAGAAAAAGCACACACTAGCGGTCTGGATAGATTTAGAAAAAGCTTTTGATAAACTATGGAAGGAAGGACTGAAAGTAAAACTGCAAAAAATGCATGTTTGTGGGAAAATGTACAAATGGATCAGCCACTACCTTGAGAACAAAAGTACAAGGACAAACCAGTAAAATGATGCTGTTGGGGCAAGGTGTCCCCCAAGGAGGAGTCCTTTCACCAACATTATTCCTAGCTTATATAAATGACATCACAGAAAATTTTCCAGCCAGAGTTTGCATTGCAGATGACCTAGCCATATGGACATCTGAAGAATATATTAGTACAGCTAACAGCAGAATACAGCAAGCCCAATTAGCGCTAGAGGACTGGTCAAAATCATGGCTAGTGAAGATAAGTGAGGAGAAAACAACATGCACAGTGTTCTCCCTCTCAAATAAAACTCAGCAACCTAAGCTGGTATTGAATGGAAAAATATTGCGCCATGAAGAAAATCCAAACTATCTAGGAGTCACCTTTGATCGTCGCCTGACATGGAAGACACAGGTTGAGAAAAATCGAACAAGAGCAAGGCAAAGAATGGCAATCATGAAAAAGCTTGCTGGTACAACGTGGGGAGCAGATGAGAAAGTTCTCAAGAAGTTATATACTGGACGGGTGAGGCCAGTACTGGAATATGGCATCGCAGCTTGGGCAACAGCAGCTAAGTCAAACTTTAACAAAATAAATAGAGTCCAAAATCAAGGAATACGAATCAGAACTGGAAGCCTGAAGACAACGCCTATTAATGAACTAGAAAAGATCACTTGTTTACAACCAATGCAGGATAGAAGAGATAGCAGAGCCCAGCAACAAGCAGAAAAATGTAGAAGATTGACAGACCACCCTATGTATAAAAGGATTAATGGTTTTGGAAAGGGAAGACTGAAGCGTAGCAACTTTGTAGAAACTGCAAAACGAAAGATTAGGGCAGATCCTTTACTTAACATATCAACAGTCAAACCCATTTACAATGCACACACGTTCCCAGCTTGGAGACAGCAGCAACTGCCTGAGATGATAGAAAACATTCCTGGTATTGAGAAAAAGAACACTCAGCATGAAACTGAAAGAAGAGAAATAACCCTCAACTACATAAAAGAACATTACCCAAGCAGCCATTGGACCCATGCATAAACAGATGGATCAGCAAAGAATTCAACAGAGAATGGAGGAGGAGGAATACTCCTAAATTTAAAATATGGAGTGAAAAAAACACAGTCAGTGGCAACTGGAAAATTTTCAAGTAACTTCAAAGCGGAGGTAGAGGCTCTGACAATTGCAGCAGAAACGCTCTTGATGGAGGAAAATAAAGAGAAGCAAATAGCTATCTTCACAGATGCAAAGTCAGCTGTCTCAATACTGAAGAGCAATAACAGCACAGAACTAACTAACCTAAGAGCAGCACTCCATGGTATATGCCAGAAATCCAAAAAAGTTGTAATACAGTGGATTCCATCACATTGCAGTATACATGGAAATGAAGAGGCTGACAGACTGGCAAAAGAGGGCGGACGACTACCACAGCCTGACATAGACATAACCTATAATGAGGCAAAAAGGTTTATAAAAAGCACTTATAGAACCAAATGGGAATCAGAGCATCCAGGCCACCAGAAGGATGATGCACATTACAAACTCGACCGAAGAGAACAAGTAGCAATCTTCAGACTCCGCACAGGACATAACAGGCTGAAACACCACTTGTTCAATAAACTAAAGATAGGAGATACCGATGAATGTAATTGTGGAACTGGTAAAATGACAGCTAAACATTTGCTGCAAGAGTGCCCAATATATGCAGAACAGAGACAGATATTTTGGCCCATGCCTGCTTCATTTGAGGACAAGCTCTATGGAGATATCAACAAGCTCAAGTTGACTACAGCTTACTTTAACTACATTCAGGTTGACATCAAAAGGTGCATTAAGATGTATTTAGACTGCCACACTTCATACCACAGGTATGTCGATTACAAAAGCGTCTCAGAAGCATGAAATGGAATATTGCTTGGATAGCAAATCCATTACGTGGAAAGTCCGAATCAAAAGCTCACTGTGTGGGCTTCATAAAAGGTGGAAAAAGTGTCCTAGTGGCACGAAATGGAATATTGCTTGGATAGCAAATCCATTATGTGGAAAGTCTTAATCGAAAGCTCACTGTGTGGATGTCATCTGCAGACTGCATTCTTCTGGTTTCCGGAGGAACAGCCTATGGTGAACGGAAGGCCCAATATACGGAAGTAAGGCTAAGCAGCCATGTGCAGGACGTGACGATTCCTTGGGTGAGCCCAGTACCAGAGCGCTGTGTATAGCTCTGCAAGTATGGAAGCCTCCTTGGATGGCGGGGATTGCCCATGGTCTGCCCCTGCCTTCCCTTGAGGGTTGACCGGGATGTCTTTGGCTGTTCTATATGGGCCAGCTAGGATGGGGGATAACACCACAACAGTGAGATTCAAACGTCCTAAGAAACCCCCGGGAAGGTTAACCCGGTCAACAAATGCCCGCAGAAATCGGATGTGTCGGCCTAACGGCGCAAGAACGTAGCTCTGCAGTAAACAGGCACAACGCATTCACATCCGGAATAAAAAATCCGGATGAACGCAGAAGAAGAAGAAGAAGAAGAAGAAGAAGAAGAAGAAGAAGAAGAAGAAGAAGAAGAAGAAGAAGAAGAAGAAGAAGAACCAAATGGGAATCAAGAGCATCCAGGCCACCAGAAAGATGATGCATATTACTAACTCGATCGAAGAGAATAAGTAGCAATCTTCAGACTCGCACAGGACATAGCAGACTGAAATGCCACTTGTTCAATAAACTAAAAATAAGAATTACCGATGAATGTAATTGTGTAACTGGTAAAATGACAGCTAAACATTTGCTGCAGGAGTGCCCAATATATGCAGAACGGAGAATGATATTTTGGCCCACATCTGCTTCGTTTGAGGGCAAATTTTGACCGCAGCTTACATTAACTACATTCAGGTTGACATCTAAAGGTGCATGAAGAAGTACTTATAGTATGTCCACATTTGTTTGCCTTCATTCACGATCAATTATTTTGAAAACTGTCTGTTGAATCGTTATGAAATTTTTCCAGCCGTCTTATATTTACCCTCACCCAAGGAAAATGTCTTTGATAGGTCCAAAAACAACTTAAATCATTGAAAGCGGCAACATTCCTTTGATGTTTTGCTGAACAACTAGTGATTTCTTGCTAACAAAGTTATTTTTACGGTAATGGGAGACCTGCAAATTCTGATGACACACAAAGGCGTATCCGGATTCATATGGGAGTGGGTGCAATGAAAGAACTAGCTTAAAATCGACAGGGTCGGCTGCATTGCACTGGGTTTTTATCCCATGTGGCTCAGTTTCTTTCCGCAGCGCGGAAAGCTTCGCACAAAGCACGAACTCCGTAGCTCCAGCGACGACCCTCGAGAGTCTCCGAAAAAATGCACTCGTGAAATGAAAGACGCTGGCCCGGAATCGAACATACAACCTTCGGAGCCCGAGTCAGATGGCTTGACCACTTCACCACGGAGAATCCCGAGAGGTGTGCAATATGTAATATTAGTAAAGACAGATTTTACAGAGGCACGGGGTAAATAATTTGTAAATTAACAGGAAAGTAGAAGGAATATATTTCTTACCTTATTTTTCATTTCCTTCTTGTTTCTTCAGCTGATGCTGATGCTGTAATGTTTAGGGCCTGCAATTCGTCTGAATTGTTGGAGCAAAATATCCCAGTAAGTGTGTACGTAGATTAAGGTCTGCGATCTGCTCAGACCTTAATCTGTGTCGGACGATTCCAGTAGGTTGATGATTGCTCTCGGTTGCATAAAATTCAATCCATCCTTTCTCCAATAGTCCTCTTCCTCTTTCAACACATGGTCCTGACTGTTTTTTTCCAGTAACGTTTATCAATATTTAATAGCGCGGACAGACAGACAGACAGACAGACTGACAGACAGACAGACAGAAAGGTAGGTAGGTAGGTAGGCAGAAAGGTAGGTGGGTGGGTGGGTGGGTGGATGGCTGGCTGACTGGGTGGGTCGGTCGGTCGGTGGATTGATGGGTCGGTCGGTCGGTGGGTGGGTGGGTCGGCCGGCAGGCAGGCAGGCAGGCAAGCAGGCAGGCAGGCAGACAGACTGATATATTAGATAGATAGATAGATAGATAGATAGATAGATAGATAGATAGATAGATAGATAGATAGATAGATAGATAGATAGATAGATAGAATAGATCCCCGCCAGAAGCCGGGCCTTGTCAGCTAGTTTATTTATATAATCACGTGTCATGAAAGAACCCCCATTTGGAGACACCTCTGAATCTTCGCGCTGTTTGTTTCAAAACGGAAATCACGTGAAAATTTTTTAAAAAGCGGGGACGTGTCTCGGTGAAGCTGTAATACTGTTAAAATGATGGACGTAATCTCTAATTCGTAATTTATATACCCCATATAATCAAACTTTGAAATCTACTGTAAAATCTCCAGAACAAAATTTTTTGTTGTTGGGTGGACATAATGATAAAGTTATATACTAAATCTCATCATTTTCCCTCAGTTGGTTACTGAGATATTGAATTTTATATTGAGGCAACAAAAAAAAAAACAAAAAAAAGATAGGGGGCTGAGTGGTCTCGAGGTATGGTGTCCGCCTCGAGTGCTGGAGGTCCCGGCCCCGGTGAGGACCAGGATTTATTTAAAAAATCCACTGGACTTCCAGTAATTTCCCCTGGTCTCTGGGTAGTGAGATCGGACGCCCGTGTGTATTGTTGCGCACGTAAAAAATCCCTTGGCAGTTGGAAATCGAAAAAGAGAAGCCTAACGGCGCTGCCCGGGCAAAATTTGGCACAGGAACGGAGCATAATGGGGACGACCCGTTGCTGTGAAGTTGGAACTGCGACTAACTAACTAACTAACTAATTTCGAGTTAAAAATCTACCCAAAGCATTTCAGGATCCTCGCCGATGCAACGGAGTTCGTGCATTGAGCTGAGTTTCTCCAAACTCAGGTTTGAGTTAGGAGGAAAACGGAGCACTTATGGGTTAAACCGTGTGCCGTGATGTTGATCCAATGACTAAACAAACTAAAAAAAAACAACACACACACACACTATAGACTGCCACATTTCATACCACAGGTATGTCGGTAACAAAAGCATCCCAGAGGCATGAAATGTAATATTGCTTGGCTAGAAAATCCATTACGTGGAAAGTCCGAATCGAAAGCTCACTGTGTGGATGTCATCTGCAGACTGCATTCTTCTGGTTTCTGGAGGAACAGCCTGTGGTGAATGGAAGGCCCAATATACGGAAGTGAGACTAAGCAGCCATGTGCAGGACGTGACGATTTCTTGGGTGAGCCCAGTAACAGAGCGCTGTGTGTCGGCTCTGCAATTATGGAAACCTCCTCGGGTGGCGGGGAATGCCCATGGTCTGCCCCTGCTTTCCCTTGAGGGTTGACCTTTACGTCTTCGGCGGTTCTAAATGGATCAGCTGGGGATGGGGAGAAATTAAAACCCCAAACCCCCAAACCCCAAAACAGGGGGGGGGAGAGGGTTTAACGTTTCCTAAAACG
>JACEFZ010007142.1:0-30135 GCA_014155875.1 Cepaea nemoralis
TATTATTTTTTTAAAGCAGCTAAACTTCCCGAAATGTTTTCATCATCATTATCATCATCATCCTCTTCATTGTCATTATCTTCATGATTATTACTATCACTATCATCATTAGCATCATCATTATCAACAGTCTTGCAAAATGGTGTAGTCGATCATGTTGCTGCCCATCTTGCCATCCCAGCCCTAATCCATCCACCCTTGCGCTATGTTTCTATGTCACGATGGAAACTGGCGGCCCAGTGGTCCTGTGTTTGAATCCCCCTATATGCATGGATTCTGTGCCAGGCTACCAGGAAATGATCTGGGAAATAAATGCGGTTATCACATAGCAGTTGCCGTTTGTCTATAATAATATGGGCCTGGGACAATATTCTTGTAGGATACAACATTCTCTTAGAGCAGTGGTTCTCAACCTTTTCTGGCCCATGTGTTACCATTTGTTCAGAACGTCATCCCCCCCCCCCCCCCTTTTCGAGCTTCCTCCCTATAAATCCCCCACCCTTACACAGTATACATAAAAATGGAAGCTAAATTTAATAATACGTACTAGAACAAGTCTAGACATCTACATAAAACTTGATTTGCGGGTCTACATATGTTATAAAACGAATTTCAGAAGAGCCAGAAGTACAGAACCGTAAAATTTAGACGGAAAAGCAATATCCAGTAACTGGTTCTTGTATTAATGCGATCTTGAAATAATCTTAATTCCCCCCCCCCCCCCCTCTGGAAACCCTAAAATTCCCCCTGGGGGGGGGGGGAGAGAATTCCCCACCGGTTGAGAACCACTGTCTTAGAGCACACGTCACAGAAATATGCTTGTAGACTAGAAGATTTAACATCAATATATCTTGTAGACTAGAACATTTAACATCAATATATCTTGTAGACTAGCACATTTAACATCAATATATCTTTTAAGATAGAAAATTCCTTTAGAGCACACATCAGATGGAAGCAGTGAGTAATTTGACACACCACCGTGGTTATGTCAACCGCTGACATCGGTTTTGCCCCACGCTACGCACTTCACCAGTTTACAGCCACAAACAGCCCAGGCTCTTCAATGTTCCAGCTGGGATTGATCAAGCTGAATATCTAGACTGCAAGGAGGCGTGATGAGTAGTGTAGTAACGTGGTTAGCACGTCCTTTTTTGAGGAGGGAATTGATATTCCTCCTCCTCCTCCTCCTCCACAAAGGGCGATAACTCTTCAGGTTTTTTTTTTTTTTAGTAGGTGGTCAGAGGTGGCGTTGTGAAGTGACTCATCAGAGTGGGCGTGGTCAAGTAATTATAGATACGACATAAAAAATACGACATGAAACATCAATAAAGAAAACAAACGAATCAAGTAAGGTACATAATAATGTTAATAAAATATATATATATAGAAGAAAAAAAACATAGTAAGTGACCGCTTATAGTTAAGGGTGTGTGATGATGTGGTCAAGTAATGGTCAAGAGGTGGTCAAGTGGTGTTCATGTGGTGGAGTAACCACTTAAATTAAAGGGGAAAGTACGTGTAGTGATGTGGTGGTGGTTAAAGTGTCCGATGACGTGGTCAAGCAGTGGTCAAGTGGTGGTCAAGTGGTGGTCAAGTGACGAAATTTTAGTGGAAAGTAGTTGTAATGATATGGTGATGATCGTGAGGTGGTAAATTAGTGGTCAAACAGTGGTCAAGCAGTGGTCAAGTGGTGGTCAAGTGAGGAAAATTTTAGTGGAAAGTAGTTGTAATGATATGGTGATGATTAAATGGTGGTAAATTAGTGGTCAAGCAGTGGTCAAGCAGTGGTCAAGTGGTGGTCAAGTGAGGAAAATTTTAGTGGAAAGTAGTTGTAATGATATGGTGATGATTAAAGGGTGGTAAATTAGTGGTCAAGCAGTGGTCAAGTAGTGGTCAAGTGGTCGAGTGACCACTTAAATTGTCGGGGAAAGTAGTTGTAATGATATGGTGATGATTAAAGGGTGGTAAATTAGTGGTCAAGAGGTGGTCAAGCGGTGGTCAAGGGGTGGTCAAGTGGTTAAATGACCCCTTAAATTGTTGGGGAGAGTACGTGTAGTGACGTGGTGATGATCAAGAGGTGGTCAAGTGGTGGTCAGGGTGTGGTCAAGTGGTGGTCAAGATGTGGTCAAGTGGTCGAGTGACCCCTTAAATTGTCAGGGAAAGTGAGTGTAGTAAGTTGGTGATGATCGTGAGGTGGTCAAGTAGTGGTCAAGAGGTGGTCAAGGGGTGGTCAAGTGGTTAAATGACCCCCCTAAATTGTATGGGAGGGTACAGTTAGTGATGTGGTGATGATCAAGAGGTGGTCAAGTAGTGGTCAAGGAGTGGTCAAGGGGTGGTCAAGTGGTCAAGTTACCCCTTAAATTGATGGGAAGAGTACGTGTAGTGACACGAAGATGATCAAAATGTAGTCAAGTACTCGTCAAGTGGTGGTCAAGCGGTGGTCAAGTGGTCGAGTGACCACATAAATTATAGAGGAGAGTAGGTGTAGTGACATGGTGATGATCAAGAGGTGGTCAAGTTGTTAGGTCTAGAGGTTGGGGTGTCTCAGTCATGAAGTATCAAACTGTCTGCTCTGGGAAGGATGTCGCTGATCAGGGCGAGTAGGTTCTAATACGTTTATCGCTATTGTCTATAATTGGCGTGGTTGTATAGTAATAATAGTAGAGTTGTTTCGTAGTAATGTTAGTCATCATTATCAAGGGGCATGTTAGGTGATATTTATAACGGTAGTAGTAGTACCAGTAGTAGCAATACCAACAATAGTACTAATTATCATCATCGTCACGTGTCTTACCAACGGACGTACCACCCACACATTGCGATCTCCAACACCATTGAACAATTCCGGGGTTGACTCACAATACAGAAATCCCCAATTAACGGCATTACCTTCATGTAATGGTGGTACTCATAGTACCAATAGCACCAGTAGTAATAGTCACCAACATCAGCAAGAGACTTATCGCCTGACATTGGTCAGTATGACACTCCATAAACTATGATCTCCGACACCATGGATACAAATAGTAATAATATTGGTAATAGTAGTAGTGGTAGTAGTAGTAGTAGTAGTAGTAGTAGTAGTAGTAGTAGTAGTAGTAGTAGTAGTAGTAGTAGTAGTAGTAGTAGTAGTAGTAGTAGTAGTAGTAACGGCGGTGATGGTATTGGTGGTGGTGGTGGTGGTGGTGGTGGTAATAGTAGGAGTAGTAGAATAGCGAGGGTGCTTGTTGTTTCACTAAGTATTTGTATATCGTATGTAGTATAAAGCTAGTTTGTGTTGTATGCCATGTAAGGTGTTACTGAAATATCTGTATTTTATAGTTCTAAGAGGTGATGACGTCATAACCCACCACTCTATCATCTTATTGATAGTGTCTCCAGTGCCACGAAAAAGGCTCATTGTGAGATATCGATCATTTCTCAAAGCGACAGCATCCGGGGTGCATGCCCATTACGAGCAAACATCGATACGCCACTTAAAAGGCAACGACAAGGCAAAATAGCGTCGAATACAGTGTAACGTACAAAACTTATGAGGTCATCGGTTCTCCATTCCATCATGGTCGACAAATAGGCGCTCACTAACTTCACAATAGGCTCACTCAAATAAACATATAGGATGATAAGGCACCGACCCAAATGTGAAAAATGTCGGCCAAATACAGAAATAGTTCGTCCACATGTATGCAAACTAGGAAAATTTGTTAGTCGAACGGGACATATATTGACCAAGTAGGGAAATTTGAGAGCCATAAGTGAAAAAATATAATCCAAAGAGAGGAATATCTCATTCCAACTTATAAAAAGAAGGAAAATTCTCAACCAAATGAGAAAAAGTTAGACCAAGTATAGTAACATCGCAACCAAACTTATGAAAAGTAGGAAACTTTGTTAACCAAAGCGAAAAAACCTAGGTCAAGTAGGAAAATCTGTTACCCAAATGTAAAAAATGTCGGCCAAATACAGAAATAGTTCGTCCACATGTATGCAAACTAGGAAAATTTGTTAGTCGAACGGGACATATATTGACCAAGTAGGGAAATTTGAGAGCCATAAGTGAAAAAATATAATCCAAAGAGAGGAATATCTCATTCCAACTTATAAAAAGAAGGAAAATTCTCAACCAAATGAGAAAAAGTTAGACCAAGTATAGTAACATCGCAACCAAACTTATGAAAAGTAGGAAACTTTGTTAGCCAAAGCGAAAAAACCTAGGTCAAGTAGGAAAATCTGTTAGCCAAATGTAAAAAATGTCGGCCAAATACAGAAATACCTCGTCCGCACGTAGGCAAACAAGGAAAGGTTGTTAGCCAGATAGGAAAAATATTGCCCAAGTAGGAAAATTTGATAGCCAAATGTAAAAAAAAAAAGATCACCCAAAGAGAGGAATATCTCGGCCAGACTTATAAAAAGTAGGAGAACTATGTGCCAAATGGGAAAAAGTTACGCCAAATACAGAAATATTTCAACCAAACACATAAAAAAATAGGAAAATTGATAACCAAATGGGAAATATATTGACCAACTAGGGAAATGTGTTACTCAAAGAGGAAAACTAATGACCAAGTAACGAAATACATCGCTCAAGCTTATGAAAACTACGAAACTTTGTTAGCCAAATGGAAGAAACCTTGGTCAAGTAGGAAAAATCTGTTAACCAATTGTGAAAAATGTCGGCCAAATGCAGAAATAGTTCGGCCACACGTATGCAAACAAGGAAAGGTTGTTAGCCAGATAGGAAAAGTATTAACCAAGTAAGAAAATGTGATAGCCAAAGGTGAAAAAATATCAGACAAAGAGAGAAATATCTCATCCAAACTTATAAAAAGAAGGAAAATTCTCAACCAAATGAGAAAAAGTTAGACCAAATATAGTAACATCTCAACCAAACTTATGAAAAGTAGGAAACTTTGTTAGCCAACGACAATAAAAACCTAGGTCAAGTAGGAAAATCTGTTAGCCAAATGTAAAAAATGTCGGCCAAATACAGAAATACCTCGTCCGCACTTATTAAAATTAGGAAAAATTTGTTAGCCAAATAGTAAAAATATTGCCCAAGTAGGAAAATTTGATAGCCAAATGTAAAAAATATCACCCAAATAGAGGAATATCTCGGCCAGAGTTATAAAAAGTAGGAGAACTATTTGCCAAATGGGAAAAAGTTAGGCCAAATACAGACATATCTCAAACAAACATATAAAAAATAGGAAAATTGATAACCAAACGGGAACTATATTGACCAACTAGGGACATGTATTACTCAAAGAGGAAAAATAATGACCAAGTAACGAAATACATCGCTCAAACTTATGAAAACTAGGAAACTTTGTTAGCCAAAGTGAAAAAAAAAAACCTTCGTCAAGTAGGAAAATCTGTTAGCCAAATGTGAAAAATGTCGGACAAATGCAGAAATAGTTCGGTCACACATATGCAAACTAGGAAAAGTTGTTAGCCAGATAGGAAAAGTATTGGCCAAGTAGGAAAATTTGAAAGCCAAATGTGAAAAAAGATCACCCAAAGAGAGAAATATTGCGAACAATGTCGGCCAAATACAGAAATTTCTCAACCAAACTCATGAAAAGTAGGAACAACTTGTTACCCAAATAGAAAAAATATTGGTCAAGTAAAGAAATAGCGTGGTCAAACCTATAAAAACATACCAACATTTGTTAACACAACTTGGCCACTTGTTCTTACAAACTTGCTCGCTGGCTCAAACAATCTGTCCTCTTGCTATTACAATCGGTCGACCTATCCTATCAACTCACACACTGACCCATAACAACTGTCCATTTTCCCCAACAACGTGTCCACCGACTCTCTCATATTATCGACTCGCCCTATCAACTTACCCACTGACTCTAACAACTTCCCCACAGGGGCTCACAAAATTTCCACTTGTTATTACAAATTGTCGACAGTCGCGCCCAAATTACCACTTACTCTTACAAACTGTCCCAACTGCGCGCACAAAGGTGTCCACTTGTGATTTCACGGCCTCCTCATCACATAGATAAGTAGCCCTTATAAAATACAAATGTATCCCACAAGTCATACAGAAGTGACCCCCATATTGTCATAAAAAAAAAAATATTGTGTGTGTAGGTAAGTTCATGTCTTTGGCAGTTCATATTTTGTAAATTCATTTCTTCAGCATAAGATTTGTGTAAGTTCACAGCCTCAGCATAAATTTTGTTGTGTAAGTTCATGTCTTCGACAGTTCATGTTTTGCTAAGACCTAGTTTTAGTGAAAAGGCAGAAGTCTATTGGCTAGAATTTCAACCTGAGTGGTCAATTATTAACACTGCCTGTGGACAGCTATTCTTACCCATGCGCTAAAGTTGAGAAAATGAACTTCCGTTGAATGGAAGCTACCGCAGACTTGCCTTATTAAACCCCTCTGGAAGAAGTAGCGGCAGCTTAACCAGGAAAAGATCGAATTAGTTATCCCCCTTAGTCTGGGAATTATGAAAATTTATGCTCACACAAGCGATATTACTCATGACGTCATATAAACAAAAATATAAACGATAACAAATGAGGCAGAGCCACAATTGTTATCCTTTATATTTTTGTTTATATGACGTCATGAGTAATATCGCTTGTGTGAGCATATATTTTCATAATTCCCAGACTAAGGGGGATAACTAATTCGATCTTTTCCTGGTTAAGCTGCCGCTACTTCTTCCAGAGGGGTTTAATAAGGCAAGTCTGCGGTAGCTTCCATTCAACGGAAGTTCATTTTCTCAACTTTAGCGCATGGGTAAGAATAGCTGTCCACAGGCAGTGTTAATAATTGACCACTCAGGTTGAAATTCTAGCCAATAGACTTCTGCCTTTTCACTAAAACTAGGCCTTAGCAAAACATGAACTGTCGAAGACATGAACTTACACAACAAAATTTATGCTGAGGCTGTGAACTTACACAAATCTTATGCTGAAGAAATGAATTTACAAAATATGAACTGCCAAAGACATGAACTTACCTACACACACAAATATTTTTTTTTAATGACAATATGGGGGACACTTCTGTATGACTTGTGGGATACATTTGTATTTTATAAGGGCTACTTATCTATGTGATGAGGAGGCCGTGAAATCACAAGTGGACACCTTTGTGCGCGCAGTTGGGACAGTTTGTAAGAGTAAGTGGTAATTTGGGCGCGACTGTCGACAATTTGTAATAACAAGTGGAAATTTTGTGAGCCCCTGTGGGGAAGTTGTTAGAGTCAGTGGGTAAGTTGATAGGGCGAGTCGATAATATGAGAGAGTCGGTGGACACGTTGTTGGGGAAAATGGACAGTTGTTATGGGTCAGTGTGTGAGTTGATAGGATAGGTCGACCGATTGTAATAGCAAGAGGACAGATTGTTTGAGCCAGCGAGCAAGTTTGTAAGAACAAGTGGCCAAGTTGTGTTAACAAATGTTGGTATGTTTTTATAGGTTTGACCACGCTATTTCTTTACTTGACCAATATTTTTTCTATTTGGGTAACAAGTTGTTCCTACTTTTCATGAGTTTGGTTGAGAAATTTCTGTATTTGGCCGACATTGTTCGCAATATTTCTCTCTTTGGGTGATCTTTTTTCACATTTGGCTTTCAAATTTTCCTACTTGGCCAATACTTTTCCTATCTGGCTAACAACTTTTCCTAGTTTGCATATGTGTGACCGAACTATTTCTGCATTTGTCCGACATTTTTCACATTTGGCTAACAGATTTTCCTACTTGACGAAGGTTTTTTTTTTTTCACTTTGGCTAACAAAGTTTCCTAGTTTTCATAAGTTTGAGCGATGTATTTCGTTACTTGGTCATTATTTTTCCTCTTTGAGTAATACATGTCCCTAGTTGGTCAATATAGTTCCCGTTTGGTTATCAATTTTCCTATTTTTTATATGTTTGTTTGAGATATGTCTGTATTTGGCCTAACTTTTTCCCATTTGGCAAATAGTTCTCCTACTTTTTATAACTCTGGCCGAGATATTCCTCTATTTGGGTGATATTTTTTTACATTTGGCTATCAAATTTTCCTACTTGGGCAATATGTTTACTATTTGGCTAACAAATTTTTCCTAATTTTAATAAGTGCGGACGAGGTATTTCTGTATTTGGCCGACATTTTTTACATTTGGCTAACAGATTTTCCTACTTGACCTAGGTTTTTATTGTCGTTGGCTAACAAAGTTTCCTACTTTTCATAAGTTTGGTTGAGATGTTACTATATTTGGTCTAACTTTTTCTCATTTGGTTGAGAATTTTCCTTCTTTTTATAAGTTTGGATGAGATATTTCTCTCTTTGTCTGATATTTTTTCACCTTTGGCTATCACATTTTCTTACTTGGTTAATACTTTTCCTATCTGGCTAACAACCTTTCCTTGTTTGCATACGTGTGGCCGAACTATTTCTGCATTTGGCCGACATTTTTCACAATTGGTTAACAGATTTTTCCTACTTGACCAAGGTTTCTTCCATTTGGCTAACAAAGTTTCGTAGTTTTCATAAGTTTGAGCGATGTATTTCGTTAGTTGGTCATTATTTTTCCTCTTTGAGTAACACATTTCCCTAGTTGGTCAATATATTTCCCGTTTGGTTATCAATTTTCCTATTTTTTATATGTTTTGTTGAAATATTTCTGTATTTGCCTAACTTTTTCCCATTTGGCACATAGTTCTCCTACTTTTTATAAGTCTGGCCGAGATATTCCTCTCTTTGGGTGATATTTTTTTTTTTTTTTACATTTGGCTATCAAATTTTCCTACTTGGGCAATATTTTTACTATCTGGCTAACAACTTTTCCTTGTTTGCATACGTGCGGACGAGGTATTTCTGTATTTGGCCGACATTTTTTACATTTGGCTAACAGATTTTCCTACTTGAACAAGGTTTTTATTCTCGTTGGCTAACAAAGTTTCCTACTTTTCATAAGTTTGGTTGAGATGTTACTATATTTGGTCTAACTTTTTCTCATTTGGTTGAGAATTTTCCTTCTTTTTATAAGTTTGGATGAGATATTTCTCTCTTTGTCTGATATTTTTTCACCTTTGGGTATCACATTTTCTTACTTGGTTAATACTTTTCCTATCTGGCTAACAACCTTTCGTTGTTTGCATACGTGTGGCCGAACTATTTCTGCATTTGGCCGACATTTTTCACAATTGGTTAACAGATTTTTCCTACTTGACCAAGGTTTCTTCCATTTGGCTAACAAAGTTTCGTAGTTTTCATAAGCTTGAGCGATGTATTTCGTTACTTGGTCATTATTTTTCCTCTTTGAGTAACACATTTCCCTAGTTGGTCAATATATTTCCCATTTGGTTATCAATTTTCCTA
The DNA here is from genome assembly GCA_014155875.1 of Cepaea nemoralis. Lineage (NCBI taxonomy): Eukaryota > Metazoa > Mollusca > Gastropoda > Stylommatophora > Helicidae > Cepaea > Cepaea nemoralis. The sequence continues at coordinate 9,336 of JACEFZ010007142.1, forward strand.
TTTTTTTATGTGTTTGGTTGAAATATTTCTGTATTTGGCGTAACTTTTTCCCATTTGGCACATAGTTCTCCTACTTTTTATAAGTCTGGCCGAGATATTCCTCTCTTTGGGTGATCTTTTTTTTTTACATTTGGCTATCAAATTTTCCTACTTGGGCAATATTTTTCCTATCTGGCTAACAACCTTTCCTTGTTTGCCTACGTGCGGACGAGGTATTTCTGTATTTGGCCGACATTTTTTACATTTGGCTAACAGATTTTCCTACTTGACCTAGGTTTTTTCGCTGTGGCTAACAAAGTTTCCTACTTTTCATAAGTTTGGTTGCGATGTTACTATACTTGGTCTAACTTTTTCTCATTTGGTTGAGAATTTTCCTTCTTTTTATAAGTTGGAATGAGATATTCCTCTCTTTGGATTATATTTTTTCACTTATGGCTCTCAAATTTCCCTACTTGGTCAATATATGTCCCGTTCGACTAACAAATTTTCCTAGTTTGCATACATGTGGACGAACTATTTCTGTATTTGGCCGACATTTTTTACATTTGGGTAACAGATTTTCCTACTTGACCTAGGTTTTTTCGCTTTGGTTAACAAAGTTTCCTACTTTTCATAAGTTTGGTTGCGATGTTACTATACTTGGTCTAACTTTTTCTCATTTGGTTGAGAATTTTCCTTCTTTTTATAAGTTGGAATGAGATATTCCTCTCTTTGGATTATATTTTTTCACTTATGGCTCTCAAATTTCCCTACTTGGTCAATATATGTCCCGTTCGACTAACAAATTTTCCTAGTTTGCATACATGTGGACGAACTATTTCTGTATTTGGCCGACATTTTTCACATTTGGGTCGGTGCCTTATCATCCTATATGTTTATTTGAGTGAGCCTATTGTGAAGTTAGTGAGCGCCTATTTGTCGACCATGATGGAATGGAGAACCGATGATCTCATAAGTTTTGTACGTTACACTGTATTCGACGCTATTTTGCCTTGTCGTTGCCTTTTAAGTGGCGTATCGATGTTTGCTCGTAATGGGCATGCACCCCGGATGCTGTCGCTTTGAGAAATGATCGATATCTCACAATGAGCCTTTTTCGTGGCACTGGAGACACTATCAATAAGATGATAGAGTGGTGGGTTATGACGTCATCACCTCTTAGAACTATAAAATACAGATATTTCAGTAACACCTTACATGGCATACAACACAAACTAGCTTTATACTACATACGATATACAAATACTTAGTGAAACAACAAGCACCCTCGCTATTCTACTACTCCTACTATTACCACCACCACCACCACCACCACCACCAATACCATCACCGCCACTACTACTACTACTACTACTACTACTACTACTACTACTACTACTACTACTACTACTACTACTACTACTACTACTACTACTACTACTACTACTACCACTACTACTATTACCAATATTATTACTATTTGTATCCATGGTGTCGGAGATCATAGTTTATGGAGTGTCATACTGACCAATGTCAGGCGATAAGTCTCTTGCTGATGTTGGTGACTATTACTACTGGTGCTATTGGTACTATGAGTACCACCATTACATGAAGGTAATGCCGTTAATTGGGGATTTCTGTATTGTGAGTCAACCCCGGAATTGTTCAATGGTGTTGGAGATCGCAATGTGTGGGTGGTACGTCCGTTGGTAAGACACGTGACGATGATGATAATTAGTACTATTGTTGGTATTGCTACTACTGGTACTACTACTACCGTTATAAATATCACCTAACATGCCCCTTGATAATGATGACTAACATTACTACGAAACAACTCTACTATTATTACTATACAACCACGCCAATTATAGACAATAGCGATAAACGTATTAGAACCTACTCGCCCTGATCAGCGACATCCTTCCCAGAGCAGACAGTTTGATACTTCATGACTGAGACACCCCAACCTCTAGACCTAACAACTTGACCACCTCTTGATCATCACCATGTCACTACACCTACTCTCCTCTATAATTTATGTGGTCACTCGACCACTTGACCACCGCTTGACCACCACTTGACGAGTACTTGACTACATTTTGATCATCTTCGTGTCACTACACGTACTCTTCCCATCAATTTAAGGGGTAACTTGACCACTTGACCACCCCTTGACCACTCCTTGACCACTACTTGACCACCTCTTGATCATCACCACATCACTAACTGTACCCTCCCATACAATTTAGGGGGGTCATTTAACCACTTGACCACCCCTTGACCACCTCTTGACCACTACTTGACCACCTCACGATCATCACCAACTTACTACACTCACTTTCCCTGACAATTTAAGGGGTCACTCGACCACTTGACCACATCTTGACCACCACTTGACCACACCCTGACCACCACTTGACCACCTCTTGATCATCACCACGTCACTACACGTACTCTCCCCAACAATTTAAGGGGTCATTTAACCACTTGACCACCCCTTGACCACCGCTTGACCACCTCTTGACCACTAATTTACCACCCTTTAATCATCACCATATCATTACAACTACTTTCCCCGACAATTTAAGTGGTCACTCGACCACTTGACCACTACTTGACCACTGCTTGACCACTAATTTACCACCCTTTAATCATCACCATATCATTACAACTACTTTCCACTAAAATTTTCCTCACTTGACCACCACTTGACCACTGCTTGACCACTGCTTGACCACTAATTTACCACCCTTTAATCATCACCATATCATTACAACTACTTTCCACTAAAATTTTCCTCACTTGACCACCACTTGACCACTGCTTGACCACTGTTTGACCACTAATTTACCACCTCACGATCATCACCATATCATTACAACTACTTTCCACTAAAATTTCGTCACTTGACCACCACTTGACCACCACTTGACCACTGCTTGACCACGTCATCGGACACTTTAACCACCACCACATCACTACACGTACTTTCCCCTTTAATTTAAGTGGTTACTCCACCACATGAACACCACTTGACCACCTCTTGACCATTACTTGACCACATCATCACACACCCTTAACTATAAGCGGTCACTTACTATGTTTTTTTTCTTCTATATATATATATTTTATTAACATTATTATGTACCTTACTTGATTCGTTTGTTTTCTTTATTGATGTTTCATGTCGTATTTTTTATGTCGTATCTATAATTACTTGACCACGCCCACTCTGATGAGTCACTTCACAACGCCACCTCTGACCACCTACTAAAAAAAAAAAACCTGAAGAGTTATCGCCCTTTGTGGAGGAGGAGGAGGAGGAGGAGGAATATCAATTCCCTCCTCAAAAAAGGACGTGCTAACCACGTTACTACACTACTGTGATGACATTGTGGTTAGCCCGCTTGCTAACCAATATAGGAGTCCTGGTTCAACCCCCAGCATTGACCAGGTCCATCTATTGTTTCCTGACCAATGCGGCTCTGGTGGTCGACCCAGCCTCAGGAAATGAGGACAGGATAATTTTCTGAATTTTCTGGAATTGTCAGAAAAAGGAAACGGCTATAGAGGAAATTGACCACCTAACATCATTGTCACGTGACCTAGAATATGTGACGTCCTAACACATCACACCACAACTTTAATTTCTACACACGAACCTCTGCACTGTATCCCATATTGGAAAGTAGTTCCTCAACCAACCCACACTGAGTCGTCACATCTGTTGCTATCTCCTGTAGCTGCCCAAAGTATTCATTTTCATGTCCAGTTCTCTTCTCAGTGCGTATGAGGGTTCCCTCATTTTCTTTTGTTCTGTGGGTTCCCTCTTGGTCTTTTCTTCTAAGGGTTCCCTCTTTGTCTTTTGTTCTGAGAGTTCCCTCTTGGTCTTTTGTTCTGTGGGTTCCCTCTTTGTCTTTTGCTCTGTGGGTTCCCTCTTTGACTTTTGTTCTGTGGGTTCCCTCTTTGACTTTTGTTCTGTGGGTTCCCTCTTTGACTTTTGTTCTGCGGGTTTCCTCTTTATCTTTTGTTCTGTGGGTTCCCTCTTTGTCTTTTATTTTCCAGAAAAAGTACTGTCTAGTTATGCAGTTATCGGGTTTTCTCATTGTGTATCCCGCCACTGGCTTATCTTTATCTGTCTGTAACATAAAGCTGACATTCAAGCTGGTAATTAGGCTACCAATCGTCTCCCAAGAGCCCATGAACTGAGAGAAACCAGATTTTGACACTCACATTATGTCTACACTCGTCTTCTTATAATCCATGCCGTGTAGATTTTGGGGATCATACCTGTTAGGTGTGTGTTTCATCAATCATTATGTGCCATATTGCTAAGCGTTGGCGGTCATGTTTCGCCATGTCACACGATTATTATCGACATCAACATCCTCAAGAGATTGAAGACCGGTTGTCAGAATCTCCAATAAGGCTCTAGAGAGTTAATAAGAGTTAACACAAGTCTAGTAGGGAGACACCAGACAGGAGAGACACCAGCGCTATAAATAGCTTCACAAGGGAACACATTAGTGCCAACCAAGGGGCCAATAAGTACAAGTGAGCGAGGGCTTCCCCCAAGCCATTGAGAAGCTTGGCCTGCGAGTAACCGTGAAGTGCTCGGTTACTCAAGCTCACAAGCCAGCGTGCTTGGGACTCCATGCACGCAAGACTAGCTACTGCACGGAGGGGACAGCGTCCGTGCTTGACCACGCAATGTGTAGCGTGTGGACAGACCCGACTGGAGACGGTAGAGAGTAGACGTGTTCTTGACAAATGCTATAGTTTCTAGGCAATAGTCAAATATTAGGCTGTAGATTTAGATTGTGATTACTAGCATCATTTCTCACCACTTCATTGCATTCATGTGGTATAATGTTAATGAAACATATCGCTCGCAGAGCTATTAAATTGTCAGCTCTAAATAAATTGCATTCCTTTTGCAAATGTCACGAGTTGTTATTTCGTGCGGTGCAAAAGTAGGGGAGTCCTGTGAACCCTGTAGCGAGCAAGTCGCTGACAGGCAGGACCCCAATTGGTGTCAGAAACCAGTGAACCAACGCCAGCAGGCAAGTGGTGTTATAAACCACTGAACCAACGCCAGCTATCAATTGGTATCAGAAAGTTCTGAACCAGCAGCAGTCAATTACACGATTCAACATCATTGCTGTGTTAAATATTTGAAAGTAATGTAAATTTGTTTGCATAAATGGCAGAAATAATTTTCTCTTGTGAAGTATAACGTTCATACCATTTGTGGAGCATGAACCACAATTAAGCCAAAGTAAATTATAAAGTGTGAAATTCTATGAAAATTAATTTGAAAGTGTGTTATTATACAGAAATCAATGGAAATGTATACAATCATCAGTGAATATTACCAACGTAACCACCGTGTACATTTCATTTTGTGTGATACAGCCATCAATGTCACCATTCTACGAAGTCAGTAAATAGATTAGCGACTGAACTGAAGCCTAGAACGAAGTTATACCAAACTAGTCAGTAAGTGAAGACAAGACGACATCGACTGTCATACGACGAATCATCTTAAATATCAAAACAATCATTCAGACGATCATATCATTCATTCATTAACACCATTTATCATTATCTATCACATTTTTGCATTCATCATTCGCATGAAAGATAAATTGGTATTTACAACATATTCGTGTGTCTAATTTTTGATGCTCTACTAAACAGAAGCATCCATTGTGTTATCAAGTCAATCACTTGGTGAGTGTGGAAGACAATGGTGGAACATCCCAAGAACCGTATTTTCCAAAGAATTAGATGAGTATATTTTCAGAATATTTTGGTATCCATCCATCCATCATGCCGGTAAACGTGGGCGGTCATGTTCTGCCATCTCACTCGATCACCAGAGTCTTGGATCAGCTCCATGTTTCTGTCTCGACCATGCCACAAGGCCAAGCCATCCAGGTACTTGCTTCTAGGTCTTCCCCTTGGTCTGTTCCCCTCGATTTTACCAGTTGTCACCAAATTCTCCAATCCATTTCTTCTCATAACATGCCCAAAAATTTTTGACTGTCTACGTCTAATTTCTCTAATCAATTTACGATCTTTATTTGTTTCTTGAAGGACTTGTTCATTGGTCTTTCTGGCTGTCCATGGTATTCTTTGCATTTTCCTCAGAAACCACATCTCTACAGCCATCAGATGTTTTTCAGCCTGACTGCTCATTGTCCACGCTTCACATCCATATAAAAGTACAGGTTCAATGTAGCATCTCAACACTCTTTTTCTCGTTTCAATTGACATCTTTTTATTGGTCAATATGTTTTTCATCTTGCTAAAGGCTACTTTTGCCATGGCGATTCTTGTTCTAATCTCTTCAAGGCATCTCCCATCAGATGTTATTACTGTTCCGAGATAATTGTACCTATTCACTTGTTGAAGAATATTCCCATTTACTTGTATATTACATTGTGGTATTTCGTCCTTCCTAGTGACGACCATAATCTGTGTCTTTTTACAATTTAATTCTAACCCTAGTTGTTCACTGTGTGTAACAATCGCATCTACTAAATTTCGCAGGTCCTGTTCATTGTCTGCAATCAAGACTGTATCATCTGCATATCTAATGTTATTGATGCATCGTCCCCCAATGTTGATTCCTTCCATATCTATATATTCCTTCCATATCCATTTTGGTATGCTCTAAATTAATCATGCATCTTCTTTTTCAGTAAAGATGTATATTTACTAACACATTATTACAAACTATTGTGTGAATATTATTGTGATACCATATTGAACTAACATTACGCCACAAAATGGCGTCACTAAGTGAGTGCATCCAGGCAGGTAAAGACATGGGCCACACTGGAGATAAGCTAGAAAAGTGGGCGGATCAAAAGTATAAAAAAGAAATAGCTCGACATAGAGAAGAAACAGAAAGAAAAACTGCTCTACAGAGAGAAGAGACAGAGAGAAAAGCTGCTCTAGAGAGAGAGACGAAAGAGCACTAGAAAGACAACACCAAAAAGAAATGAAAGAGGTCGAGGAAGCTACCAAACAGAAACAATTAGAGTTAGATCAAGCTACCAAACAGAAACAATTAGAGTTAGATCAAGTTATCAAACAGAAACAATTAGACTTAGATCATGCCAACAAACAATCAGAGAAGTTACCAAACAGAAACAGTTAAACTTAGATCATGCCACCAAACAAAAGCAGATACAAGTAGACTCAGAGACTAAACTAAAGATGAAGGAAATGGAGGTAGATTCTAACATACAAATAGCCTCTAGCAAACAAAAGAGCCAAGAAGAACAGAACAAATTTAGTAAGTATAAAGGCCTTATCAAACCATACAGTGTAAGGGATTCAATTAGCGCATGAACTGAGAACATAGAATTCCAACTAGAGACGCAGAAAATACCTTTGGATGACTGGGCAATGATCTACATTAGAAACCTTAGTGGGGAGCCGTTAAAATTAATAGAATCCATACCTACAGAGCTAAGGAACAATTATCAGTACATACACGATAGGATAATGCAACACTTTCTTTTAGACGCTACTGGGTACCAAATTCAATTCTCCCAAATTAAGCCAAAAGCAACTGAAACCTTCTTAGACTACATCTCTAACGTGCAGAGCACATTTAAAAAGTGGACTAGAGCGGCGAAAGTGGGTAACAACTATGAAAAATTAGAAGATCTTATGGTAATGGACAAGGTGATATCTACCGTTCCTACCCCTTTTGCGAAGTTTCTACAACAGTCAGATATTGAATCCATTCAGCAATTAGAGAAACGGGGGTCAGAATATTTTTCATCTAATCGGGACATATTTACATCTAAATCACATGATACAGAAATTACTGCTTTTGCAAACAAAGTACCTGATAGATCTTACAATCAGAAAGATTACCGTAAGAAGGACAAACCATATCAGAAACCATATCGATGTAGCTATTGTAGTCTTTTTCATCCTACTTACTCTATGTGTGATAAAAACCCCGCATATCCGTCACACTTAGAAGCAGTGTTAAAGAAGCAAGAAAGCAGAAGATCATCATTCAAACGTGCTGTTAAATGTTACTTTTGTTCCAGTTATGGCCACTATAGTAATAAATGTATGGGTAGACAACGAATGAAGGCAAATAATGCAGCACTCATCGATAAATCATCAGACGATGAGAGTGACATTGATCCGAAACTTGTGAATGTGTTGCCAACGAGTGATTGTGAGAGTGTAACATTAGTAACAGACATATTAGACTTTAAGAAATGTAACGTATGCCATCAGTTTCATGCGGATGGTAAATTGGAATGTGGGCACGTAATACCATGTTCAAATGAAGATGCTAACGCAGCGTGTGCCTCCAGAGGTAAACTTAAGTTCTACGATGCACTGGTCAATGATCAACCATGCCAATGTTTAATCGATAGCGGAAGCACTATACTGGGTTTAAGGAAAGAACTTGCTAGACCAGAAGATTATACGGGTGGATTTGTCAAATGCCGTACTTTCTCTGGAACCATTGAGAAATATCCACTGGCAAAAGCGAATATCAATACCCCGTTCCTTACCGGCACATTTACTTGCGCAATCCTGCAAGATCCATGCACGGATCTCATTTTAGGCTGTCTAGATTCATTGAAGGAATGTACAGACGACGACATAAGAGCCTGGAAACATACACACATGGCTAACGCTGTAACAAGGTCAGATACAGAAACAAACTATACTGACTTACAAAATGAAATGCTACAGCTATTAACACCAAGTGGTGCAGATACCAACACTACTCGACAGAAATTTATCGAGGCACAAAGCACCGATCAAACAATCACACCTTATTTTAAATTGTTGGGTGAGCGAGAGAAAGTGACTAACAATGCATCTTGGTACTTTAGAAAATTTAACGGAATTCTCATGCGTTATTACACAAATAATAACCAGGAAATTCAGCAGACGGTGTTACCTGTAACATACCGACAAAATGTGCTAAAAATCGCACATGAGTCACCGTTTGCTGGACATTTGGCCTACGATAAAACGCGAGCCAGAGTTCTGTCACAATTTTACTGGCCTAAATTCTGTTCGGACATAAAATTTTTCTGTCGATCTTGTACTGTTTGTCAACATCTTGTACGAAAGGGAAAGCATGTGAGGGCCGACGTTCAACGGTAAGTATTAGTATCTAGACCATATGAGAGTATAGCTGTCGATATTGCTGGACCCCTAATACAGGTGTCGAGTAATGGAAACCGCGACTATGCAAATAAGGGTGCTAAAACTATTCACCGTGAACCAAATCAGAAGGGTTTGCTTCTACTACTTGATAAACGTAATTTGTTACTAACATCTTGGCAAGGGCCTTTCAACGTTGAACGTAAAATATCAGATGTGGATTATGAAATATCAATAAAAGGACACTTAAAGATATTTCATAACAACATGCTGAAACCATACTTTTCACGACAAGAACAACAGACAGACGAACAAAATGCACCAACACCAAGTAATCGGACGACAGACGTACACAACACAACTTCACTAGGTAGGGCGACACACGACAGCGACAACGCAAACACACTTAGCCAGGTAACAGAGCACACAGCTAGTACCACAACAGTATTGAACGAGACAGACGAAGACGAGATGGAATTACCAGTCCCTACTGTAGACACGACTGCGACTATTGACAGCATAAAGATAGAAACTAAACTTACAGACGACCAACGACGACAGATAATAGACCTAGTTACGGAATACAGATGACCAATATTTCTACATATATAGACGACATATGTATCCATACGGAAGACTGGACAACACACCTACTGAAACTGCGACAAGTCTTCGACAGGTTGCGAGTATTTGGGCTCACAGTTAAGCCGACCAAAGTAGAGTTGGGCATGGAACAAATTGACTTCCTGGGTCATACCATCTGCAGGGGCCAATTAAGAACTGATGACAGAATCGTCACCAAGATTCTGAATTTGACAATGCCAACGACCAAGAAACAGGTCCGAAGTTTACTGGGTCTGGTAAACTACTATAGTAAAGTTATTCCAAATCTGGCGGAAATCACCAGTGTCTTTTTTAACATCTTAAAAGCTTCGGCTAAATTATCTGTACAAGATGCAGGATTAATTAGTGCGTTATCAAAACTGAAATACCTTTTTAGCGTTCCACCTATCCTTCGAATGCCTAATCCAAAACTTACCTATTTCTTACGCACAGATGCGAGTGCCATCTCCATATCTGGGATACTAGGACAGTTCTACGAAGGGAAGTTCCACCCAGTAATGTACGTGAGTCGGAAGATTAGCCCTGCTGAATCTAGATACTCAGCATCAGAATTGGAGGGCCTCAGTTTGATCTATTGTGTTAAGAAATTTCATAGATTTTTGGCAGGAGCACAGTTTGTGATCGAAACCGATAACTCTCCGTTGTCTGTGATGCAGTCTGGACTTCCCAGCAACAACAGAATCTACAGGTGGGCTTTGATTCTCCAAAATTACACATTTACCATCCAGCACTTAAAGGGAAGATTGAACACTGTTGCAGACATTTTGAGTCGACCATCATCCATTGAAATACCTGATTTGCAGGAAGGGATCGACCACAGATCACCAGAAACAGTGACACTGTAAATGTTAGGTAGCTCAGTGCCGTATGTGGTGATTAATATACACTGTAAGTGCGTTATCATCGCCAAACATGTAAACTGTGTGAAAGTAACAGTGCTATGAGAAGTGTAACGAACAGACGCAGAAGTAACATGCGCTGACACACACATAAGCTAGAGGAACATTGAAGTGTTAGCTATGAACCTACATAAGTTAGTAGGGAACTATATTTATACACTATCCATGAAGGAGAGCATAGAAGACTTTGCCGAAATGAACTATGTTATAATAGTCTACAAAGAATATTGCTCCATCTTCACAACGGAAAGGATGACTTCGACTTAGTGTAATTAGATATAGAAATGTAACTGTGTTATGTATATTATTATTTTTATTAACAGTACACATAACTTCATTTTTCTATTAATAATTGAATTGCAAATTGTTCAAATGCATATATAACTTTATTTATGTCATGTGGTAGTTAGAAATCACCATCATTTAGTTAATAAACCATTTAAGTTAACACCAATGATAGAAATACAATTGTTAGATATTACATTAGTTGATCACCATATAATCATAATCATTTATAAAGTCATTTATCTAATGTATCATTTCGAAACTAACCCAACCATTTAGGAATTAACATCATCTTTTTTACAAATAACACTTTAAGGTAGTTAACCCAATTCTCTTAAATGAAAGTAATTAGTTAGATTATTTCCCTTGAGGATAATTTAGGTCAGCACACCAAATCATATTAGTTACTGTTACAGGATCGGTGACAAACCATCCTCATAACCGTGTATATTTTGTATAGACATGTGGCGTGAATACTGTTATAATTCAGCCAATTATTTATTGTATATATGTAATGTTCATGTATTTGATGCTATGCAACATATTTTAATGACGAGTGAATGTTTGAGCAAAAGAAGAGTATGAAAGCGAGTGAAAGATGTATGCAAGAAGAATAAATGAGAGGAGAGAATGTGAAAATTAGTAAACATGGAAAGAAAGAGAGTGAGAGAGAAAGGTAGCGGCAAATGTTTTCACCGCTGGAAACGTCTTATTTTGACTTGTCTGTGTCATCTGTGTAACCCAGGTGTTGTCAAGTTTTTATGTGTGTTACTGCCATACTTTAATAGATTAGATAGGGAATGTACTTTGAGCTTCTGAAAGCGGAGTTGTGGTCATAAATAAGAATAACATACGTTTGTAACCACAATAAACCGATTTACGGCGCTCGAAGGAACACACACATTTAGTACACTAACGCATACACATGTTAGCAAGTTAAGTACACTGTAGTTTATTAGAAAACACACAAACAAACAGGAAAACAAACACATAAAAGTTGCACACACTATTTGTTTCAAAGAACAACAACTTAAATTCAGGGGACACAATAACTTCTTAAAAACCTTAATGTAACATTGAAAATAGCTTTTCACAAGCGGAAGCGAGAAGGTGAAAAGTAGAAATGTGTGTATATGAGTTCGAGGGGATATTAATGGGAACATGAACATTTTATGCTCATGTGTTGCACTCATAACAGAGTCAACTTGTATTTGGGTTGTCATTTCGGGCAATATGAGGACAGGTCGAGACGGAAGTCAATGGGTGAAAGTCAAAAGACATAGGGTCAAACGACGGAAGCCAGGACATAAGTCATAAGACAACGGTTCCAGTTCAAAACAATTCCCAAAGATATCTATAGAAACAACTATACTAATACATAGGCTACTTAATTAGCCGAGTGAAGAGATAGAACAGTGTGAGTAAAGGAAGAAGAGAGTTGTTCTATCCCCAAAATAGATATGTATAACTTATTGGATATCTGACAAAATTGGAGCAGCCAATTTTTCTTTGTGACCAGACATGTTACAAACATTAGTTAAAGGGAAGTAACACTTCATAGAGTGGAGGGGAGCCTGTCAGAATCTCCAATAAGGCTCTAGAGAGTTAATAAGAGTTAACACAAGTCTAGTAGGGAGACACCAGACAGGAGAGACACCAGCGCTATAAATAGCTTCACAAGGGGACACATTAGTGTCAACCAAGGGGCCACTAAGTACAAGTGAGCGAGGGCTTCCCCCAAGCCATTGGGAAGCTTGGCCTGCGAGTAACCGTGAAGTGCCCGGTTACTCTAGCTCACAAGCCAGCGTGTTTGGGACTCCATGCACGCAAGACTAGCTACTGCACGGAGGGGACAGCGTCCGTGCTTGACCACGCAATGTGTAGCGTGTGGACAGACCCGATTGGAGACGGTAGAGAGTAGACGTGTTCTTGACAAATGCTATAGTTTCTAGGCAATAGTCAAATATTAGGCTGTAGATTTAGATTGTGATTACTAGCATCATTTCTCACCACTTCATTGCATTCATGTGGTATAATGTTAATGAAACAAATCGCTCGCAGAGCTATTAAATTGTCAGCTCTAAATAAATTGCATTCCTTTTGCAAATGTCACGAGTTGTTATTTCGTGCGTTGCAAAAGTAGGGGAGTCCTGAGAACCCTGTAGCGAGCAAGTCGCTGACACCGGTCCCCAACATCAAGTGTCCTTCCCCCCGCCCCCCAGTCAAGTGGGGGATACCTCAAAAGTTCTTGTGAGCCGTAGTCCAGATTGAAGATCGCTTCGAAGGGAGTCAGAGATGCTGAATCTCAGAAGATATCCTTAACTCTTAGAATCCTCTATCAAGATGAAAGTGACCACTCACCGCTGCTCAAAATGTCTCAGTGAAGTTCCTCAATCCTAGTGACGCACGGGAGGAGTCCTACATTATTCAGGTGACTTCCTACCTGAGACACAAGTACATCCACACATCCTGTCATTACAGACCTTGCTCTCCAGCAATCTTAGTGATGATACCACTCAATAAGGCTGCTCTCATTTATAATTAGAGAGTCTGTGACATTTCTAACAGTCACATTCAACATCTAGCCCTATTGTTTTGAAGGAAAATGTTCTACCATTAAAATTATGTTTGTTGTTGTTCTTCGTTAAAGAAGAGTTGGCTAATTTCCTTGGATGTGTCAGAAAAAAAAAGATTAGAGATAGTATCTTACTCGTTTGTAGTCTTTTGTCTATTGTCTCGTGTGGGACGACGTTCGACAAAAAGTGGGACGGAAGTACATTACACTAGAATCAAGTAATAACGGCAGGTGACGAGTAGCCAATCCCGTCTTGTTACAACCGTGCATATTGTATAATATTGATATACACAATGTAGATAAGGTGTTTAAGACAGTTCTAACACACCAAGGCAGAGATTCCCTAACCACGGCCGTCGGGCCACTTGTGGCCCGCCAGCTGTCAGAACATGGCACGCGAGGCCCCGAGCATTCATTTTCCGCAATGACTGTTATAATAAAAAACAAGCAGCGTTCCAGACTTAAAAGTCGCTTAAAAGTCGACTTCATTGCACCGGGTTTTATCCTGTATGGCTCGGTCTCTTTCCCTAGCACGGAAAGCGTCGCACAAAGCATGACCTCCGTAGCTTTTAGCGACGACCCACGGGAGTCTCCGAAACATTTATCTCGTAAACCGAAGGGCGCGGCCCGGAATCGAACCAACAACCTTCGGAACACGAGTCAAACGGCTTGACCACTTCGCCACAGAGAGCGTTCCAGACTTATCGACAGTAACCTAGTTGCGCTTATGACTTTGGGCACGACAGATATGTGCCCAGACATTAATAAACTGGCATCTGAACTTAAGTAACTGGTTATGAAGAACAGTTACAATTGTAAATTAATTACATTAATAGTGATTTTCGAAACTGATTTAAAATTTAAGTTAAGGAAGGTAAAAATTATATTGCACGACATTTATCATTGTATAATGTTTTGGCCCGCTTAACTACCGAAAATAGTAAATATGGCCCTCTGCTTGAAACGCTTGGGAACTACTGCACCACGGTAAGTGTTCATTGTGCTAATATTATGAGTACCTTCCTATTTTCTACTGTTTAGGTATGCTTTAGCTGCAATATATTATCTCATAGTAAGTGTTATATGATACTATTGTGGTTAGGTTTGATTGGCAGGGAGACAAACTGCCTTATCTAGTAGTTCCTTAATGTACATAAATCTAGGCATCAAAAATACCCCTACCTACTCCTTAGGGATACCAAGACCAGCTACATTCACTTTTCTACGAGCCATTTCCAGCTGTGCACTTGTGTATCCAGGGACTGTGTCTTTAATCGGTCTAAAAGAAGCATTTGTTCCTAGTTTCCTGGCTTGTTTTGGAAGAGCTCGGGGATTTAAACACGCACCCACTACAACGTCAGTGTGAGCTCCAACTTAACTTATAACAAAGTTGGAATTGCTGGCCTGGTTTAGAATCCAGCACCGACTCAAAAATTGGTGACAAGGCCTCCACATCTTCTAGGTGGTAATAACATGAAGTTTTGTGTTGACATCTACAGTTGAAATACTCAGTTCTGTCCATCCACACTTCTAGCAGATGCCCCTGGGGTATTGTGGTGGTGTTTTTTAATTTTAATTTTAATTTTTATTTTTCGTCTCTCTGTCTGGACATCCCTGTTGAGTAACTTATTTCACATTGACTGTTCAGTGACTGACCTCTGAGAATGTCTGTGCTTTTGCAGATAACCGCAGCAGGAGATTCATGGACACAAGGGGGAGACAGCAACGTGGAATTTCAGGAGTTATTTCAGATGATAGACACTGCAGCCCTGTTCCTATGTGACAAATGTCAAGAACTAGCAGGTGAGAACTAGCGTATAATAACTAATAGGTAAAAACAAAATATGGCAAGAAGTAGGAGATATGATCAGTGACAGTTTACTGTCTTGACAGTAGCAGACATTTTACTGGCAACTAGTCAATAACAAAAACAAAATAGCACGCATGATGTGCAAATTGAAAACTGACAAAGAAATACAAGATAATTTTAATATAGAAGTTAAGAACAAATTTGATTTATTGTCTGATCTAGAGATCCTATTTCAAGATGTAGATGATCAATGGGAAATGCTGAAGAATTCAATCAGTTGTGCAGCAGAAAAAACTATTCCAAAAGTAAAGAATGTGGGCCGTAAGACATGGATGACTGAAGAAATTTTACAACTAATGGAAACAAGAAGACAGAACAAAAATAATCCTGCCAAATATGAAGAAATTCACAGAAAAGTCAGAACCTTATGTAAGGAGGCAAAAGAAACATGGCTTGGGAAAAATTGCAGAGAAATTGAAGAACACAACAGTAAAAACGCGAAACTAATGCACAAAAGAATTCAGGCGCTTACTCATCAAAGAACAAGTACATCAGCAGGCTGCCTAAAGACAAAAGATGGAAGAGTCATAATAGAAAAAGATCAGATCTTACATGTATGGTCAGATTACGTGAAAAACCTTTATGACTATAACAGAGACGAACAGTATGATGTTCAAAATAATAATGAAGGACCAGCAATTTTGATGATGGTGGTTCAGAATGCTCTTAACCATATGTAATCTGGCAAGACCCCCGGTTCAGACAGCGTCACAACAGAAATGATTAATGCTTTAGAAGAATATGGAGTAGATAAAGTACCAGTCTGCTAAATCAATATATGATACTGGAAATATACCTCAGGAGTTATGTACTTCTGTATTTATTGCAATCCCAAAGAAATCAGGAGCTTTAGAATGTGTTCAACATCGAACAATTAGTATAATGAGTCACATCATGAAGATTTTGCTAAGAATTATCATGCAAAGAGTTAGGAGGAAAATACAACCTGAAATAGGAGAAGAACAATGTGGGTTTATAGAAGGCAAGGGTACAGTAAATGCTGTGTATATACTGAGAACCGTAATCGAACGTTCTATAGAAGTAAACAAAGATCTACACCTTTGCTTTATTGACTACACAAAGGCTTTCGATAAAGTGAGACATGTCAACATGATAAGGATGCTTGAGGATCTACAGATTGATGGAAAAGACCTTAGATTTGTAAAAAACATATATATTGGAAACAACAAGCTGCCAAAAGAGTTGATAATGAAGTAAGCCAATATCAGCCTATTAAGAGAGGTGTGAGACAGGGATGTGTAATGTCTCCAGATCTGTTTTCCCTGTACAGTGAAGATATTTTCAGAAATATAAAAGAAATGGAAGGAATCAACATTGGGGTACGATGCATCAATAACATTAGATATGCAGATGATACAGTCTTGATTGCAGACAATGAACAGGACCTGCGAAATTTAGTAGATGCGGTTGTTACACACAGTGAACAACTAGGGTTAGAATTAAATTGTAAAAAGACACAGATTATGGTCATCACTAGGAAGAACGAAATACCACAATGTAATATACAAGTAAATGGGAATATTCTTCAACAAGTGAATAGGTACAATTATCTCGGAACAGTAATAACATCTGATGGGAGATGCCTTGAAGTGATTAGAACAAGTATCGCCATGGCAAAAGTAGCTTTTAGCAAGATGAAAAACATACTGACCAATAAAAAGATGTCAATTGAAACGAGAAAAAGAGTGTTGAGATGCTACATAGAACCTGTACTCTTATATGGATGTGAAGCTTGGACAATGAGCAGTCAGGCTGAAAAACATCTGATGGCTGTAGAAATGTGGTTTCTGAGGAAAATGCAAAGAATACCATGGACAGCCAGAAAGACCAATGAACAAGTCCTTCAAGAAACAAATGAAGATCGTAAACTGATTAGAGACATTAGACGTAGACAGTCACAATTGTTTAGGCATGTTATGAGAAGAAATGATCTGGAGAACTTAGCGACAACTGGTAAGATCGAGGGGAACAGACCAAGGGGAAGACCTAGAAGCAAGTACCTGGATGGCTTGGCCTTGTGGTATGGTCGAGACAGAAACACGGAGTTGATCCACGACTCTGGTGATAGAGTGAGATGGCAGAACATGACCGCCCACGCTTACCGGCATGGCACATGATGGATGGATGGATGTTTGTTTGTTTCAAGAATACATATGAAAACATATTTGTTTCGTCACACTCCCTGAATGCCAGTTGTGAGCTATCGTTATAATGAAATATTCTATATTACCCATGTTTGCGCTAGGTGATTCATTTTGTGTGATCTAGAATTTTGACACACGTTTCGCATTCAGGCATTATATTGAATACCTACAGAAGTCCATACTTAGGTCACGCAGGCATCGTTGGCAATGAAACTACAGACATGCTGTCTGATACTGCCACTATATCAATGAAAGAGCAGATATGCATTTTTTGCACCGCCACTGTATCCTTGCCGGCTTCGTGGCTTAGAGGTTATGACTTTTCTCCGTAATCTCGTATACTCTCATCGGTGACGTGATGACGGTGTGAATCAGGAGTGGTTCGAATCGCATCGGTAACTTACGGGATATGTGAGCCGGCCGCTCAGAAAGCAATGGCAAACTACTGAGCGTAATCTTGCCAAGAAATCAACAATCAGCTGAAAGATGCTGGTGTTGACAGCGATGTCCTGTAAAGGATATGCACACAAAAAGAAAAGAAAAAACTGTATCCTTAGATCATCCACTGAAAGAGCAGATAGGCTGACTGGCGCTGCCACTACATCATAGGAACAACCAATGAAAGAGCATATAGGCTGGCTGACACCACCACTGTATCTTAGGATCAAACAATGAAAGAGCATATAGGCTGGCCAGCACTACTACTACTTCATAAGATCAACAATAAAAGAGCAGATAGGCTGGATAGCAATACCACTATATAAGAGGGTACCACTAACGAACTAAGCCGGCAGTATGAACACCCTTAGAGAATTGGGCATAAATGAGGGTTTTCAACTGAATGAATTAGTTATAGTATGTCCCGAAAAGAATGCCTTCATTCACGATCAATTATTTTGAAAACTGTCTGTTGCATCGTTTTGAAATTTTTCCAGCCGTCTTATATTTACCCTCGCCCAAGGAATATGTCTGATATAGGTCCAAAAACAACTTAAATCATCGAAAGCGGCGACATTTCTTTGATGTTTGCTGAAAAACTAGTGATTTCTCGCTAACAAATTTATGTTTACAGTAATGAAAGCACCGCCAATTCAGATGACACACAAGGCGTATCCGGATTCGTATGGGAGTGAGTGCAATGAAAGAAGTAGCTTAAAATCGACAGTGTCAGTTGTATTGCACCGGGTTTTTATCCCATATGGCTCATTTTCTTCCCGCAGCGCGGAAAGCGTCGCACAAAGCGCCAACTCCGTACCTCCAGCGACGGCCCTCGGGAGTCTCCGAAACAAAATGCACTCGTGAAATAAAGGACGCGGAACGGAATCGAACATACAACCTTCGGAGCCCGAGTCAGACAGCTTGACCACTTCACCACGGAGAATCCCGAGAGGGGTGCAATGTGTAATATTAGTAAAGACAGAGAATTTACGAAGGCATGGGGTAAATAATTTGTAAATTGACAGGAAAGTAGAAGGAATATATTTCTTACCTTAGTTTTCATTTCCTTCTTGTTTCTTCAGCTGCTAGTTAATAATGTGTACACAAGTATTCGTGTTAGCTTTTTATATTGAGTTCGTGAAAGCTTCCAAATAGCTGTGCGCTAATGTGCGTATGGAGTGACCAGAAATGATACCGCATTTTAGTCATCACGTTTCCATTTTTAAGGATCTGTTCAGCTGTCTGTGTAGTTTGTTCACACGTACACATGGGTGACACACCCGCTTTGAGTCTTCGTGAAAAATTGTCTACTCTGCTGTTTACCGTTCAGAGACGGAACATAATTACCTGTTTTGCAGTATGAAAATAGTTGTCAGTGTCTCTGTAGTGGGCTTTCTTCTTAACGACCAAGATGTTGGTCCTCTTTTCATTGAAGTTTATAGATTGATTCGTATGCATGTGTGTTGTCCCCTAATTTGACAACGTGTTTGCTCTCACGTTTCTTGTTATGCCACAATATGTCAGTTTCCACCGCAATATTGCTCTTCTGTTGGTATTCAATGCGTTTAGTGTGTGTGTGTGTGTGTGCTATTTGTTTTTTTTTTTTATACAGTTGTTTGTCACCACTGAGGGCTTGCGATCTGCTCAGACCTTAATCTGTTTCGGACGATTTCAGTAGGTTGATGACACGACGGTCTATCTAGGGATGGAAGCACAGTATTCTCGAGCCAATCTCTAAATACATGACCATTCATCTTATTATGATAATCCCTTTTGTCTGTATGCTTTGATACGAACACGAGCCCAGAATTATGTTGTAAGCCATTATGTGTATTACCATCATGGGCCATGACCAAAAGTTGTCCTATGCTACTGGGCACATATCGCTTTATCTGTCCATCCACTGATTGCCATGCCTTATCACTTGTGTGGTGCGCATTGATCCACATTTCATCCAAATACACTATGCCATAATTTTCTTTGCGCATTTCCCTTATTCCACGTAGGTATCTGCTTCTCATGGCTCCTAAATGCGGTTGCTCGCAAAGATTATTTCTACCACCCTTGTACTTTCAAATAGTGAAGATAATGTCCTTATAATTTTCCACAAAGTAGTGTTGGATAACTCTATGTTATTGTTCTTTCTGAACCAAACCCTAAGTTTTCTTACAGTCACTGTTTCTTTGGCATCCAGAATTTTTATAATGCTGAATAATCCTGGATATAAAATCGAAAATTTTTATAATTTTAGGAGTCTCCGTGGCGAAGTGATCCAGCCTTTTGACTCGGGCTCCAAAGGTCGTGGGTTCGATTCTGGGCCGCATCCTTCGGTTCACGAGTTAAATATTTCGGAGACTTCTGTGTGTCGTCACTAGAGCTACGGAGTTCGTGCTTTGTGCGATGCTTTCCGCGCTGCGGAAAGAGACCGAGCCATATGGGATAGAACCCGGTGCAATGAAGTCGGCCCTGTCGTATATCAAGCGACTTTTTAAAGCATTTTTATAATAGCTCGCCTTATGACATCTTTGTCAAAGCTGTCTACAATAATCTTTCTACCTACCGTTTGCTTATTGCGTGGTGGTTTAATTCCAGATTCTTGCATCCATCGACAAAATTCCCGTTTACTCAAACCCAATGAATGCATTGTTCTTTTCCTTTTCGAATTTTTGGTAAACCTAGGTTTTTTTTAAAAACCCCGTTTTTTTTTTCCTTGCGAAAATTTTAGAAAAAAAAAACCCCCTTTAAACCAAAAAATATTCTGGTGTAAAAAAACTTTCCCCTAGGGGATTTCTTTGAATAA